>CM056690.1:6227500-6827500 GCA_029849275.1 Papilio elwesi
ATCTACATACGCAATACGTATTATTATAATAATCATCCCTTTTAGCACGAACTACGAGCAACGTTCCACTGTAGGGTCATAGGCCTCTTTTCCGAGAGGGATAGGCCGTAATCCACCACAGTGGCCTAGTGCGGGTCACTAGATGTTCGAATATGGTGGTACTCAGACATGCCGATTTCCTCACGATGTTGCCCTTCACTGTTTTTGGAACAGTGGTGATGAAATAAATTACAAAAGTAAAGCTCTAACTGGTTCAAATCCGCAACCTACAGTACGTACGACGGGGCTCTATACCACTAGGTCACGACTGCTCATGCATATGCATGTTACACATACTACAAATTTTCCTTCCCAATTTGCGATCCTGTTTGAAATTTAAATTTATCCATACTAACAGCCGGGATGTTTCGAGTGACACACGGCGTGATCTTTGTCGACCCTAACACAAAGTGTTTGAGACAATAAACTGAATGGCACAGTAGCTGAATAATTGGATGACCCTCCCTTAAATAAAGATGTATTGATCTATTATATATATAAATATTAGAGTCTTATCTGGTTGAATAATTATATTTTTTTAGGAGTTATGTATGAAAAATATCGCTAACTTTTCAATTAGTTTGCTGTGGCAGCCCTTATTATTATTATTTTTTTAATATTGCCCCCGCAAATTTTGCAACTTTTGTCTACTCTTTTCCTGCCTCACCCAAGTCTTACTTCCATAGATTAAAGTGGAGACTAGTACAGCATTGTGTATTGCCTGACGAGCTTTCATGGATATGTTCCATACTTAGTGGTATTATAATAATTTTAATTTAATATAATTAATATATTAAGATATTTGACGATATTATCACAAATAATGAATGAACTTATTTCTATGAATAATGATAAATATAATATGGTTAGATTGATACAATGATGTCACCTTTTTGAAGAGGAAAAGGGTTTTCCGAACAAGCACAGGAGCCGATAATAAATGGGCAAGTAAGGTTTTATGTGCTAACTCACTAGTTCAATCACTATTCACCCCGGCTTCGCTTTCGGGATCCGTTCATGGGATAGTTCACTATTTTGGCAATAATGGCTTACAGATAAGTATGGCGTCGCAGGCTTTTTTGTAGAACTATTTAAGGTAAATATTTCCATTATACATTATATATGTACGTGTAACTAACGGCTTTTCCAGCGCTCACCAGAATAGCTCGCAAGAAGGTTTTCCTCCTTACTTGACACTTATCGTTATATTTTGGTTAGTCTTAGCGTGAAGGCATCATGGCATTTACAATACAATTAGTAGGATTTCCATAGATGACCGACGAACAAACATTTAGGGAGAGTATAAATAATTTGAAAACAAGTAATAGTTCAGAAAAGAAAAGAACACAATATTCGACTGACTGACTGTATGATTATTGACATTTTGACTTCAGCTATATGGGCTTCATTCTTCCGTCATACATACTCCGGGGAAGAATACGAATGTAATAATACCAAACTCTTCGAAATTGGTGATGCCGTTTAGGCTACTACGAAATGCGCTGTATACGCGCCGAGTGGATTGAGTAAGTTTCATTTAAATTTAAACGACTTTTCAGAGGACTTTAAAAGGCTTATTTTTTCCTTTAACATTAAAATGAGTCGATAGTAGTAATAAAATAAAAACAAACTATTGAAATTCTTGCAAAAACTTCATCGTCTTTTATATTCTTGAACCCTCTGAATACATCTTCGCAATGTTTACTCTATAGCAACATCTGATCGGAGGGCAGGTTACATAATGTGGGTCTAAAAAATTCAATTCGTTCGGCAAAAATGTCATTGTATCCATACTCATGAACGCTTTCGATATAAGATTGTTAAAGATTTTGCACCAGAAGTGAATGCACAAAATGAATAGGGCTACAGGTATAGTAGTTAGGAGCCTGAATGTGTCTATGGAGGCTCGTCTGGCAATACACAATGCTGTACTAGACTCCACTTCAATGCATGGAATTGAGAGCAGGGCTTGGTAAGGAAAGCATGTAAGTATACTTAGTGGCGATAAGATGTAAGCCTTAACAATTATGTTAGGCGTATACTTCAAGTATGATTAAAGTAGTGTTATAAGAAAAAGACGTGGATTATACTTATAAGCCTCAATTCCAGAATTGAGACAGTTCGGGCATGTTGAAATGTTCGGCATGAATGATGAGAGAGTAACGAACGTAAAAAAATATGTTGCAAATTGAGTTGGCAGGAGAAGTTACAGTTATCCATCAGATTAGTGACACTGACGTACTAAGGAAAAGATGGAGTACCTGGAGTACCCGTAACCGGTGAGTAAGCGTGCGTAGATGTATGGATATAGATGAAGCGAGAAAGGTGTATCACGATCGCGCCGACTACAAATCCTTGATATCTGCCTACCTCTCTGGGTTACGGGCGTAATCACATATATATCACATATTTGTACGTAATCCCAAATAACGAATGGCCGGGCACACACCTGAATGCCCGCCGTTTTCACCTTTTTCGCCGCGCAAAAATACTAGCTTATGATTGGTCGTTGAAGATTGCCAGTATCTCGACCCATCATAAGAAGTACTTTTAGTATAAAACTTTATAAAATATATAGAGATATATAATATATATTCCCAACATTAAAATATTAATCGCTGTATTTTAATATTTATAACATAAATCTAAGTGGTAAATCAGAAATCGAGAAACGCAAATCGTATTAAGCCGCGATCGGCTTTTGG
The DNA here is from genome assembly GCA_029849275.1 of Papilio elwesi. Lineage (NCBI taxonomy): Eukaryota > Metazoa > Arthropoda > Insecta > Lepidoptera > Papilionidae > Papilio > Papilio elwesi. The sequence continues at coordinate 6,230,245 of CM056690.1, forward strand.
CGTCGTGCGCTACTTTGAATTGTAGATAAACCACTCCGAGATTGCAATTAATTCAATTGACATTTAAAGCTTCGTCTCTAAAAGATTTCTTACGTCTTATTTTTCTATGAATAGAAATACGCTTTTTTGCATAGGTAATAAATACTGAAAGGTATTTCGCTTTAGCGTACAATGGATTTTTATATGAACGATTGCTTTTAATCATTTCACGCATAATTATCGGTATGTCTTAATATCTGCATGTGTTTATTTGCAATATATGGACCGTTTATTTTGAAAGTGTTGTAAGTCCATTTTTAAAAAAATGAGATATGACTTATTTCATGCTTAATTTAATGTAATTTTTTATGTATAACTCGTCCGTGCTTAATTTCTTAAAAAATTCCCATGTCTTATACAACATAAAATCGGTTGGTAAATGAAATTGCATACTTCTTGATTATGAAAGAGGTGTAAGTCCAATTGACAGAGGTACGTGGCTTAACAGATGGTTGCTAATCAGTAGTCTGATATTATTATTTTATTTGTTGTATCGTACGTGTCATCTTACGTATTGAGAGTTGTTAATTTCGGTTACTTATTCTATTTTATTCTTAAAATGGATAACTACATACTAACATCATATAGTGATATAGGTAAGAACAAATGGTAAAGCAATATTAATTTATAACAATTGGAAATATTTATTTTATGTAATTATAAATAAATCCACGCAGACATAATGAATAATAATGGCGAACAGGTCAACTGGTTGCAAATATGTTGGTTGAGGTTTCTCAAAAGTGCACCGTATGCTATTTTATAGTATTTTATAGCAGTTGCTACCCTATATACCTCCGGTGCATCGTGCATATTTCGAAACACTGCCACATGCAGAGCATAAGTAAATAATATCAGTATCATGTAATTTTGACAACGTGTCTAAAAATAAATTTGATGTCTTGTCATGAGTATTTGTAGACAAAATTGGATTTAAATGAAGTATATTTTAAGTGCTTTTTGATTTTTTAAAATTGAAACTAAACCATTTTTACAGTTGCCTAATTTTGAAAGTGGTGTAAGTCCATTTACAGACCATAAATAATTGTAGTCTAATTCGCCTAAAACATATCTATAATATATAATGAAATTAAATATTTATAAAACAATAGACACATTGCCAGATTTCATACAATTTGACATAAATTTTTTAATTGACAGATATGCTAACCTCTAATTTTCTAGAAACGAGAGAATATGGACTTACACCACTTTCAAAATAAACGGTCCATATACTAATATTATATATAAAAACGATTTCCTAAGCAACTGAATCGATTTCAACACAAGTTCCACCAGTCAAATGCAACTTTAGACAATTAAAAGGCGAATTAATAGTCAACACAAAATTATATTCTAAGAATACAAATGAAATTAAAAATACAACAGATTAAAAAGTGTTATTACAATAAGTTTTGTAATTTAATTTTGATTAACATTTTAGTTTAGTTTATCTTTTAAAGGTTATATAAAATTTAAAATAAAAAACATAATTTGCGTTTTATTATTTAATAAAAAAAATTAAAATATTTTAGTATTTTTCATAAACACCGTTCAAATAGTTCTACAAATAAGTATTACTTTTAGGAAATCGAAAGTTTTTTTTGTTAAGCATACTCCGCATTTTGCTGTATCGCCGACATGCATCGAATCGAGCTTCACTAATGAATGTTGAATGTATATGGAACGCGATATCCGAAGATATATAAATCCATGCTAAATACCTATACAGTTAGTTATATAACTTAAAAATAATGGGAAAATAGGCAGACGACACATATTTGCATTTAGTATGGCAATGACATATCGATGTTGCGATGATGCCTTTAAGCAAATTTAATTATATTTAGGATCCTCTATTGATTGAAGCCTTTATCAAAAATACAGTTGCTTTTCTTTTGGTAATGTGTAAATTTACTTTCATTTTTTTAAATAATACCGCGTAACATTTCTGAGCTTCACCGTACACTTCACGAATTGGATAGTAGCAACAGCCTAAGCCAAGAAGCTTTCAGTGCTTTACTTAGCAAAACGTGTAAGAACACCTTGATGTAATTTTTATAACCAAAGGTTTTTATCTTATCCAAAATATTGTCGAACAACAACTTTTTCTCGTATTACCTTGTAACACTACCAATCCGTTTTAAATAATTTCCCTTCACTTTATCCCACGATATCCACTAAGTTACAACATTTGCGATGAACGTATAAAGATTTTAATGTATGGAAAATGATGTTTGTTAGTTTACAACAACCATATCTTGCAATGAAATTAGGTATAGTAAGTAACATTGTGTAAGCATCCCCAGTAATAAATTCACAGATTACCGGAATAATGTAAAGGTATTTTTCCTGCTTGTGCGTTTATTTTTTTTCAATTCCTATATTCAATCAATATATATCAAATTATTTCGAACGTGGACATGTATGTGGTACTGGTGACTTAAAAACAGATGCAATCCCAATGACTCAGAGTTCGATTATGAAATATGGATTATACGAAATGTGAATTGATTAAAGTAATCTTAGTAAAACTTGCTGCTCGCTACTTTTTAAAGCATGTCCATTTTTCAATTTATATGTTAAACTGACAATGTGCCGACCGCTTAGAATTTGCCTAGCCCGATTATAATGTGCCTGCCCTTTCAATCGGTCGGTGATATATATATAGTGGAAAACCCTTTACTTAAAGTTAGGTCAGAGACCTATCCTGATATTCGAGACCGACAAACGATATAAAGCAAAAAATAACCAATATTTTTATATTGGATTCAATTTAGTACTCTCACATTCGGTTGTCTGAGATTTCGTCCTGAAAGTATCGTCGCATATTTCAACCGCTAACAAGAAGCGAGGTCGCGATCACTTTACAAAGGAAAAACGGTAAAATGAAACCAATTTAGAAACTCCAAGAGCAGTTTCTTCCAACCGAATATTTTATATTTGTGGACAATTTAGAGTCAACTTACTCACGTTTCCTATCAAAGGGATGACACCGTTGTAGACCTGTCTAGACTTTATAAAAAATTAGGGATATTCATCCATACTCTCTGCATACATTTGACTTACTATTGTACATTATTTTAATACCCTACCTACACTCCCGGCGTGAGTGTGCGGTAGGAAATTAGTAGTTTTAGTAGCAGTAGACATAAGTCTCGACGTATATCTACTGGGTTTCTCTTCTTTATTTTGTTGTACGGCTCGATGTAATGACAATACCGATTCTGTATTTGATTTTTAATATAAAGTACGGAATAGAGTAATACCAAATGTGTTGTTTACATCTTGATCATCTGTTGGAGTAGATGCGAAATAGTGGACTGAGCGAAGTTATTGAATATAAAATGAAAATTACAGGCTTCAGCAAATCTTATTTATGTAAGGTACCATTTCTATGGCTTTGTACAAAGCATGACTGATTATTGACAATTTAATTAAAAGGGAGAAATTCCTTTCAATCAAATAATGAAAGTTGCCTTCTGATTAATTAATAACCAGCGAATAATTAATTAAATTTTATTAGATCATTCTCCGATGAAATACCTTTTATTTATTTTTATATATATACCTTTTTAAGAAGCCTGCACACTGACCTCAAAAGAAGAAGGCCAACTATTAGAGGTGTAACGTAAAATATTTAGAAATCATAGGGCCAGTGCTGAGAAAGGATGAAACATTTTATACGATTACTTTTATATTTTAATATAACTTAATTAAAATACTAAACAGATTTTTTATAATGGTACGGAATCGGGTTTTTTTATAATACTAGGTGGCAAACGAGCAAGCGGTTCACCCGATGAGAAGGGATCGACATCTGCAACTAACTAATGGGTTGCAGATGCGTTGCCCGCCTTTAATGGGCAGAGGAGGGACAAAAATTGAAGAAATAAAGAAAGAATTGGGCTTCCGGCACCCCACGCGTTAGACGAAATACAGAATACTCTACTTCACGTCTGTCTTCGGTGGTATTTCATCGGTCGAGCCAGCCCATTCGTACAACACATGTTGTTGTGGGCTCTACCACTGTTAAATGAATAATATTTTATGAACCATGACGAGTTCAAACTACATTTTTCTTCTTCTTAACTCAATATGAGTATACCCAACAGACCGCTCTCTATTTTTAGGTAAATTATATTAATAAAAGAACGTTGACCGATGTTATTGTTAATTGATGTTATTGTTAATTGATGTAATGTAAAAGTGTCAAGAAATGTGTTGAGTAATAATTAATTAACGTGGACGACTTTATAACAATTTCCTTTTGCAAAAGTCGTATAATTTTAATGACATGACAAGCTTCAGTCGTGCCACTCGCAAATGAAAAAGTGCTCGTAAACCGTAACTATCTTTTGCACTTCGCTAGCCATTAATATTCCCCGATCGCTTTTACTTGGCATCGAAATCGGTTTACCTGTGGACTCATTTGATATATTTATACCTATACTAGCTGTGACGATAAATCATATTTAACAGGGTTCAGGCTTAGTCGTCGTTAAATTAAATTGCACGGCGGGTGAAACCGCGGGGAACAGCACAGTAATGAGTATAAAGTCACACTATATAACATCTGATTGGTGTAGACTCACAACTATGCATTGATAATATATGCTAACAGACCTGCGTGCGCGCAAGAACGAGTTTATGACGTCCGTATATTTTATTCCATTTCTCGGGAAAAATGTCCGCTTGACCAGCAAGCTGTTGTACACTATTTATCTTAAGACAGTGGCGTCGTTGGTGACAAAAATTAACGTGCAATCAGTTGTTATTAAATCGCAAACTAAGAAAAAAGATCAAAAACAGCTGATCGAAAAAATCTGCAGTGATTAGTGGACAGATGAGGGTAATTGGAAATTTAGGGATTAAAGTGGACAAGCTTGTAGCGGCCGTGGACGGAACGAAGAAAGGGAGCGCTGCGACTTCTAGTGCATCGACATCGTCGAGTAGGACCGTTGCGGGATGCGGCGTCGACGGCACGCTCTCACCGCACCGAAAGCAAGGGTGTGTCTACATCGCATGAGCAGAAGCGATTAGACATTAACGTCGCCTCGAAGGATAAGACAACGAATGGAGTGGATAATCAATCTCCTGTTGTTTCGGAATGTTTGTAAATAAACTACATCAAATTGAAAAAATTGAAATTGAAAAAAAAAAATTTGCGTGTATGGTCTCTCCATCCGGACACACCGAGTTAGGCCATGGCTGTATTGATGTTAAGAGCGTGTTCGTTCGAAGGACATTGAAGTGGAAAAAATATTCCAAAAAGTAAAAGAATCCCTGTATGAGAAAGTTAATAGTGTCGATTGCTGGCCAGTAAACGCTAAGCTAAATTAATGGGTGTAGTTTCGTAACCAAGATCATCCACCACGACCATCAAAGGGAAGAGAAAGTAAACAAGAGTAGTTCAAATCTTACAATGTACCAAAATGTGAGAAGAATCCGAACTAAAAACTTAGTATTATATGAAAATCTTTTAAACTCTTAATCTGACCTGTTTGCCATTACAGAAACGGGTCTTAATAATTCCATGGCAGATGCTGAAATTTTTCCCCCGGTCTACAGTCTTACGGTGGAACCTAGCGGTTGGACGTAAACAAGGAGGAGCCCTGTTAGCTGCATCGTCGCGGTTCGACTTGAAACGCGTGCACGTCACTAGTGTGGCCACAGCCTTATTTGAAATAGTTTGCGCCACCGTCTTTCTTCAACATTAAATTCTTATCTTTTTGTTGTGTAGTTTACATTCCTCCTAAATCTAATTATCAAGAATATATGCATTTACTTAACATATTAGAAGCAGTGTAGTGATTATGGTAAAGTGCCTTCTGTCACGCAAGAAATTCAAAATCATTGTGAGTATTGCAGACTTTTGTGGATTCCGACAGGTAAATAATTTCCTTAATATTAAGGACAGAACTTTAGATTTGGTATTGACGACCCTCCCGGCATCTGACTTAGGGGTACTTTTGTGTGACAACCCTTTAGTAGACGTTGACCTGGAGCACCCGCCCCTGTTGGTTGGAGGTCAAGACGGAGGTCACGTGGACTCGGTGCACATTGCTAGGAGACCCACAATTTAAGTTAAATGATAACGGAAACGTTGAAGATACAAGTTGGTTTAATAGATGTATTTTTTTTAGAGTTATTGTCCAATGTTATCATATAATCGATAGATGGCGCATCGCCTTTTCTTTAAGGCGGTGTATAGGTTCGCCGTGGTTGATAGACCTCACTCGGTTATTTGAATAATTGGCTCTAGTCCGGTCTGCGCGCACATATCCCATAAACTAATTCACCGATTTCAGGTGATCCAAAACAGATTCTTGCGCAGGGCCACTGGCTCGCCGTGGATCGTGCGCAACATCGATTTACACGTGGACTTGGAGCTGCCCACCATAGCTCAACATCTGAAGCTGGCGTCGCGCCGCTATTTCGACTCCGCCGCCGCTCACCCCAAGCCGTTAGTCGTAGGTGCCGCCACCTACAAACCAATCGCGCTCGGTACGTTCCGCCGCGACTATAGACGACCTAGGCACGCACTCGTTAATCGAGACGATGCAATAACGATCGCTCAGGCTAGGTTGAAACAACTTCGCAACAAAATCACATACCGGTCTCGCCGGCGAGGACGGCCATCGCATTTAAGATACGGCCACATAGCTGGCATTAATGATAGAAGCGTTGCTGAAGTTTCTTCCGCCACTTTCCGCCGCGCTCTCCGAAGTGGTAGTAATGTTAGCTCTAGAAATTCATGTAGTCCGATAAAAGCTACTGATCGAGCCGAGGCTCGGCCCTCTCGGGCACCCTCGAATCGGAATGCTAAACGCGTAATGAGTGACAGCCCAAGCCGAGGTCCCCTCTCGGGGGCCCTTGAGCCGAGTCACTCCATGGAGCGTCCACCGAAGCGACCTAAGAGCTCGGCGGCCTCCCAATCCGGTAATAATAAAAAAGTAACGGCCCGAGCCGAGGTTCCCTTTACGGAGAGAGCCCTCGAGCTTAGTTACTCTTAAAGAGGCTTAGGCTAGGCGGCCTCTGCGCCCTGCCGCCTCGTGCCCGGTGTAGCTGTAAATGCCCCCTCAAGGCAAACAGTGACCATTCAGTCACAAAACAAGAATAATTTATAGTTATGTACAGCTGCCTACCATAGCCCAACACCTGAAGTTGGCGTCGCGCCGCTATTTTGACTCCGTCGCCGATCACCCTAATTCCTTAGTTGTTGGTGCCGCCACCTATAAACCAATCGCACTAGGTAAGTTCAGGCGTGACCATCGAAGACCTAGGCACGCCCTGGACTTCCCTGACGACGAGACATCTATCGCTATAGCGAAGAATAAACAACTTCGCAAACAACTTCGACCACACCGTCCTCGCCGGCGAGGACGGCCAACATACTTCCCCGTTAATGATAGAAGCGTTGCTGGAGTTTCTTCCGCCACTTCTTCTCCCAGCGCTAACGCTTTCCGAAGTGGTAGTAATATCAGTCAGACAATAGCTACCGATCGAGCCGAGGCTCGGCCCTCTCGGGCACCCTCGAATCGGAAAGCTAAACGCGTATTGAGTGACAGCCCAAGCCGAGGTCCCCTCTCGGGGTCCCTTGAGCCCAGTCACTCCATGGAGCGTCCGCCGAAGCGACCTAAGAGCTCGGCGGCCTCCCAATCCGGTAATACTAGTAAGGTAACGGCCCGAGCCGAGGCTCCCCCTACGGAGGGAGCCCTCGAGCTAAGTTACTCTTAAAGAGGCTTAGGCTAGGCGCCCTCTGCGCCCTGCCGCCTCGAGCCCGGTGTAGCTGTAAATGCCTCCTCAAGGCAAACAGTGACCTTTCAGTCACAAAAAAAAAAAAAATAGTTATGTACACTCCGCTACAGAACGTCGAGCCGAACGGACGTGCTTTGTTCGCGCTCAACATCTGTCGCTCTGCCTGACTTAAGTCGGGCCATCCGCCGTGCAGGTGCGCGTCATTAGCGCGCCGCCGCCCTTTGTTCGCGAGCCGCCTGTTCGGCGTAATTTTTATTGCGCCGGCCATCTGGCAAGTGAATTTCTCGTTTCTTGGGAACGTTAACGTCTTAATTAGGTTGTTATTGTTTCCGTTTCTGGGAACAGCGTGTGCAAGGCGTTGCGAAGTGCAGTTTTGATTGCGCGGAACAACAACTTAGCGACGCATTTTGAAAAAACCCTAGCGGATACCTAACGGTGACAACGAAGCTTGTCAGGTAGACCCGTTCGCCCGCGTTTCCCCGTCTGGGAACCGCGAAATTCGGAAGGGACCTCCACCACTGGCCTTGGGTAGTGCCCTAGTCAACGTTGGTCCACGTATTGGCCATTTAGAGCCCACGGGTAGTTATAGTTAATACCTAAGTACACACCCGAGTGCACAATAAGATCGGCACTCGGACGCACTAGGGCTACACGCAGTAGGCACACATCCTCCCTGCCTAACCAAGCAGGGAGGGAGCTAGGGATACACACCCCGGCCTCCCACCGGGACTGCCTGTAGAAAGGTAGGAATAATGGCGGAAGTAAGTGCCACCGCCATCTTAGAGTTTTTCCGGGAGAAATTCCCGGATGCGTTCAAGGCCTTTACGGCCTCTCAGATAGGAGCGCAAACCGGACCCCCTTCAGAGACCACGAGCTCCGCTCCAGTCTCAAGCGCCGCGTCCTTCTCCGGCAGCGACTCGGAAATGGAGTTAGATTCTCCCCTGTCCCCCGAAAATCCCGAGGACAAAGGCGGCCTATTTACGGTCGTCGAAAACAAAAAGAAGCGCTCTTCCCCCGCTGCCTCATTAGCCTCCTCTCCTGTGCCATCAAAGGCACACAAAGCAGAGCCCAACGCGGTATCTGGACCATCTCAGCCCACTTCAGCCCCCATCCCCGCCCTTATGGCAATCCCCGTAGCGTTGCCCAAGCCTACCCCAGCCCCGCAGGTAAAGCCTGCCGCCCCAGCTGTACCACAAGGTCCCCCCGCGCCTCGCGCGCCGCAGGACAAAAGGCCCCCCCCCAATTTACGTCCAAGCCCAGGACAAATGGCCGATGATACAGTCGGCCATGTCCAACAAATTTAAAATAGCCGCTACAGCGACGGCCCAAGGCATCAAAGTGCAGTTCGAAACTGCCGATGCTTTCCGGCAGGTAACCCGATTCCTACATGAAAAGGAGGTATATTTTCATACCTTTACACTCGCTGAAGAGCGCATCCTTAGGGTTGTGGTAAAACGCATCCCTAAAGAAATTCCGCTAGAGGAAATCGCCCAGTCCCTTAAGGACCAAAAACTCCCAGTGTTAGGTGTCTATCGTATGACGGATAGACGTACTCGAGCCCCAATCGACCTTATACAAGTCCACCTAGAACTGTCACCTGAAGGCAAAGCAATGTTCGACATAAAGTCGATCTGCGGCCTTAGTGGCTTGGTGGTGGAGCCGCCACGCAAAAGCACTCTACCGGGCCAATGCCACAAATGCCAAATGTACGGGCACGCAGCCCGTAATTGCTTCGCCCGCCCTAGGTGCGTCAAGTGCCTAGGTGACCACGGCACCTCAGGTTGTCCTCGTCCGAAGGACAAATCAATGTTGGCTACATTTGGCCCTCTGCCAATCACAGGGACACACCGCTAACTACCTCGGGTGCCCAAAAGCACCCAAACGTAAACAGCAGCCCCAAGAACAACCTCGTCTTCCCTCTAGGCGACCACATCTTGCACCAACTACGGCATCTTTCCCACCCTTACGCCCTGCGTGGCAAACAACCACTCCACTGACCTCCGCATGGTTCAAACCGAGCCCAACCGTCGCCGCGATTCCTCAACCCGCCGTTAGTAAACCGGCACCCGCCAAGCCGGTCGCGCCCGGGAAAACGACAGGGACCAATCCCTTCGAGTCCCTCAACAAACTAGGAAGCCTTAATATGGAAGAGGTACTCACGTTTGCCGATGAATACATAAATGCGTCCGGGAACATAGGCACGCGGCTATATCTAATACGCAAGTATAAGCACATCGTTAGTGCTTTAGAATTCAATTAGCCGTTACAGAGATGGATAACGCTAAAAATAAAAATAGTCCTCCGACTCTCACGCGCAATTACGGTCGAGTTAAACCACTATCAATTAATATAGCATTTTTTAACGCGAACGGCGTAAAAACATAACGCGACGAAATAAATAACTTCCTCCGCGAACATCAAGTCGACGTACTACTCGTGCAGGAAACATTTCTTAAACCAACAATGAGGGACCCGAATGTCCCCAATTATAAAATCGTTAGGAATGATAGGGCCGGCGCCAAAGGCGGTGGAACTATCATTTACTATAAAAAGTCCCTGCACTGTGTACCGATCGATACTCCCGCGCTCACGCACTTAGAGGCTTCGATCTGTCAGCTGGCCATGACAGGCCATGCCCCCATTACAATAGCTTCGGTTTACCTTCCCTGTAGACCAAGCGCAACTATCTTGCGCTCAGACTTCGAAGCCCTTCTATCCTTAGGAGGAGCTACTATTCTTGCCGGCGATTTTAATAGCAAGCACATCCGATGGAATTCAACCAAGACTAACAATCGAGGTCTAGCGCTCGACTCAATGTCGGACTTATAAGACTTCGAAATCATAGCGCCCATAGAGCCTACTCACTACCCCCACATAGTGGATCACACACCGGATGTGCTTGATATTGCAATCGTTAAAAATATCAATCTCGCCCTACGCGAAATAAAAGTGATTCACGAGCTTCACTCGGATCACCGACCTGTTATATTACGGCTAGGGCCTTCTGCACCAGCCTCGCCTTTAACAAAAACTATCGTGGACTGGCACAAGCTCAGTGCCAAGCTCCAAAACATTAACTCGCCGCAATTAGATTCTATCCCCGATCAAATAGTTAACGAACAAGATATGGGCGTTGCAATCGGAACTCTCACAAGTCATGTCCAAACCACCATCGAGGACTGCTCGAGGCAGATCCCAGTGATGGATAACCATCGCTGGGAGCTGCCCCCGGACGCCAGGGACTTGCTGAGACGTAAGAACGCGGCCACCCGAGCTTATGATATGTATCCCACCGAATCGCACCGAAAGCGGCTACGTAAACTACAGCGTGAATCGAAAGCACGCATAGCCGCCCTCAGGAACGAAAGGTGGGATACAACACTTAATAATTTAAAGCCATCCCATTTAGCATTCTGGCGGCTTCCCAAATCACTTAAAGGCGACACGTATACCACGATGCCGCCGCTCTTACGCCCAGACATGACGCCAGCCATGCTGGACGAAGAAAAAGCCGAATGTCTGGCTGACAGCCTCGAGGCCCAATGCTCTCCCAGTACCCTACCGGTCGACCCTGCCCACCTCCGAATGGTGGACAGCGAGGTCGATCGGAGAAAACTTGAAGCGCTTCGCGACTCCGTTCCCCCGGTAACATTCGACGAAGTTAAGGAAATAATTAAGAACTTGCGTCCACGCAAAGCCCCCGGCTCAGATGGTATCACCAATAGGGTGACCCAACTCTTTCCTGCTGCTATTATCCAGCTCCTAGTTGTCATTTATAACGCGGCAATGACCAAAGGCGTCTTTCCCAACGAGTGGAAGGACGCTGAGGTCATAGGGTTCCTCAAACCCTCAAAGCCAGCCGCAAACCCTACGTCATACAGACCCATAAGTCTTCTCAAAACCTTTGGGAAGATCTATGAACGCCTAATATTAGCCCGCCTACGTACCTTTATGAATACCAAAGGACTACCAATCCCTGAACAATTCGGCTTTCGCGCCAAACACTCATGTACCCATCAAGTGCACCGCATCACGGAGCACATCCTTACCAAACGACAACGCGGCTCTAGCACCGGAGCACTTTTCCTCGACGTAGCGAAGGCGTTCGATAAAGTCTGGCATAACGGGCTCATATACAAGCTGTATGAGTACGGTTTGCCAGATCGTCTCGTATGCATAATACGAGACTTCCTTAGTAATCGAACGTTCCGCTACCGCGTCGAGGGAGTGTGCTCTCAAGCGCACCCCGTTCGAGCCGGGGTGCCTCAAGGGTCGGTGTTAGGCCCAGTCCTCTTTACCCTCTACACCAATGATATACCGCGCGTATGCGGTGTAGAGCTTGCCCTATTTGCCGATGACACCTGCATTTTCACGTCGGGCCTTCAGCCTGACGCTATATGTCGACGCCTCCAGACCGCAGCCACCACTCTCGGTGCATGGTTCCGGAAATGGAGGATCGAAATAAATCCAGCAAAAAGCGCCGCCCTATTCTTTTCGCGACATAAGGAAGCTCACCTTCCGCGTCTCCCATCCATTAAGCTCATGGACAGCCCAATTCCTTGGGAAGATAAGGTAAAATACCTAGGTGTCATCCTTGACCGTAAACTTAACTTCGCCGCTCACGTTACCCGGGTCAGGAACCGGGCGGCTTTCGTACTAGGCCGCCTATTCCCACTAATCAACAAAAAGAGCAAAATGTCCCTCCGGAACAAGGTGACGCTCTACAAAGCTGCAGTACGTCCCGTTATGACGTATGCTAGTCCGGTCTTCGCGCACATATCCCCTAAACTCATTCACCGACTTCAGCTGATCCAAAACAGATTCTTGCGCAGGGCCACTGGCTCGCCGTGGTTCATGCGCAACATCGATTTACACGTGGATTTAGAGCTGCCCACCATAGCTCAACACCTGAAGTTGGCGTCGCGTCGCTATTTCGACTCCGCCGCCGGTCACCCCAACCCGTTTGTCGTAGGTGCCGCCACCTACAAACCAATCGCGCTCGGTACGTTCTGTCGCGATTATAGACGACCTAGGCACGTCCTCGACTATCGAGACGATGCAATAACCATCGCTCAGGCTAGGATGAAACAACATCGCAAACAAATCACACACCGTCTTCGCCGGCGAGGACGGCTATTACCTTCTCGATACGGCCACATAGCCGGCAGATTCTTCTCCCCTACTCATGATAGAAGCGTTGCTGGAGTTTCTTCCGCCACTTCTTCTCCCAGCGCTAACGCTTTCCGAAGTGGTAGTAATGTTAGTTGTAATAATACTTGTAATCAGATAATGGCTACCGATCGAGCCGAGGCTCGGCCCTCTCGGGCACCCTCGAATCGGAATGCTAAACGCGTAATGAGTGACAGCCCAAGCCGAGGTCCCCTCTCGGGGGCCCTTGAGCCGAGTCACTCCATGGAGCGTCCACCGAAGCGACCTAAGAGCTCGGTGGCCTCCCAATCCGGTAATAATATTAAAGTAACGGCCCGAGCCGAGGTTCCCTCTCCGGAGGGAGCCCTCGAGCTTAGTTACTCTTAAAGAGGCTTAGGCTAGGCGCCCTCTGCGCCCTGCCGCCTCGTGCCCGGTGTAGCTGTAAATGCCTCCTCAAGGCAAACAGCGACCCTTCAGTCACAAAAAAAAAAATAGTTATGTACTCACTTACATTTATATTGTTATTGTAAATGATAATAAAATTATGTATAGTGTCGAATTGGAATGATTTCTGTAATAGTGTTGTGTTATTGCAAATAAATGAAGAAAAAAATTATAGCACCAACATTTACATTAAGTTACAGCAACGAAACTGTAACAAACTTTCCTCTTTCTACAAAACTTTTGACTTTGAATAAGTTAAAATAAGGAGCGGGAAGTGGAAGCGAACAAAAGCTTCTTGTTGGGATTTATAAAGTATCATGAAGTTAAACTTTATTTTAGCATCTGAATAATTTATTATATTAAATTATTTTTAAGAAAGTATAATTTAAAGGATAGTTATAAAAGTCCAGATAACTTTGCTTATTCTAAATAATTACTGTAAAATTAATGTTTTTATACCTAAATATTATAATTAAATTTTATTAACTCCATTTAATATTTAATAAAAATACAATTGATTAAAGGTGCATATAACATTTAGATATTTCGAGTGTATTCAAACCGAACCAAAAAAGATAAAGGAAACATAACAATTCCACAAAAAACGTGCAAATGCTGCAGTAAAACACACTATTTTTTTCTATTTTTAGCATAAAAATTACACATTGATTGTGTAATAAGAATACCAGTTGATCTTCATATGTATAAAAAGATATACACATTTTAGTTTTGTATAGTGTATGTATTTAGTACGTACCTCTATGTAAGTATATAAGTGCTATAAGTGGTATGAACATACAAATTGTAGACTTGAAGGAGAGATCTACACTAACACTACATCAAAAACGATTTACTAACTCAATAGCACAAGTTGTTACTCTTGAAGTAATGGTGTATTTTTTTCTTTGAAAATTGCGTCCATATTCCTTCGCGCTTCGTAGAAAGATTTAGGAAAGTATATGGGCTACGTGCTCTGAATCTCTAAAGATAAGCAAGTACTTATTTCATCCCTAAATTTATACGTCCCCCTCGTTCATAGCCATAGTATTTTTTATTTTTATTAAACTAATCCTGACTTATGTTCTCACATATCACATAAATAAAATTAAAGAGTCTATGTAATATCAAAATAAAATTTCCATACTCAACACACATGATGTATATACGGTACTTATAACAAAAATACAATTTTTAATATTATTTATACATAAAAAATTTTATTTAATATGGTAAACGCATGGAAGAGAGATGAGATCCTACGAAAGAAGAAAAAACTACCTAAGAATATCTACGTTAAAGAAGATTTCAGCAGAGAAGTTTTAGAAAAGAGGAGAGATCTCGTGGCACAGCTTAAGGAAGAACGAAGAAAGGGACGTATCGCTTATATAAAATATGATAAATTGGTTGTAAAAGAGGAATCGGGTACGTGGCGGGATAAAAGGAAGAGAGGAGAATCTAGCTCCCCACTTACACCGAATTACACTGAGAACGCGCAGCATAAAATTAACAAAATAAATGCCTTCGAACGAATGTATAGGAACAGATCTCAATCGACGTCAAATATACGTAAAGAATAGCAATTACCATCCATCGGAAACCGAAAGATCAAAACAAACGAACAAGAAACACTTAACAAAATAAACAAAACATCAATAAATCCCCCAAGCCGGCTGGTCACCGTGGGGGGTATTGACCAATCCCTTCCAGCTTCAATAGAAAATAAAAATGAAAATATACATACAAATACAAAAATATTGAAACCAAAAGAAAATAGGAAACTGTATATATCGACTTTAAATTGCCTAACACTTAGAACACAAGAAAGGCTCACCGAATTAGAACTAGCACTTTCAAAAGTAAAGTGGGACATAATAGGTTTAAGTGAAGTGAGAAGATTAGGTGAAAGCATCGAGGATAGAAATAAATACATATTTTATTATAAAGGGGAAACAAAAGGAAATTATGGAGTTGGCTTCATAGTTAAGAAACATTTAGAAAGAAACATTGAGGAATTCAAGGGTGTATCGGAGAGAATAGCTGTACTAAACATACACTTGCCAGGCCACAACCACAACTGGTCTATCATACAAGTATATGCTCCTACTGAACAGCATGAGGAACGGAATAAAGACATCTTCTATGAAAAACTATCGGCTGTTTTACAAGACACACACAAAAACGTTTTGGTTATGGGAGATTTCAACGGTAGAATAGGCTCTCAACGACCAGGGGAAGAAAGTGTAATAGGCAAATTTGGTTACGGTAGGAGAAGTAAAAATGGAGAAAGAATGATAAAAATGGCATGCGAAAACAACATCGCATTCATGAACAGCTTCTTTAAAAAAAACTCAAAGAAAAAATGGACCTGGCTGTCTCCAGATGGATTATATAGAAACGAAATAGACTACATAGCATCTAATAACAAAAAAATTGTGCAAAATATAAGCGTTCTAAATCAATTTAATTTTAATACCAACCATCGCATGGTGAGAGCAACAATAAAATGTGAGGAACCAAAAAAAAGTAGAAACAAATTCAATGTAAAAGCTAACTTTATAAAGAAACAACAATTAGAATTTAAATCAACAAATGAAACAGAAGAAAAGTACAACAAAGTAATAAGCGAAATATATGGCCCGCTTTTTAATAAACTGTCACAACCCAAAAGCACTGATACCAAAAACGAAACTAAAATATTAATAGAAAAAAGAAGACTACTCCTGAAGCTTGGAAAAGACAAACATAATCTTAAAGCCATATCAGAACTAAGTAAACAAATAAGTAATAGCATCAAAAAGGATAGAAACAAGAAAAGAACAAGCATACTAACTTATCACATAAAGAAGACAGGAGGAATTAAAAAAGCGTTAAAAGAACTGGAGAAGACGAAAAAATGGATACCAAACATAAAAGATAATGCGGGTAAACAGGAGACGAAAAGAACTGCGATAATTCAGACAGCAACTGACTTTTATACAAAATTATGTGCTGCAGATCAAAATCCCCCAAATATACGTATAAAGCTTGAGGACGATCGTTCAGAAGATATTCCTTTATTTTTACAATCTGAAATAGAAAAAGCTGTGAATAGTCTAAAGAAAGATAAGACACCTGGACCAGATCAAATCACAAATGAGATGATAAAAAACTCAATTACTGTGCCGGAAAACCTAAGGAAACTCACAGATATATACAATTCTATTTTAAATACGGAATGTATACCTTCTCAGTGGACCAAGAGTACAATTATATTATTACACAAAAAAGGAGACAGGAACTTAATTGAAAATTATAGGCCTATAAGTCTTATGTCAAACATCTACAAAATATTCTCCAAATTGTTACTTAACAGACTAACAGGAATCATGGACGAACAACAATCTATGGAACAAGCTGGTTTCAGATCAGGGTTTTCTACTACCGACCATATGCATGTCATGAAACAGCTAATCGAAAAATGTCAAGAATACGGTAAAGCTCTGTACATCGCATTTGTGGATTATAATAAAGCATTTGACTCCGTAAAGCACGACTCACTTTGGAGAGCTCTAATCCAGCAAGGAGTGTCCAAAAAATATATAAGGATAATAAAAAATGTATACTCAAATAGCACAGCACAAATAAAACTAGAAACAACCGGTGAGCCATTCCCAATAGCGAGAGGTGTAAGGCAAGGAGACCCGCTATCCCCAAAACTTTTCTCTGCTATACTGGAAAGCGTTTTTAAGGATCTTGAATGGGACAATTTTGGAATAAATATCGACGGTAAGCAAATTAATCACTTAAGATTCGCTGATGACTTAGTCCTGATAACTGATAATGCCATTACGCTCCAACATATGCTACAACAATTGGCGGACTCAAGCAGATCAGTTGGCCTTACTATGAATAAAACAAAAACAAAAGCAATGACAAACAGAGATGAAATAGTCATCAGAATAGATAACGAAAACATAGAATATGTTAGCAACTATATATACTTAGGGCAATTAATATCATTCAAAGACCAAACAGACTTAGAAATAAATAGAAGAGTGGCTTGCGCTTGGAACTGGTACTGGTCCCTTAAAGAGATATTTAAAAGTAGTCTCTTTCCTATGACAGTCAAGAGAAAGGTGTTTAACTCATGTATCTTGCCATGTCTCACTTATGGGTGTCAAACTTGGGCGTTAACTCAGAAACACCTCCATACACTAAGAACATGTCAAAGAGGATTCGAAAGAAGTATGCTGGGCGTTACGCTAAGAGACCGTAAAAGAGCAGAAGATATTAGAGCAACAACAAAGGTGGAAGACATACTAAAGAAAATAAGGCAGCTAAAATGGCGATGGACCGGACACATGACAAGGGATAGCAGGTTAAAATGGACAAAAATCATAACGGAATGGCAACCACGTGACGGGAAAAGAAAAAGAGGCAGACAAATTAAAAGATGGACAGATGATATTAAGAATATTGGAGGTACAATCTGGATAAGAAAGGCTAAAAATCGTAACGAATGGAAGCAGCTGGAAGAGGCCTATGTGTCACAGGACACGCTGATATCTTAGAGGAAATATGTAAGAATAACATAAATGTTTACCAATTTAATTCATCAGCAATAAAGGCTTAATAATAATAATAATACATAAAAAATAGCTTTTTCTTTTAGTAATTTTTTTCACTCATGCGAAGCGAATGCACACTATAAATGCGAAGTTTAAAACCTCGAAACGTGTTTTTTTTCTTCTCCATTCGTCTGAAGAATGATAGCTAATCCTATAGTCGAAAGACCCAATCCCATTTTCATATCCTTCCCGTCTCCTTTGCCTTATGTCCTCTATCCTAAATATTCTGGGTTATATATATAACCCAGAATATTTAGGATAAACGTATATACGTTTTCGGTATCAAATGCGAGTTTGTAAAACCCTCTTTTCAATATATATATATATCTTTGTTTAGACGACCGTGTACGACAACATTTTACAAAAAAACAAGCAGAAGCTGTTCCTCTGTACCATAAAATCTAAAATACGAAATCAAAGTAAAACTAACAAATACTTAAAATAAGATTAATAACGTTGTAAATTCATAATTTTTTTTAAATTCCGTCGTGCCCATCCAATCCACTCGGGCGAAATTGGATACACAATTTATTTCATTGCTGTCAATAACGAAAGTGGAAACAAAGTCACTTGAATTTAATTATTTTTTACGAAGATTGTAAGTGGATCTGTTGTTATATAGTAACGTTTCGATTGTACTTAATATTTTGTTGACAAAGACTATAACAAATAAATTGCGAGGACAAAATATCTGAAAATGTTGTATAATTAAAATGAACACACAATGAGGACATTTTTTAAATCTCAATTTGCCTGTTATGCTATTGTGAGCATTCACATATTTCAAATGTTATTTTGTTTTTATATCTTAATAATTGACTTTAATAAATCGTGTTGTAAATATTGAACTACTAAAAATTGCCTTCAAAAGAATCAGTCTACACTAAGTGGTAGAAAACATTATGATATCGTACATTACTCGTATTATATCAATATTTGTTTTATTTTTCTTTGATTTGAATGCATTAAATGTTGAGTTTTGTTTAGTTACGTTTTAAATCCTTAGGTTATAATAATCTAAAATGTACCTAATAAGTCTTAAATTCAGTGTAAGTATTAGCGTGTTATTAATGTTAAGTGAGCGCTACCCATAGACATCCGCAGCAAGTAAATGTGTTGCAGATGCGTTGCCTACCTTTAATGGACAGAAGAGGGATAGACATGAAAAATAATATTTCCTTTTCCCCGTCAACCCCCTCCCCGTCCAATCCTCTTCCCGTTCCCATCCTATCGTTAAAAGGGTAGGGTGGGAAGGAGAAGAGGACTGAAATTAGGCCTCCGGCACCTCACTCATCAGACGAAACGCAGAGCACTTCTACTTCACGCCTGTTTTCTGTGAGCTCGTGGTATTTCACCGGCCGAGCCGGCCCATTCGTCCAACAGACGTTGTTGCGGGCGCTACCACTGTTATGTATTTTTGATGATAGGTTTTATGTAATACTAAATACGTATAATAGTATCTTTACTCAATCACACATATTAATTCATTACGAAATATTTAACTTTCAACATGCTTTTATTTATAGTGTATTTTAATATATTGCAACAAAAATAAAGGGGACATGTTGATAAATGTTTTATGTCTGAAAATGTATTATAATTTTCTTATCCTTCGTCGTATTCATTGAGGAGTCCGTGATATCCGACGTAAAATTCGGAGTCCTTTAACACAGAAACATTCATAAGTTTAATGTGCCATTAGCTCCTCTGTTTGGGTTTTATATGTCTGCGTACAAAAATACTTTCATTGTTACGACTGTATATAAACTGAAGTGTATTGTATCGTTTAATAAAAGCTTGTCTGTCATTGAGAGAAATTTCTATCTTTATTGTAGGAATATTTGTTTTCATTATAACTGTGTATTACGTATTTTTTATTCTGTACCGAAAAATTATACATGTCTGAACTGATAAGCTCGTCTAAAATTGAATGACGAATTCTTATGTCTACTCGTATCTACCCGAAACGGTTGAGACTAACAATTACATTGACAATGTTTCTACCTACGCCACATCAGTAAGTAACCTCAAGTACATGTTCTAAATTGTCTTGTCTAAAACCCGACGAAGGGAACGTACGTAAGGCTACGTATATGTTTTCGAGTGATTTATACTTATATGTTACGGGTTCGAGTAATAAAACAAACCAATGTCCCAATAAATATTTAAGAAAAAGCTTTCGGGCTATAAATTAACACTATCGAGCATGACCGCTGAACATTACTAGCCTTAAGTATAGTACGAATGTGGGTAGAACAGTGTGCGGTCCGGCCCAGTCAAATAGATCAATTAAAATATGAACAATTTTTTTAAAATGTTCAACACCACCTTCATCTTGTGTACATTCCTCTTTAGGAGGTTAGCATGAATTTGCGATTTGTACCGCGGCTACGAACTCTATCATACTTACGAGTATTCTTAGACGAATATTTTGAGTCTACATTTAATTTAAATATAAGAGAAAAACTACTTTTACTGTTGTTGAGTGGACAGTATGTAAGTTGTATTTTGTATGCTGGAGTCAAGGCAAGGTACAGCAAACGCCGGCAAGTTATTGTATGGACTGTATTTGAAGTATAAGGTTAGTAAGTAAACGTAATTGCCGGCGCGTTGATGTTGCGACTGAATCGCGCGCGTGGCACGGCGAGTGACGGCTGAAGGCGCCCCGTCGCCCCGTCGCCCCGGAGTCGGTGGTGTTGGTTACGAACGCGCTGCTGTCAACGGTTCTCAAGGACAGTCTTTTTCATATAAAACTAGCTGCTGCACCCGGAATGCATTTCAAAGCCAAGTAAAAAAGAGTTTGGTTTCATATTTCTGTTTATTGAAGTCTCTTCAAACATGTTATAATAATATCAAAGCAGTGTACAGTTTCATGAAAGACTGACACAGAAGACTCTATATCTCTAGATCTAATTTAATTTATCTAGTTTGAATGGATAGAACGAATTTCATTTTATTATCGTCTTTTCAAATAAGTCAAAGCATAAAGCATAATTAAAATTAAAATAAAATTAAAAAATATACCTATTATTTATGCCACAAAAATCTTTGCAGGCGTCCTCGGAACACTCTACTAAAGTTTCATCACAATCTGATGAATAGTTTCGAATAGATCAAAAGTATAGTAGACACACACACACACAACATGATTTTTATAGATAATAATATAGAAGGTGATAATATAAACACAAAAATATACGGGTGACGTCAGGGCGTGGTTAGTTAGTGGTTAGTCTTATGTTTGTCGTTATGTTAGCTTTGTAACACTTTAGAAATTTATAGACCTATGTATTGGCGATGGCAGTTTGCGTTGTACACACGCTGCCCGTTTCAATATGTGGAAATATTTATACCAACAACTTTATGGGTGTTATCGTCATCCTGCAGCGTACAGAAATGTGTTAACCATCTTCCTCCTCGCGTCTGATGACAGCGTACAGTTAATAATAACAATTTTGAGCAATATCAGTTGTGTAACTACTGAAATGCGGTGTTTTAACATGTGTTTTCACTGGTGTTGCTTAGCGTGGAATAGTATTATAATTATATTATTTTGTAGAATGAGATCAAAATATGAAAATATTCAGGGCTGATGTTAATCCGTTGCATATAGTTAGCGTTGTATAATAATGTAAGGGTTTGAGTTAACAATACGGCACGCAAGCACCTCAGTGACCTATTTTGCGAAGCGATCAACCCCTGCTTAAGCATGATACAACACGGATCTTCTTAATCGCTTAAAGCTTACTCGAACACATGTTTAACAAATATTGCTTAAATGCAACTAATATAAAATAAACATTATAATTGTCTGTTTCAGCAAAGAATTCATTATATTTATTTAAAGAATTCAGCAACTCTTGAGATAAGAAATTAGAAGTGAAAATAATAAAAAACCACAACCTGAATCACAAATATCGACTATGACCCATTTACTTTGTAAACAATTCAAATTAAATTATCCAACCATTAATTACGATCGATCCAGAAATAAAATAATAATCACGTATATAAATAGAACACTTCCAAAATAATGGTGATTGCAAAATGATTGTAAATAGCAATAGCAATGGGAAAAATATAAGTCTCAGGGCCACTGAACGACGTGACAGCTGCCAAACCATACATGACGCCAATTTTTTAAATTCAACTATATAGGTGTTTCTATAAACGTCAGAAATATGTAAATAATCAATATGCACCTTAAATTTATATAATTTTATTGGTATTTGCATTATCTATTGTTGCAGCATTGTCAAGGGCTAACTTACTAATATCTAATATTTTTGTTAGATGGCGCTGAATTTAACATAAAACACGATTTAAAGGAAAAAGGTTAGTGTTAAAAGTGTAAGTGAGATATATACAGGATCGTATTTTAATAACCTTTTTCACGGTCTACTAAATTATTGATTGAGATATAAAGTCAATAGTGGCTCTACCAGCTCAATGCAAATCCATTATGAAGCAACAACACAATGTTTCATAATAATCGAGTTAGGTATTATCATGTTAATACGCACCATATTGTATTGTATTCGAAATGTATATGGAAACCTAAGTATTTATTAACACTAGGATTTGATATTGAGTACTTCCTACTATCTTATAAATTATTTACAAAAGAGGATTATATAATTTCAGATTCAATAATTTCATAAGTAATAATTATTTATTTAAGACTTAAACCTAACATTCATGACATCATCATATTACCTTTCCATTTTCGGCATTAAGGAGAAAAATATAAAGCTTTGATACCTTACTTCACCTCAGAACGCACTAACGGTTTCGGCTGCAGGGGGTCACAGTAGAACGGAAATACATATGTACATGTACGGGAAAAACTTTACCCTCCTTCTGGGTCAGTCAGGTAATAATAGTATCTATACCTTGTTTCACAGCAAGCTGTGATGGTTGCAAACAATTATTTTTACGTTAAATTCCAAAATATTTTTGAAAAAAACTTTTTCTCGTATTACCTTAAAACCATATTACACAATTTCAATTCACATTATCTCACGATTTTGTGTATAATAAAAAGTGTAATGGCCATGTTCAGATTGGCTTAGTGGGTCACCACACCCTATGTGTGGTAGCGAACGTATCTACATAATCAGTGCTACCCAGGCGAAGCAGTCCATAAAAAAATAATTCATTTTCGAAGCAGTAGATAAATCAAAAAAATTGTTGGTATTATTTAATTATAAATTAAAGAAGTCGGTCGTCGCACCTGATCTCGGCATTTAAAATCAAACATTTCCGTTCGGTATTAGTGTTACATGAACTTTAATATTATTATTTTCCGCATTTCCTATCTTGTTTTTAAGTTATGTTTAGTAGTTGCATAATTACCGCTATCAAAAAGACTGATTTGTAATTAATTGTGTTAATTATCAATATAAACTAAAAAAAATCGTTACATATATATTTGAAATAAGATGAGTTCATTACGAAGAGTTGATAACCGTAGCACAGTTTTATATTTAATTTGCATTTATGTAGTAGTGTGATATTAAAGTTATTTTAGGAACAGAAATTACTATGAAATGAAAAAAAATTTTTAGGTTAAACGCATTCAAAATAAATTAATAAATAAGGGAAAATAAGACAAAAAATATGTAATGGTTTCGGGCGCACCGATTCTTTCGAAAATTTCCTATTCTTTTGTAGACTTTCTTGATTGCGGATTTTTGTTAGGAGTTAATAATTTCAATAACTCCATCTATTCTCATTGATATACACAAGCGATAATACAATCACCTTAATCATGCGATTTGCACATTTTGTTTTAGTTACAACGATGGCGTAAATTAATTTTAGTTGTTTTAATTTTAACAACCTATTAGGGCTTAAACACAGAGCCTGATAGGCTTATTAACCATTGTCGTTCTGTCATTATACGTCACTGTTGCCATAAAACGTATTTATTTTGATGAGTTAATCTAATATGCAGATTGCTACTGAATACGAAGGTCGTTAGGGTTCCTTCATTTGTGACGTTGCTTTAATACGTGATGTAGGGTTGGAACATTAAGGGTTGCGTTCCCATTGTTATCCATATCTAATGACTGTCGACTAATACTGTGCCTGAATTATATATAAATTAAACTAAATTGAAATAGCTTCTTGCGTGGCAAAGCGGTTCAAAGGTAATCGCTACAGGTCCTGGCTTCGATCCTCAGTGTAAAATAAATACAATACATAGTTTACATGCTGTAATGGCATGTGCATCTCCTGAATTAATTGAGACCTCCGTGGTTATCTCTTCGGTCGAATCGGTCTATTTTTGCTACAGCTGCTGCTAACATTGGCTCTGACGCTGTCCACATACTTGGCTTTAATAATCTTCTTTCCCTACAGTCAATACTTAGAAGGAGGTTTGAATTCTTTTAGATAATTATGATGGAAAGATGTATTGTAGGTTCAGGATACAACCAATGTGAACCAAAAATCAATCCTAGAAGCTCCATCTCACCTCGGGCATAAATAAGGTCTTTATTTGTCATCAAAACTTAATTATATAAATAATATACTCTTCAAAACAAAAGTAAGCAACTTGTAGGCGTTCAGTCAAAAGTTTTTCGCATTAATTATTCCGTTTTTATCTAAAGTTTTCGATAAACTTTTCTCCGTTTTTAATGTACGAGTTTACAAGGTTCAAGACGGAATAACACAATATCGGAATGGGAAAGCTTTAAGCCAAAGAAATCGAAACAACTGAAGAAGTGTTATAGTGATAAAACTGGAGATAACGTGAAATCCGTGGAGTTTGGCCGTGTTTCAGACTGTTCCCTACTTTTCACTAGAGATAAACGTGTTATGCTTACAGCATATAATAATTGAGTTAATTCTTTGTGACTGACTAGTCACTGTTAGCCTAGAAGAGCGTTCAACGGATTCCACGGATTTGAGGCGGCAGAGCGCAAAGGGCGCTTAATCTTCATTGTAGTTTCTAAGCTCGAGGGCTCCTTGAGGAAACTCGGCTCGGGCCGTTACTTTTAGATTAGATTTACCGAGCTCCTAGGTTGCTACAGCGGACTCTCCATGGAGTGACTGGGCCCCAGATACCCTGAGAGGGGACCTCGGCTTGGGCTGTTAATACGCTAAACATTCCAATTCGAGGTTGCCCGAGAGGGCCGAGCCCAGACTCAAACGGTAGCATTGTCAGACTAAATTTAGTTAATGAGGCACACAGGAATGTTAATAATTCATAAGTTGTTTTAGAGCTTCACAAATTACAATCCAGGGAGTGTGCGATGTGATTATATGATTAAATTCTCCCATCTCAATTTTACTATCGGACTATCCGACGCTTAGACATTTTGTGTTTGTGTGTACAGCAAAGGATTGGAACATTGCAGGATTGGGCAATCGATCTGTAAGATTTCTTCTTATTTCATCTGCCCTAGTGACTTTTGATAGCGTTAAATCAGACATACTCAAAAGCTCGTAACATAAGCGAGGAAACACAAAGTCTCATAAAATTTACGAACTACGAAAAATCAACCCCGAAGAAGTCGACAGAGATGTATGAGTGAAAAAAGTGACCGTCGACTAATGTTCCATTTTCAAATTAGAAAAAAGTAATGTAATAAGTCAGTGTTAGGAAAAAATATATCAATTCCTCCTTTTTTTGTTTTCCGCTGGCGTGTACATTATGGCATATTAGAAGAAAAATTGTTTTATAAGTTTTGCACATTTGAATGACGTTTACCGTGCGCAAAGTAATAAGACATTCAGAGCAAGGAATAATTTTACTATGCGAGCTCCAACCGCATACCCTCTGATGGGATCATTTGTTTAGATTCGAGCGGCGGCGGAATAAGTTTAAATAGAAATAGTTTTCCTCTTAAGTTTCTATTATCGGCTTGATGGCTTGATGGGCAAACATCGCTCCATCGGAAGAATTCTTCATTGACCGACTTAGGGTTTCTCATATATTATGCAGTCAGTAGATTATTTATATAAATAAAATCATTAAGCTTTCAAAGTTTAAGCGCCAACAGCCAACAGTAATAAACATAATGGTTAAGTGTATCGCGGACTGCCGATCATGAGGTCGTGGGTACGAATCCGCCATTCGATTATTGTCGTGAACCATATCCCAGCACAAGGTTTTTTAGCTTAGTTGGAATGGTTAAAATAAATCTTAGTAAATTATACAAAAAACATTAAAGTTCTGATCAAAACTTTAATAAATTATTCGATCTGTATCTACTATATTTGCGATTAACGAAATACTTTTTATTTTACATACATATATCTGCAGCCGAGCGGAGCAAATCTTAGAATTGTTTGTTAAGCCTTTAAGATGGCATTTTGCTTATCTTGCTTACTTGAAATTATAAATAACGAATTCGGTACATTCTTAAATTACTTTTGGTACTGGTCTTAATTTTTCTATTGAAATAATGTCATCCTAAATATATAGAGATAGAGGGCTGTGAGTTCAGAATACCGCTGCGGTTGCCATATTTAAGTTGAAAATTCCTCGCGGGTCGTACGCACGCAAAATAAATAACGTAACACAATTCTGCGACATTCCTTTTCTACCAAATGAGATTATATGTTCGACGACACAAGCAAAACATCTCTTACCTCAAAGTTGACCCACTTTGTCGAACCTCATATATCTTGTCTTACTCTAGCATAATAACTTGGTTATGTCTACGCAACAATCCCTCTACATTTACATATAAATCTGTAGTAGTAGTAGCTTTGAAATTTATATTCGACTTACAAATAAATCATTGTTGAAATCCGTATTTTTGAGGTCGATTAAAAGACCAAGCTAAATATTATACTTATGTGTTAAATAACATTTATACGTAGTATATTAAAAGCGTGTTCATCTTTATATCCCTTTGGTACGCTACTATTGTTCGTACAACGTATGTAAATAAATTTAACAGCTTATTTGTCAGGATTACATTATTTGCGTTTTTCGGCTAGTATACATTTCAAAATCTGTCAAGTAATGTTTTGTACGTGACCCAAAATAAACGAAATTATACACATGAACCTAAAATGTCTACTGATTTAATTGTGTACCTAATTTATAACTTATCATTACTTTAATGAAAATCGGAAACCATGCTTGATGTACACGGACAAGGTTAATTATAAAGTGAAATCAATAAAAGGTTGGTTTTTGCCACCATAAATTCAACGAGTGGTCCATTAGCTAATGGGTGATCGGACAGCGCGATCGTGTAACTTTACTAAAATGTACATAGCTTCATTGTTCTCATGGAATGTCATTGGTTCTTATGGAATGGATATTGTTATGCTTTCTGGTGACCTTATTATAGTTGATAGATGATACGAATTGAATGTAGTCCGAGCTGGCAAACTTTAAGCAGGACAAACTTCTGGTGAGAGCTTTAAGAATGATCAATATATTTTCTATACTATATGAGATGTGTCGTGAATGAAATACCCAGTCTATGTGTAACCATCAGACAAAATTGACAAACTTATATACGACATTTTTTTGTAAGTTTGCATTTTAATATAATAACGATACGATGTCTAGAATAAGTCCGACGTAATGTCCGATTAGATTTTTTCATTGGACAAATTTCAATTGTAAAAAAATAGAAAAAAGTAACTTATTCAATGGGTCAGAGAGGTAACCGAAATATACTATTTCCCATCTGAAACTAAAACAAAACAAAACTATTTCGTTACTGAGTGGTGCAAACATTGACTTTGTTTTGGTGCAAGAGCGTCTCACTTAATGAACAGGAGTTCTGTCAGTTCGTCTTACAAATGATCTTACAAGACTAGATATGGACAAGTCATGACATGTTTTATCTAATATTGATTGGCGATTTTGTTGCAACAAGGCTTGTACCACTGCATTGACTAGAGCACCGTAGTAGGGTCATGCTATTATGTGGTTAATCGTATAAAATTAAAACCAGTGCTAGTAATAGAAAGTTAAATGGTCCATCATTTTGAGACTATTATTTTATGTTAGTATAAAAACAATTTAAAACGAATCTTTTACATGAAATGTAAAAACGTTGCGTCAATAAATTCATAATCATGATGACAATATTTTAAAAAGCGGGCGATAAAATTTTATCGAAGCATTTTAATCTTACTCACCGTCGTGTTTTCCATAAACTTTTACCGAATACGGCTCGATGGAAATGAGTCAAAACTTTATTTAATTAAACTGAGAATAATATAGAAAGGCTTCATAAGAACCCTTTTCTTTCCTTAAAATGAACATTTTATACAAGGTTTTCTTTCAATTTCCTGTAGTAATTAATTTCTTTAATTTACATTGCAAGGTATTAGTATAATGATTAATACTTTAAAATATTATTATTGGTTTGTGCTAAAAACGAAAGGGTTTGTTTTTTGGATATAATACGTGCATACTTTACAAATGTAACGTAACAAATTTGGCTATAGTGGTTTTTACCATGGTTTGTAAATCATCCATCACTCACTAAAGGGCAGAAAGTAATGACGTTTAATTTCAAACTTTCAGGTCGTGGTTTAGGAGTTTTTAACCCTCGTCACTTTGTTCGAGCGGTGAAATCGATGGTGACTAGGTTGCTTTTATTACATACTTCGCTTAGAATTGAATAATATTACGACACGAGCAGATACAATCTTAAGGTACACTTGTTACAACCTTATTATTTATAATGTATAATGTTTGTTTGCCTATCACACAAAAATTACTTACGGAAACAACAGTGTTGTGAGTTATAGTTATGTATTAGTTTTGGGAGCTGGGAGCTGGTAGTGAGTAGTAATTAGAAAGTTATTTCGGAAATTAAAACTCACATCGGGAAGTTAATGGAAGGCTTTAGTTTGGATTATTTAAAGTTATTACTAAAAGGGCCTAATTTTGATTAGAGGGAGAGAGAGAGACAGAGAGAGAACTATTTCAGTCTGTATGTAGTATGTGTCCTATTCTATTCTGACTCCATCTATCAGTTAAAGTAGTAAAATAACTGATTTTACATGAATACATCTAGATGGCGTTTATATGTCAGTGAACGCAGTATAGTTATATTTTATCGAATTGTACATAAGCTTCTATTGTAAATAATTATATTGTCTGGCTCTAAAGTGCTGCATTTCATTCTGAAGACCAAACGGGATTCATAGGAATTTTGGACGGAGTCTGTACATGGTCCAAGCGAGCCAAGGATGATATTGGAATAACGGCTAAACAGGAAGAAAATTGCATAAAATAAAATCGGCGGCTTCATCTTGTACAAAACAGAAAAAAATCCAATATTGACAACGTAATTTCATATCTACAAGAAATTACGTATATTAATCTTGCGTGCGCGCTTGTTTATAAACGAAATAAGTGGGTTATATTCGCACTGACATTATTTGATGCATGCTCTGAGTTACAGTGCTGTGAGTTTGTGGGTTCCACAGGATCCATTGCTGTGGCCACCACACTAGGGTTCTTACTATGCAATAACGTGTGATGTTTTCGCCGACAGGTACGGCATCTAAGAGGAACACGACATGTTTTTCTTATGTGCTGGCTTCCTAAACAATTAAAATAAATGTACATTTAAGGATTGAGCTGTGCTACGGCGCCTGTCACTATCTAAATTACGAAATTTAATACGTTAGGTAATCTATGACCTTCAGTACAAAATGGGATATAACATATAATAGAATAGCTTGAAATATCAAATGATATATTTTCCTTTTACAGCCGCCCAAGAGTACCAAGAGTAACTTAAAGAATAAACAAGAGAAATGGATTGTATCATTTAATAAATAAATCATAGTGGACAATGTTTTAACCTACGTCATTATTATAACGGTATATAGTTTGCAAAGAACACATATTCACACACTTCGTAAACATTTTAACAATATAGTAAAACTAAATTCATAAGCTGTACATACAACCAACAATAACATAGTGAATAAACATAAAAAGGTAAGCCTGGTAAGATAAGATTTAAAAAGACCTAAATAAAACAAAACATACATTTTATAGAAAAATACATTTTTAACACTATAAATGGCTTACTTGGTTACCGGAAGCAAACATAACTTTAAAGTTGGACGCTTCAGTGTGGTGCCTTTACACTGAAGAGTGACGAAACGTGTTTAATTATCTTTGAAGGCTTAGGTAAGTGATCTTATTTATTTATTTATTTATTATCTTCGTTTATGAAAACCACATCTTCTGTTGTAAAAGTCTAGATTTGGAATGGACCTCTTAAAGAAGTCTCTGAAAGAAATCTGTTAGATGTTCCCTTTAGCCCCTAAGCCAAAAATGCTGCACCATACGCTGTACTAATTGCCACCTACGTAAAGTACTCACGCGTACCGGTGCGTATAATTTTTTTTTTACAAAACACTACAACACTCACTAGTTTTCTTAATGACGTGTATATCTTGATCCCAGTATCAAAATCAGGTATAAGGCTGAACCTTAGCAACCTTGTCTCCTAGTGAATGCATATTGAATGAGGTCTTGTATTTTCTATTGGCTCTTTTCTTAGCCAAGTTGGTCCTCGCTTCCAAAGGGCACTACTAAGTAACATAGTCGAAGAACTTCCGCGAGCAGCAATGTCCATAGACTGGATTGTCCATAGACTGGACACGAGCCCAGTGTGAAATGTCCAATAAATTAAGGATCTCCGACGGTCGATTAGCCACATATTTTTCCAACGACTTGGAAGATCGTCCCAACAATCTAAGAACATGTCGGTTTCCTCACGATGTTTTCCTTTACCGTTCTTGGAGCAGTGGTGATAAAATAAACTACACAAAGTAAAGCGCCTGCCTGGGTTCGAACCCGCATCCTACAGTACGTAAGTTAGGGCTTAAACCGCTGAGCCACCACTGCTCCTTCGTTTTACTTGTTATCAAATGGGAGTATATTTCGCCATCAGAGTCAATGAATCGACAATAAACTACAGCTGGATATTTAGGCCCCGACTTCGTACTGTAGGTTGCGGGTTCGAACCCAGGCAGGCGCTTTACTTTGTGTAGTTTATTTCATCACCACTGCTCTAAAAACGGCGAAGGAAAACATCGTGAGGAAACCGGCATATTCTTAGAACCACCAAATTCGAAGACATGTTATGTGACATCCACCAACCCGCACTGGGCCAGCGTGGTGGATTACAACTCATTCCCTCTCTCGGAGAGGAGGCCTGTGTCCCTGCAGTAGGAAACATTCTAAAAAAGGCTGATTTATTATTAGTACTAAATGGACAGCTACACAGTGTAACATTTTAATTATTCAGCTTAATATGGTCATGGATGCCATTGTAACGAAAGTTCATTTGACTGTAAACTGTCGGGAAACTTTGAATTAACCACTTGATTAATTTCAGGTCGACAACTTTGTTCATTACGCACTAATGCCTTTTATTGAGTTATAACTTTGTTGACGCAGACTATTTATATTGCTACTGATTTGTTCAAATCACAACTGTTACTCTTACTCATTACTTTCATACATCCTACTAATATTACAAATGCGAAAGTTTGTAAGTATGACTTTTTATATGTGTGGATGTATGGATATTTGTTATTCTTTCACACAAACACTATTTTTTTGATGAAACTTTACAGTATTATAGCTTATACATTAGAATAACATATAGGCTATAATTTATAAGGTTATTGTGTAATTTTCCAAAATATAAAGATAAGTGGATAAAAGAATAAATCCGCACATGTGGTGTGCGCTGCAAAAACCATTAGTCGTACAACAGCATGTATATAACTTTTATGTTTAAGCCATTATCGCCAAACCATCTATTAATGGCGGAGCGAAGTTTGCCGGGCCAGTAAGTAGCGATGGCGACGAACTAATATATATCCCTAATATATAACCTTCGTAAGCAGGCGCTATCACTAAGCAAGCACTATTTTGTATTAGACAGTTTGATATTCGATGCTTACATTTAAAACATAGTTACATAATACCTAGTTGATCCCCAACATAATTAAATCATTTTGAGTTTCATTTGATGCCAGCTTAGATCCCCTAATTTAATTTAAAATACCCTACGTATGAAAGTATTTTTAAGTAAGCTTACCGATCGGATCTGATCCATCAATGTGATTTGACTACAACGCACGCCGCTAGATCACCGACATTATACATATATTGCGTTCACATAAAAAGAAAGCAACAGTCGACAGAGTGTACAATGTAATTACTATTCCTTAGTTTAATTTTAGGTTGAGTACTTGGGCCTGGTTAAAACGTCACGGTAACATAACTTTTCTAGAGATCATTTACCTGTTTTTCTCTAAAAAGGTAAGTTTAACAATCCCGCAACTGGATAAAGCTCCAAGTGTCATCCACACCTTCTTGATTGTTGGCATTCCACTACCGTGCAGTATTCGCGCAATTTCCTGCCTTGCACTACCGCGCTGTGGAATGATCTATCCCCAGAGGTATTTCCAAATCAATACAACTTATGGTCCTTCAAGACGACAGCGTACCAACATACCAAGAGATATTGCAGACGTTCATATCTGTTGCACGAAAGGGTCGACTCGACCCATGGAATCTCACGTCCTCACATAAGACAGCCGTGAAGTGAGAGTACTACACTTTTCTGCGTTTCGGTTGGCTGCCGAAGAACCCCAGTAGTCGGTATCTCTTTTGCCTCCTGGTGCTATAAAAAACAGATTGAATCGTTTGGTTGATTAATAAATCGAAGAAAACAAAGCATAACTTATATTGGTCAAATAAGTGCTAGATTAGAGACTATTCAATCTTTATTTGTATATATCTATCGATAAAAATGTAATCTACCTAAATGTCTTTTTTTAAGGTTTTTCATTTTGTTTATGGCTGCCATTTAGGTGAAGCATTCATGATATTGGAAAATTTCGACTGCCATATATTTGATTTGGCAAGTCACGTCTGGCATAAATCAAGCACAATCGATCGCTCACGGGACCTGAATACTTGGTACCTTATTTGAATAAATGTGTGTAATGACATTAAGGTGACATGTCAGAATAATGCTATGAGATAATTATACTTTAATATCTAAAGGTGGCTTACTCTGGAGTTAATGATAAATTCGTTACGTGGTAAGTAAACTAAAAGACCGCCAAAACTTATATTGAACTACCGATCATCCCCGGCTCTGCGCGGGTAGCACTAATTACGTTGATTTGATCGCTAACAATCTTAAAAACTCTTGAAAATATCATCGAAATCGGAAACATACATTACATACACACATCGCCTTTTGTGTATATTAAATATTCTATTCGTAACAGCAAATGCCGCATTATTGAATTCAGAGATCTCTAAATGGCGTGTTCTGGGTTTCATTATATAATTATGATATGTTTGTCCGAATTACAGGTTTTTTTTTAATTATTTTCTAAATAAGGTTTTTTTTGGTGGAAATTATGTGCACTGTCTTATGAATGTTCAAAAGAAATCACTAATGTTTGTTCTTGCAGTGAATGGCCCCGCGTTTATGGCCATAAGCTCGCCCTCTGTCATATTTGTGTCACAAAAAGTTCAATGAAAAGTGATGCGATCGGTATGGAGATAGCTTCTTACCTTTTTGGGTTACAGTCACTACAGTACAGAACTGTAGTCTGTGTAGTGTAATGGTAAGATGTTAATGACTATTAAATTATAAATAAATTAGTGAACAAATATTATAAGGCTAACGTTGGTTATTAATAGTCATTTACTTTTAATACGAAGTTTTTAAATTGCCTTTTACTCTTTAACGAACTGGGAGGAGACTGGGGAAAATCGCGGACGAGACGTGAATATCAAAATAGCTTTTCATGAATCTTTAATTTAATATGAAACCTTTTTGGATGTGTATAACTAAAGTAGTATAGTATTACTTTAATAAAATTGTGAATATCCTTAATGTTAGTATCATGAAATATATATATATATATATATATATATATATATATATATAGCTCGGATGATATCTAGTTATGTCTACAAACATGAATTAAATTTTAAAGAGCTCCAGGTAGCCCTTATAGTCCTGTCCCAACTGAGTGTTTACGATTTGTCCAGCCCATCCTCAGCCTTCTTTCTCCACTTTTTATTTCAAACTTAATTATTATTTTCACAACTCCATCGCAATTGTGATAAGGGTTAAGGAGAAATAACAATCGCTGTATGATTCAATTGAATTTGTTCCGAAAAATTGTGATTCGTTAATGAATATACACAGTTTCATAGTGTAAAAACTTTATCTTCTTTAATTAAATTATTTATGTGTGAAATATTTTATTGCGATAAATATACCTACTAAGGTTGATTCTCGAAGTTTTCACTAATGTTTGAAATGTTAAATATTAAGGTATACTTCGTTTCATTGCAAGATAAGATTGTTGTAAACAAACAAACGTCATTTGCCGTACATGACGGCCATTATACTTTTTAAACTTTCATTGGAAATGGTGTAATTTTGTGAAAATCGTGATATAAAGTGAAGCGACCTTGAGTGATATGAGAACAAGTTGTTTTTCGAAAATATTTTGATATTTACAAAAAAAACCTTTGTTTACAATAATCACATCTTACTGTGAAACAAGGTATAGTTACCTTATATAGAAATACATTGAAATGCCACTACTATGTACTATGTTGGTATAGAACGTGTCATCCTGTGATTACATCACCATTAGATATCAGGCGGGATGTAAACAATACTTTATAATTTATAAAATATGTCGAGAGGCCCTCGATCTTTTAATAGTCTTTATCTTCCCGCTGGAATTTGTTTGGTCACAGAGCGGAAAAAAAATTGTTGAGCACAAGCTGACCGGGACTTAAACATTCGTCTATAGAATCGTAATTCGGAAGTACAATGAATTTTCTTTACTCATAAAGCTTGAAGAAAAACATTCCATTAAGATAAGTGAGGTAAATTAGTTTTGTAGACTAGAGAGTAGTACGCAGACGTGAGTGGAAGTTGAGAGCGAGGAAGTCGGTCTGCCTCAGTCACGTAATCTCGTTTATGTAAATATTTGCCGTTGGGTGTACCGCATTTTAGAACAGGAATGATTCTTTTTCTGAGAACCAAATCTAGCCGGCGTAGCTACACAATTGATTTTATTTACCTAAATTTTACCTTTTAATATATGGGTTGAGACGTGGAACAATGCTACCTCTTGTATAAAGTCTGCTACGAACAGTTTTCACGACCCGCGATAACCGCGACGTCGACATTACCTATATTTATAATATTACTAGCTGATGCTTGCGACTTCGTTATCATCATCAATAAATCACATAAATCTGACCTGTAGGCAAGAGACCAAGAGGTAGACCGGCAGATAGATGGCTTGACGAAGCTTTGAAAACAGCGGGTAAAGACTGGAATAAAAAAGCGAGAGACAGAATTGTATGGAGAAAAATGGAGGAGGCCTTTACTCTGTGGAGAGGTCCTTAGTAAATAAATTAGGAACTAGATATAAAGAAAAATAAAATTCATGATGTATAATTCAATTAACATTACTTATTATATCAGTGCCGTTGAATGCGCTATAATTATATCGTGATGTATATAATAATGTTTTAATATCAACATTCATTGTAACAATAATCTTGTCAAAGTCTTAACTTAACTTCATGACTTTATTATATCCTATTACAAGGGAAAATTGTGTTTATAAAATGCTTAGACTGTAGTGGTAGGAGGGAGACTCCCGTTACCTGACTTCCAATAAGTTGTGTTGTACACTCAGCGTCACAAAAATCGCACCTCTCTGAGTTTGCGCGAAAAATGGCTGTAATGGCTAGAAACGAATTATATTTATGTATGTTTGAAATGGGTATTTGAATAGCTTTACATTATTAATGAAAAAAATCATGAAATTATTAAAACATTTATCATTATAGAGCGTCAAAAATAAACACTGTCAAATGCTCGTTAGTAAGGACGATAGTTACACCACCTAAAAAGGGTATAAACGGGTCGATCTGGATGAAATATGGGTCAGTCGTAATTTAGACTTTGCAGTCAACACGTGTGAACAAGTAACGCAAGTAAGAACAAGTAAAGATGGACACCGTGTCTGAAGAAGCCGCTCAAGTGATTACCCTATTGCAGTCGGGGATGCGGCAGTTTTTTTTCAGTTCGACGGGTGTTCCAACGTTTTCAGCAGACTGGTGGTTATGTTAGAAAACCGGGATCTGAAGAAAACGATGCACATCAAAAAGAGATGACCGTTTCATCGTTACGACATCTTTACGAAACCGTTTTACAAATGCTGTTGAGTTGCAACAACAGCTTCGATCAACTCGGAGAACATCTGTGAGTGTTTCTACGATAAGAAGAAGTTACACGAAAAGAGTTTAACAGCCCATAGACCTGCTAAAGGTCCCAAACTTACTGCACAGCATCGCAGAGATCGCCTAGAGTTTGCTCGCAATCATTGCGAGTGGACTCTAGATCAGTGGCGGACCGTACTCTTCTCTGATGAGACGAGGGTCTATCTCTTCTGCAATGACGGCCGTAGGAGGGTCTACAGAAGACAGGGGGAGAGGTTCACACAACCCTGCTTCGAAGAATCCGTCGATCACGGGGGTGGCTCGCGGATGTTTTGGGGCGGCATTTCCGTCGACGGGAAAACGGAACTTGTGTGCGTTTCCCGGACTCGGGGTGGCCGTGGGCAAGGGTCATTAAATGCTGGTCGGTACATTACTGAAATCCTGGAGGAACATGTGGTCCCGTATGCTGGTTATGTCGGTGATGGATTCATGATAATGCTCGTTGCCACACCGCGGCTATTGTACGGAATTATTTACAGGAGGTCGATATCCCTGTTATGCATTGGCCAGCACGAAGCCCAGACCCAATAGAACATCTCTGGGATGACCGGCGCGTGCGAGCTCGAGATCCAGCTCTAACCACTCTTCAAGAGCTCCAAGATGCGGTACTTGAAGAGTGGGAACAAATACCCCAAGAGGCTGTTGCGACCCTTGTAAGGTCCATGAAAGATCGCATGGAAGCCGTTATCAAGGCAAGGGGGGGTAACACTAGGTTTTAAGAACTTTTTTTGAATTTATTAAGTTTTTTTTAAAATTATTAATTTGCAAATTTGTACATACCCTGTCTTTTCTTTAATTTCTCTTTCGTCTCGTTATAAAGGTAAAATTCCTGAAAGCTAATGAAATTACCTTTCGAATGATACCCTCAAACCACTACATTGCCATTGGCCTGTTATGTTAAAATAGTATTTAAATTATTTTTTTCGGATGTGCGATTTTTTTGACGCCGAGTGTATGTTCAAAAATTTTTTTCAAAGTTTTTCTTTTTGTCCCACAACTAAGGAGATTGTAACTTTTAATATATGAAAAAATGTACTATGTACATACCGTAGTAACTTTTTATGTAAACTATTTTTGAATATATAACATCATAACATTTAAATTGAATTTTTGATAGTATAAGACAAGTAGTCCCCCTTGGTAAGCAAAAAATCCTTCACTTTTCCCATTAACTTATCTTGATGTCCATTAGCTAATGGCGTCAGTAATGGATCTCAGCAAACACTAGAAGGCGTAACCTAGGCTCTTACATTTTATAAATTGCAACTTAAGTTACCTGGCAATAGATAAATCTACTTCTTTGTTTTTAGAACCGAACCATATTGCTTAAAAATTTTAGCGCCTAACTACTTGTCGACATCAAGTCAGTGTCAATGTCAGTATTGTACATTAGTCAGAATTTGGACGATTTACAGTGATATAGTGAAAACAAACCGACCTTTGAGCCAGTCATAGTACGAGAAGGCTGAGTTTCATGCGTTATCAACTTTTTTCTCTTTTATTCTTCTTCTTCATGTGCTTTGTTACTTCAGGTCGTGCATATCGCATGAAGTGCTGTCACTGACGTGTTGACGAGTTGATCCACAAGGCTCTGTCCTTGGCTCGTCTCAAGGAAGTCCGAATGTTGAGTCCCAGTATGTTACCACCTGGTCGGACCAGCTGATAGGTGATCGATATTGTGATTTTTTGACCTCATTCCTAATAAAACTAGTTCATCCAGATTGTCTGGTTGACTCCGGGAAATATGACCAAAACTAGTCGGTAACAGGTAGTGATCTTAAGGTTGAGAATGAACTATTTACAGACATACTGAGAATACCATCCTGTTTTGCCTGGTTGAATAAAAAATTGACAAACCTTTCAGACACCGAGCGTTAGACACAAAATGAACTGCTAGATAAATTGTCAAGGAAATCATTAGATTTCTTTCGGGGATGTAACATGGATTATAAAGCAACCTCGGAATGGTTTCTTTATCATGTTAAATTTTTATGTCGCAAATTCAACTTTTGGACATCAATTTTGTCAAATAAAATTCAGCTCTTCGAAAATAAAATTCAGACTTTTGTATAACAAATTCAGTATTTATAAAATCATGGCTATTACCCCAGCAAATTAGTATTCGTTCGAAGTGCGTGAAATTATGGTGGCGATCCCGTTTTATAATGACTACTATAAATCCAAAGTAATGTTTTCGTGAAATTATACTGCAAAATTCGATTTTCATAGCATCGAAGTGTAATGGTAAACTCGCCAGCTCTCACGGTCCCGAACATGTTTCCTTGAAAACTGATAGTTCCTTTACTGTACATATCGCTTATTTTGATGACGACGTAGTGATGAGCTCACCGCCGTCCACTAAACACTCACTACAGGAAAGGTATTTGAAAAATTATACTTTTATATAAAGTTAGTATAAAGTTGTTTTTTTTAATTAACGTTAGGGGCGCAAGCTAATTTTTGCAATCCCGCGCCCAGTATGGTTAAGACAGTTCTTTATTCATCATTCATCACAAAAATGCATATTAATAGAAATACAATGCATATTTATACAAATACAATGAGCTTGTAATCTTAAGGAACGCAAGCCGCTTTGTCTTTGAATGCAAGCAAAGAACTATTTTATACATATGGCAAATGTTCCCCTAAACAAATTAAACATTTGTAAATTGAGGTAATCATGATCGTATCATTAAAGTATCATTATTCTTAAACAAAACTTGTTAAACTGTAGTTTGAATTTAACCCGATAAATATGGTTGTTCTTGAAGGCAGCTTACGACAAGTCAAACGCAATCCATCACTCAGTTAACGAGGCTTAAAAATGTTTCCTCTCCACGTCTACACCAACAATTTATTATTTTGGACGTTTCATTATTACTACGACAAATATTTTGGTTTTATATACTTAGATTGTTTTAAAGCTGCGGTTTTGATATCATCTTACTTTGGAATTTACGGGAAACGTCTCTAAGCTTTAGCTATTCAGCTGTGTCGATATTTATAT
The DNA here is from genome assembly GCA_029849275.1 of Papilio elwesi. Taxonomy (NCBI): domain Eukaryota; kingdom Metazoa; phylum Arthropoda; class Insecta; order Lepidoptera; family Papilionidae; genus Papilio; species Papilio elwesi. Next base: position 6,269,555 of record CM056690.1, read on the forward strand.
TTCTACAAAGACAATATTCAATACATTAAGTGTAATCAAACAATTTTAAACTCAACTATTTTGTTTATGAAATGAAGTTTTATGAAAATCTAAAGGAATTTTAATTCAGATCCTTAATAGACAAATTCACGAAGAGCTCCCGCGTCACATGGCCGTAGAGGTTAGTCTGGAAATAGTGCTTTTAGATATTCTTCGTTTGGTTAATGTTCGTGGAAAGCTTTAATATATTATATCTAGATTTTGTCGTCGTGACTTGGTTAATATCAAAGAAGTTATGACTAAAATTGAGAAATGTACGCTTCGTTGTGTTAGTGTATGTTGAAAGAATGAAAGAAGAAAGAGTGACGAGGCAATTTATGTTGCAAACGTGAGTGGCAGTGTTGGTAGGAGTCGTCCCACAGGAACTTACATCGAAAAGATATTCTAAAGAAGACGATATTAAGAGTGCCGGTAACCGACGAGCATGCATGCGTAGATGTATGAATGTAAGAATGAGAAAGGTGTGCCAAGATCATGAAAAAATCGAGATGTTTATGTAATGTAATCTCTGCCTACTATCCCAGATTTTAGGCGAGGAATTAATCCAAGAGTGGATGTCAGTTGGCAGATAAAATAATTATAGTAGAATAAAGAATACAAATTTCGTTTTCGTTTACTTTAAAGTATAACAGACGAACTACATCAATGTAAGAGCTTAAACCACACAGCTTCTGATAGCATCGTTTATTTAGAATCGAGCTCGGTGATGGCGTAAGTTTTAATGAAAATAGTTTATCACTTAAGTTTTTATGATCCATTTTATAAGCGTACACACCGGTAGTGGCATAAATATTTAATGACTGAGTTACGGAAATTAAATCTATGTTGATTAAATAACATCGATGACAAAGGTTTTCATCAAGTCTTAATTAAATTTTTAATAAACTTTTATACCATTACCAAAAATATAACTTATTCGTAGCTTCATATATGTATATTTCTCCTGAGTGTGTGAGTGAGAGTGTGAATATGACTGAATTCGAAGGTACCGAAACAGCTGGACTGACTTTCCGATTCACCGCATGGGTGGCGGTTGATTCACAATTGAATTCGATAGACCAGTTTTTTTTTAGTTTCTTGACAAACAACAAAATTAATAATGAAAAAACGTTAGCTAAACGTAAAACGTTTGTGCAAGACAACATCTTCCGAGTCTGTGCGTATGTCTGTATATATATAAATATTTTAAGGGAATTAAGAACTGAAAAGCATGTTTACCTTAAGTTTAGCTTTGACTTTGGTAGTAAGTAATTTATATATAATGTATAAATCATAATACCCTATACTTGAACATTAAATAGAACTTTTAATGGCTTTATAGTAATAGAGGAAGTTCTTCGATACATATAAGGCTTGTAGGAGACGGGATTCTGACCACGATTAACATTTTTGAGCTCCCGGTATTTCGACACAGTTGCATGCATAAGAATCCCGTCTCTTACAAACGTTATATTAGTAAAAACCACGAAAGTTTAAAGTTATTCTTCGATACATGTGTGGTTGTTTCTTCTATTTTTGCCGTAAACTGTGAGGATAACTATGCTACTACTAACTCTAACCTAGGCTACTTGTCGTGTAGGTAGTCGTACTTGCACGTGAATACTGGATGTTGCGTAATGAAGTTGGTGCAATGAAAAAGATGTAATGCCCGTTTCAACACCCGGTACACTTATCTTTGTTACTGTTACGATTATACCCATAGACAATAAACAAAAGCACATTCGTCTTTTTGTTATTATTGCAATATTCTTCGATTTGTAGCACAATTTTTCACATAAAACATTACTTGTTTTAAACTACAAGGCAAAGTAAACTTTGTTGAAATTTATTATCATTCCCGCTTGTAACAATGCGATATAAAGTTTTACCGTTTCGTTTTCTTTCTTAAGCTCTTATAAATCATTTTAATGAAATACCCATCTTGCGGCAACGTTTTAAAAGAGTTGCAAACTTGTATTTTCTTAAACTTATTAATGTGTATAATTTATATTAATACATCTAACTAAATAACAAATCTGAATAGGCTTTCAAATGTCAAATTATAACTAATATTTAACACATAATAAAAAAATTGTTTTGTGAATTCGCCATTTGCATAGAAATTCTACATAATAGTATTTTGGCAGTAATTGGCAAAAGAGAATCAGTTCACCTGACGCGACGTGACCACCTACCGGCTACCCATAGACAACCGCAACAATTGAGATGAGAGATGTTTCCAGTCTTTTGGTAGTAAAGGAGTAGTAGGAGGAGTAGCTCACCACTCTCATGCGTAACTAAGAAACATAAAATATTTAACGGCTATTTATAGACAAACAAACACACACAAACAAAACAATTTATTTTAATTTATCTGTATAGTATGTATATATATGTATATATATATATATATATATATATATTATATATATATACATATATATATATATATATGTATATGTATATGTATATACATACGCTAACCCTCCTTGGGAATCAGACACGTGGCCGGCCGTAATAACTGCAGCCAAAACTTATACAGCACGGACTACAATCGTACTGTGCCGACCCACATGAGCGGGAAAAGGGCAAGGAGGTGATGAGCATGTATATATTTTCGACATTTTGTTCTATCATTTCTCTTTGGAACACTAAGCCGCTAATTTTGTATGCGTATAACAAACATATTATATCCATAGTATAAAAACATCTTTGAGTATAAACAAATAATTTTCGTAGACTTCGGATCTGAAAAAGTTTTTTCATCGTGCCGTGTGAAACCTCTATGCCAAGGGAAAGTCATTATGCTGTTTATATTCGCGCCGTCAGATTGCACAAAATTACTGTGACCTTTCAACTGTAACTTTATTACGGTCAAGGAAAGAAACCGTACACGGACTGCAATTTGCATAAAAAATAAAGACATTTGAATGTTGAAGGTACAAAGTTAACTTTAAGGAAAATGTTGAATTTGTAAAGCTTGAATTGTGCTTCAATATTTCCGTAATAATGATTTAATTATAAACAATTTTGAGTTGTAAATCTTTATTAAAATCGTAGACCACGGACTTAGCATTAAATAGACTAAAGAAACAAACAAATTAATTGTATCATCATCAATCGCGAAAGATTTTACACAATCGTTAAACACATTCTATGATTACCGGCTTTCATCGTTATAAATAATAGAGGTAAGAATTTCGTAGATGTTGGTATATGTTGAATTAGATTCCTAGCGATTGTTTTACACATTAGCTCTATCGTTCTATGCATATATCGTAAGTATTTATGTCCTTCCTATAATACGCATAAGGAAACGCAATCGCGGTGATTCGGCAAAGTGGGTCAACTTTGAAGCCGAGTAATGTTTTGCTTGTACCGGGTAACATGGGGGTAACGGGTCTATTTGTGAGACAAGGAATGCCATAAAATAAGATTAAGTAATTTATTTTGAGTGCCCCCGGTACAGGGGTTTTGTCGGCAGAAAATATGCTGAGCGTGATGGTTTGCGAAACTTGTATCGTGTACTTGATTGTCAGTTCTAGATTAAGTATAAGCTAGCTGTTGCCCGCGACTACGTCCGCCCGGAATCAAATAAAACATAATTATCACTTAAAAGTTGTACAATAATTGTTTGCACCGTACAAAATAAAACATAAAACATCGGTATCAAAATTATCTTTTGATTTTACAAACAATTTAATTTTTTTCCCGTACACGTGTCACTCGCAACAACATGCTGTTCAATTTTAAAGTTTAAAAAATGGTAAAATAATAAAGCACGTGTGTGCCCATTAACAATAACAAAAACGGTTGTTTATGTCCTCGTAAGCAGCACAGAAGATTACACTTCAATAAAGTAGACAAGCAAAATGTTTGTTATTTTACTGCTTAACGCAACCTTTTTTTTGTGTTGCAAGTAGCGGGCGGCGCTTTCAATACGGCGACGTGTAGTTTTTTTCAAAATTTCTAGGGCTTTTAACTTTATGCATGCCTCTAATCATCTAGCTTAGATAAAATCGACCTATTTGAATCCTTACAATATTACCTATCTTCTAGTGAAAGTCCCATCCAAATCGGCTTAGTCGTTTCGGAGATTACCCGCAATAACTGGACAGACAAAATGTTTTTTTTTGTTATATGTAAGTACTAATGCAAACGTCTCGACCGATCAAGTAATGGAGGTCAATACGGACAAGACAAAGAATCTTATGGCAACCAAACACCAAGGAACACAACCAACATCAATAATTATTATGTCTAATGTCGTTAACTTTATGTACCTAGGATACAGCACTAACGCTCTCCGAAGTGGTAGTAATGTTAGTTCTAGAAATTCATGTAATCTAATAATAGTTATCGATCGAGCCTGGAACCGGAATGCTAAATGCGCCCTGCCGCCTCGAGCCCGGTGTAGCTGTAAATGCCTCCTCTAGGCAAACAGTAACCTTTCAGTCACTGAAAAAAAGAAGAAAGACGAGGACCGTTTACTGGTAGGATACTACGCTCTAACACTAGTGCCCTGCGACGCTTTTGTGGGGCTTTATTCGTAAATAATCAATAGCGGACACGATAATTGTATTGTGTCCGCCATTGATTATTTACGAATAAATGTAATGGTGCATGAGCTGTACCAAAAACATAATGAGCTAAATATTATCAAAGCCATAAAAATTGGGTGGCTACGATGGGCTGGACATGTCGCGAGAATGGGGGATCACAGAGAGAGGGAGAATTCTTGTTGGAAAGTTAGCCAGATGGTTGTAGATCACGGAGTAGGCCGAAAATAAGATGACTGGATGATGTCGAGCGAGATCTAAAGAATATCGGCGCCAAGAGATGGTCCAAAAAGCCAAAAGTGGACCTACATGGAAACATCTACTTGACCAGGTGGGCCTACGGCTGTAGAGCCTCAGATGATGATGACGATAAGCGGACCTTGGAAAAAATTACTATTAAAATGAACAAAGAATACTTGCGAAGCCGCGGGCGACAGCTATGATTCATGTTTCGTTGGGGTTATATCGTGTTTAAATTCAGACAAGATATTATGACCTTGAAAATAATCATACCTCATTATTCATCTGCGTTATTAAAAAGTCATTAAAGGAACTGCAATAAACCCTTAGCGAAGGTTACCAAAAGCCTTGAGAAAATCGAATCAAAGCAGTAGGCGCTATCCATCATGTCGCTTGGGGAAATGAAAAATTGACGTTTAATTTCAAAGTTTATGAGTTGGGTAGCGTCGCGTTTTCGAGCCGTCATCTCAAAGTTCATATTCCGTATGTACTGCCAATATAATTGTACCAACCCGTGCAAACATATTGCATAGTATCGTGATCATATGCAATGCTGAAATAATTTAACTTGTTTTTTTTTTGGAAAATTGGACAGCGATACGCTTACAGTCACAGTGGATTTCATAGAAACATAAAAGTATCAATTCAACGTCAATCTTTCTTCATCTTCTTCATTCTTCATCATAACCTAAATGTTTCCTACGTAATTTCAAACTAAGGTTTCAGGTTGTTTTAGCGAATGCGTTGCTAATGTTAATATGAACATTAAACGTGTAGATAATACAGAGGAACGGAGGAGAATCAGAATACTAAAGTGAAATCTCCTTTCCATCTGATGTATATAACTCACAGTATTGACGAAGTTTGTTGAATTGAGATTTCAACTAATTGACACATCGAATTTCGCACACTTTTATATTATACTAGTGACCCGCCCCGGCGCCCGGGTACCACTAATTATGTTGATCCGAACTGCTTCCAAACACAGGAATGTGCAAACCTGGACAATCCTTATAAATTTCATCGAAATCGGTCCAGCCGTTCCGGAGTCTATAGGAAACATACATACTTCGCTTTTTAAATACTATTTTTTTTTCATAAAAAAGTATCCTATGTTACTTCTAGTAATTCCAAGAACATGTGTACAAAGTTTCATGATGATCGGTGGAGTAGTTTACATTTACAATACAATTATTGATAGCATATTATCGAAATGTGCTAAGGACTAACAGCTAACGGGTAACAGGCAGAGGTAGCGGAACGTTGTGCGACGGGTACTGTCTGCTGCTCATTCTGATATCTACGACCATCTGACGGGGCCAAGGTAATCGAAAAATACATTTCCAACCCTCGTATCTTTTACGTTACGTCTGGAGCTTGTATGATGACATTTGATATTTTTGTTGTTTTGGACGCGCCGTTCGATCGTGTTTCGTTCGTGTCGTGTTCGGATTTTGTAGCGTAGGCTTGTGTGTGAAGATGACGGACGTAGAAATGGAAAGCACGGCGACGTCGGCACGTCAAATGTCCAATGTCTTCAAAAGTCCGATTACGGCGGCATACCGAACCAAACTGCGGAGTGCCGTTCAAACCGACACCAAACACGTAAGGTTTGAATCAAACCTTTTGATCGCCTCGGGGCCGCTTTAGAAGTGCAGTATATACGCAAACGTCCATCAATAGATATTATATTTTATATTCCACGCATATATTATATTATGCACATTTATTTTCACAAATATTTTAATAAATAAATCATCCTTTTTAGAATGTTCCCCACTGCAGGGACACATGTCTCCTCTCCGAAAGAGGGTATGAGCCGTATTCCACCACGGTGCCCCAGTGCGGTTTCGTGGATGTCACATATCTTCAAATTTGGTGGTTCTAAAAACATGCCGGTTTCCTCACGATGTTTTCCTTTACCGTTAGGATATTTTTATAATATTTAAATAATTTGTAAATAATTTATTGTTCTTAAATAACTCTTGTATATTTATTGGACTCATTACATTATCAACAGCTCAAAATGATTTGTAGTCTTAATAAATAATGAATTTGTAAATGCTCTCCCATTTATGATATCGATCATTTCTTTCCGCTGGAGTAACCAATAAGACAATAAAGCTGTTGGCTTTATTTGATCGATGGGCCAACGTTTATAATTAATTTTTTACCAAGTAAAATGCACATTTATTTTGAACAGAGGAGGGACGGCATAAATAGGAAAAAGAAAGGAGGAAAGCATGCTCCCCTGCTTTTGAAAGAAGATTGGAATGAGGACTCCGTCGCCTTGTTCATCAGGCATAGAAAAAGACGCATAAAATACTTCTAGATCATGTCCGCCTTCAGTGAGCTTGTGGTAATTCTTTATTGCCACAATTATAATAGTATTATAATTCATGAGGGTCTACTTAAAGTTATGTAAATTCAAATAAATATACTGAAAATAGGTTAACTTTAAACTAACTTTGTGGTCTTGGTCTGATATAAATTTAGTTTTCGAAACAAGTATGATAAGTAGAGAAAGTTTTTTACTCTTGGTTACTGCACAATAAATAAGGCCAGTCTGTAGAGTTTGTAAATTTCGCTAGTGCTGTGAGTAATAGTAAATTATAATAATATTTTAATGCATTGAGTTGTAATACCGATCTTTGACATAATTTCCAAAAACTGATTGGAAACTTACTTTGTATTTTGTTAAAGAAATTATTTTACAAATATTGTAACCAAATTTCAAATTTACCTAACATTCGTGCAAGGAATTTCATTTATTTATCAAACTGAATATTTAACAAGATGTTTAATAACAAATCGTCAATGACGGATTTGATCCAATGACAATGGTCGTATGTTTCACCTTAGTTTACGGATTTTGTCGCGTAATGTTTTTGATACTGTAACCATCCTTTTTTTCCTCTAGGGATTATTAGGAGTATATTAATGAAATCGACTCGGAAACATAAAATGTCTCCAAGTCGAAACACCACCAAGATCGTCTCTTTTATATTATATTAGGCCAATGATATATTTATAAGTGATTGTCTAGTTGTAGAACTTTGTTCTACTTTGTGAGTTGTAATAACTAGTTCTTCTAGGAATTATAGAGGAAGAAAGATTCGCCAAACTTATTCCTTATTAAGTCCTTAAGTCTATATAAATTTGCCAAAATAATATTTTAAATTTATCGATCAATTGCAATTTCCAAAATATTTAATTAAAATTGTACTTGTAAAGGGTTTACATGCTTTAATCTGAAATACCCGATACAACCCTACTATCGCAACATATATTTTTGTCTTTAAAAATATATGGAGGTTCCCAGCTCCAGCGGAAATCCCCGCTGTGTACGGTGAGTGCCGTCCACCGGTTGCACTCCCCCCGACTTCAAGGGACAACAGATCGGCCACCGTATATCGCAGAAAAATACTGGTAAACCAGTAAGAGAGTTTTTAGCTCATTATTGGTGAATAAACACTATTCAGTCGTTTCTCGCAATCAATGCGTTACACCGTCAAGTGTATAATAAGGCGTCACCACCAAGACATTGTCATCATAGGTATCGACCTACGGAGCGCATAAGGAGTATAAAACTCGCCTCAGGGGATGGCTAATTCCCTCGTTGTGCGATGTCAGCGCAAGCCTTGAGAGCATAGCCCCCTCCAGCTACCATCTTCGCAAGAGACAAATGCACAGGCTCCACCAACTAATGCCACGGCAGTTTCGGCCACATTAATAACTTTTAGTATAATTCTCGAACATCATATAATGCGAGTCTCGATCAAATTTGCATCACCCACCAGTAATTTGCCTTCGTTTATAAACATGGGTATTTTACAGGCCACTTAATTGATTTGTAAATCATGGAGGGCAAACAGTCTGCAATCCCGTATAGAAGACCCGACGTGGGCAAATCTAATTAAGACAAGCGTCATACTACAATACAGAATACCATAGCAAACGACAATATCTTATCCTCAATCTATCCGAATAATACAAATGAGCATATTAGCCACGAACCACTTATATACCCGTCACAGGAAGACTCGTTGATCCCATCAATGATCCATCAAAAGATGTACCAAAGACCAAACATAAGCAGCATATCAGGTGCAGTAATGTCGAATTGCAACTCTACACACTCCACGACAGGCGATAGAGATAATACTCTAGGCGTAGCCGCTTCAGAGCAGAAATTTGCAATCAACACCCCGCAACCATCAATGACGCATTATGAACACAATAAACACCCGTGTAATGTTATCGTAGCGAGCATATATAATCGCGCTTGCGAGACATGCTTGCGAACCAACAAGAAATCAAGCTTAGGCAACAAGTATCCGCTACCTCTATTTTCATCCGTATAGACAGATTCAATTTCGGTACAAAAGTTAGTTGGCAATTCATATAAACTCGACGTATCATAGAAGCAAGCCTCTAAGACGCCAAGTACCCATTATCAAAAAGCCGAAGCTCTAAGACATGGTTCTGAGCAAGTTTAATACACCGAAGTACAAAACACACTCTTCCCAAACCAAAGCATAATTAGTGAATAACTCACCAACCACACCCTAGCCGGTATAGGTTTATAGACATTTGTTCATCGTGAGAACATGTCTATGCAATTTCCAGCATAATTTTACAACGCAACATTTTACGGAAATTGGACCCTGTATACCGCTTGTATACGATCCGTATTCCAAAACAACCACCACATAGTAATCGGCATTATTCATTTTATATATTTCCCTTCAAATATATCTACCATCAAAATAAATAAATTATTTCAATAGTTCGACGTCCAACGCTTCACGCCGGCCGGATTACTCATATAAGTAAAGTCATGGGTGTGTATCTACGTACAGGCAATTTTGATGTCCGTTCGCGTAGGATTTTTCACTGTCGTATTTTTAAATTATTTTATTATAAACGTTCATTATAAGTGTATACAATACCTATTACCCTATTTTTGGATTTAAATTCAATAAAAAAAAATCAATGCACGAACTCACTCCTTAGACTTAGTATGATTTTCACGCAAAATCAATACGAGAACACATGTAATTCTTATCCCCTATTTTCCTTAATGTATTGATTCGATATCAATATTAATGTGTATTTATATTACTTATAAGTGTTTTATAGGTCTTTAAGTACCTTTAATCACGATTTATATCTTCATTAGACCAAATAATGTAACTTTATATTTTAATTTAAATATCAATATTTTGTAATGATATTCTAATTTGTTATGCATATAACTATTATAAGCATATTTGTATATTATTAAATGTCATATTTTAATGATTTAATAATGATAGTTACAATACCGACGTTTCGAGTGTTTAACTCATGGTCACTGGGGACTTAGCTATCAGACGTTACGATGTCAAAATTTCTAGTAAAGTATCCTCTTATTTTTAATTATAGCGCTCCGCCCCGGCTTCGCACGGGTAGCACTAAGAAAAACTAACCTAGGTATCTTTTAAGTTAGCCAAAATTACACATGATGACCAAATTTCAAAGTAAATACTCATTAAGTAAATTAGTTAAGTAATTATTTTCACTTTGGGTTACACTATTGAAGTTTTAGTGAGGATCCCTAATTTTTTTGTAAATATAATATAGCCTATGTCACCTGTCAGTGAAGCTTCCCAACAGTGATAGAATTTTTCAAATCTGTTAACCTTTCCTATCTATATAGATTAATAATTTGGAGTGTCTGTATGTAATAACAAAATAAAATTTCCATACTCAATACACGTGATATACTCGTGTATACGGTACTTATATAAGAAAAATATTCTATCTGTCCGGTTATTCCGGGTAATCTCCGAAACGACTGATCCGATTTGGATGGGACTTTTGCTAGAATATAGGTATTATTGTAAGGATTCAAATATGCTAATTTAATTTAAGAAAAATAATTAGGGTCCTGCGCAAAAAGTTAAAAACGCGCAAAAGTTGCCTTAACCAGTAAAATAATATAAGCATTTTGCTTCTGTTACTTTATTGAAGTGTACACATCTTTAACAGCGTAAGACAATATTTGTTGAGATAAAATCATATGGGTTCGCGAGATGGACAAGCGTAACATGCGTCAGCGACAGCGTCAGCAATATGCTTATTCAATTGAAAACATCTTTAACCGCGTTAGACGATTTTTGGTAGGGTTCGTGGTGGTATAGGTGGACATGTGGTGGTGGTGGTGGGGGTGGGGGTGGTGGGGGTTGGTGATAGTGATGGTGATGGTTTGGTGGTGATGGTGATGGTATTGTGTTGATGGTGGTGGTAATGATGGTGGCAGTGTCCGTATCGGTGTCGTTGTTCTGGTTTAAAATATGCGCATTCTAAAAATTATTTAATAATAAAAACAGTGCGTATATATAATATATATTATAATAGTCAAATTATCAGTTGGAAATTCTCAATGCTTATTTTTATTTGGTGCCGCAGCACGGGAAGTCGTAAACGCTGTATTTTTTGTTATTGGTAATAGCCTTGAACACGTGCTGTATTACTTTATAATTTTAAAATTGAATAGAACAAAATTAAATTGTTTATAATACCAAAATATATTTTTGATACTGATGTTTTATGTTTTATTTTGTACGGTACAAATACGGTTTAAGACTTCTGAGAAGTGGTCAAAATGTTTTATTTTGTACGGTACAAATACGGCTTAAGACTTCTGAGAAGTGGTCAATATGTTTTATTTTGTACGGTACAAATACGGTTTAAGACTTCTGAGAAGTGGTCAATATGTTTTATTTTGTACGGTACAAATACGGTTTAAGACTTCTGAGAAGTGGTCAATATGTTTTATTTTGTACGGTACAAATACGGCTTAAGACTTCTGAGAAGTGGTCAATATGTTTTATTTTGTACGGTACAAATACGGTTTAAGACTTCTGAGAAGTGGTCAATATGTTTTATTTTGTACGGTACAAATACGGTTTAAGACTTCTGAGAAGTGGTCAATATGTTTTATTTTGTACGGTACAAATACGGTTTAAGACTTCTGAGAAGTGGTCAATATGTTTTATTTTGTACGGTACAAATACGGTTTAAGACTTCTGAGAAGTGGTCAATATGTTTTATTTTGTACGGTACAAATACGGCTTAAGACTTCTGAGAAGTGGTCAATATGTTTTATTTTGTACGGTACAAATACGGCTTAAGACTTCTGAGAAGTGGTCAATATGTTTTATTTGATTCCACGCGGACGAAGTCGCGGGCGACAGCTGGCTTATAATATTAGCATAGATTATTTCAGCTCCAATTTTTATCAAATGAGCTCACCCTGTCTTAAAATCATGCAGTTCTATGTTTGAGATCTAATTTTATAGATGACAAGATCCCAAACAGATAATACCCAGGCATCTTCTGTATTGAAATTAGGTTTTAATTCTTAATTTTAATAGCCTCACGAATCACCTTAGTAGGAAGCCTTGCAATTTTGCAAGTGGAGGTTGGAGGTGTGGCTTATTAAATATTATATATTAGATGTTTTTTAGTAAATTTATTATTTAAAATATAATATGCTATATTACCTGTCTAGGTAATATAACCTTTATAATGTACCCGGCGAACTTCGTACCACCTCAATATTTGATTTTATTACAAATCTGCCGTAGCTATTATCAATATCAAGGACGCGACCATGCGTCTCACACTTTTTGTCTCTCTCTCGATAATCGTCGTCTGTTTGACGTCGTCCATAAGCTGTAAACTATTTACAAAATCTACTATCTTTCTTATGGAAAAATTATTTGAAATGTAAACAGTTGATTACGCTTTTAAGCAACTATGGGAAATGGATTATTGTGATAGCCCCCTATTGACGATTTCCGAAGTGGAAATTATATTTTTTCCTTTGGGATTTTTCTTATGTCCTAAAAACAATCCCAGTGTACTCGCTAAATCGAATATTCTTGATGTCTCGATCAATATCCCAGATACCAACTATGTAAAGAAAACAGTGTTTATATTTAATTGTTAAAGGGCCGCTTTAGTTTATGTATTTTTCCATTCCAATAATTAAAAATATTAAATCATACATATAAACATTTGGTAAGAGAGGCGTGTAAATATTTATTTTTAATATACGTTTAGATATTTTTATGTATAGATGTGAAATGTCATTAAATAAAAATCTTATATTTTACAGAAACACAGCAAAGTCCGTATTCATTATATATAAGATTTAATTTATGTAAGTTCAATTAAACTTTAAATTTTAAAGGTATTTAAATAATAATACTCGCGTAAATATAAGCAATCGTTATAGCATTTCAAAGCTGACTGTACCATTAGTTCGAGTAACAAATTTTACAAGAAGCTTGAATTGTTCTCTCTCAGCTTTTGCAGTGTAAATGGGCAACATTAAACACTGTCTAAAACTTATGGCCTCTTTACGTTAAGAAGAAATTTTGCAGAAGAAAACATTGTACATCTGTTACTAATTGTTTTTTAAACACACACGCGGAAAAAACAATTTTGCGTTTAGTAATATACTAATGTATGTTTTCACTTTAAACAAATTTACTTTGACATATTGGCTATGTCGTAACGCTTCTGAATCAGTTATTAGGAGAGCTCGCTACAGAATTTTAAAGTTGTCTATATTATTGGTTGTACAATTTCTTATTTTGACATTTATTTTTAATTGGCCGGTGTTTTTTGACCGGTGAAATACCACGACTTCACAGAAAACGGGCGTGAAGTAGAGTATTCTTCGCGTCGTTTGACGAGTGAGGTGCGGAAGTCCTAAATATAGTTCTCTACTCCTTCCCAAGAGGACTTGACGGTGTAGGGATGAATAGGAAAGGGAACTGACCATTTTCTGTTTATCTCCTCCACTGCCATTAAAGGAAGGCAACGCAGATGCGTTGCGTTATGGGTGGTGTTCACTGGACATCGGGTGAACCACGTGCTCATTTTCCACTTTTTTATTGTAAAAAAAGATGGCCGTGTGAGAATAATGTCTCAGGCTATGCCAGGGTACTTCGCGTTTATTTCTGACATCTATGGCATAATATTTTTAGCCTCCTAAACTATGTTATAATACTTGGTCGAGGGTCTCCAGGTATCAAAATAATATTTCAGGATATTTCATTTCAAGCACTTGCTGTAATATAAACATCATATTCGACGATATATGCATAATTGATAATTTAATTCTCCAATTGGCAGTTGCACTTCAACAAATGACATCGAACAAACAATATGATTAATTACACACAACATTCTACAAAGCAAACACTAGAACAATTGGTAATTTTAATTCATTTAGCAGTCAGTACAATAACTTCGGGCCTTGCTCCCATTCAAACAGTTAAGGTAAAACAAATATGTACGCATATGATCTAGTTTACTTGACTCAGGCTATGATGGAGCTGATATGACACGTATAGGCTCATAGGTTGGGGATCGTTCCGGCGAAAAGGCGAAGGAAAACATCGTGAGAAAACCGGCATTTCTTAGAACCACTAAATTCGTAGACGTGTAACATCCGCCAACCCGCACCGGGCAGCGAGGTGGATCTATCGTTTGACAGTTGAACGCGCCTGCATTTCACATAATCAGTCTTTTGGCATTATCATTATTTGTTTCATATTTGAAATTGTTTATCGATTTTTTTACGGATAGATTTGATGTATTAAAGATTGCAAAACCGTTCAAAATCCGAAACAGTTTCATATAATTTTACATTGTATGTATTGTATTTTAACGCTATCATACTGAGGAGGGGTAGGGCTGGTCAGATCGGAATGAGTGATAATCGGACTAACATGGACAAGCAACGTCCAAGAGCGACTGTACATGGAGTATTAGCGGATAGAGGAGGAATGTAATAAGTTCGTATGCAACAAACACAAATCCAGCGAGCCCGACAAGATAAACATTGCCGGTTGCACATACGAGACCATGACCTGTTATTATTTAATTACTAATAAATCTGTATTTTAAAAGTCACTGAATTTCATTTATAACCTAACATGCAACGACATTTATCGAGCATGGGGCGACTCAGTGACCTTTAAAAGGTCATAAGCATATGCTAATGTACACTACAGAAATAAACTAAATGAATAAATAAATTTTGTAATAAGACAGTGTTCTATTCAGTAATCTCAGCTGTTCCATTAACCTTCTATATACAAGCTACATATATCATTCAATGGTAAGTTAGTTACCCGTTAAGTAATAAGAGCCCACGAACCGTTATTTCATGAAATTAATCTATGAGGGTTCGGGCCCGGGGAATACTCCGTTGCGGGTGTATACGTGACTCTACAGATCAAGCTACTCAATATGTAGTAAGTGAATTCTGTTAGATGGCTTATTATTAGTATTTTAATGACCATCAAGGGACGAACATGTATAAATCCGTAACGGTAACCTAATCCTCGAATACCAATATAAACTTACTTCATACAACTAAATATTAGATCATTTAAGGGTATACCTCTAAATGTATCTTTTCACTATGCGTCGCCGCGCCGTCTCCGTCTGATTTAATTTACATTCAGACGAGACACTAACGTTGCCTGAACTACTAATTTGCCTAAATGTAGTAAACGAAAAGCTAGAACAATGATTTGTTTCATAAATATACCTGCTCGACCGAGAAAGTGTTACAAGTTTATAGAAAACTTTGCTACGTTCCGACTGATGGATGAATGTTAGAACTAAAGTCCAGTCACTAATCATAGGTCACGTCAATCATTGTTAATTTGATGTTCCTTTCCTAGGCACTATACAAAGAGACGATTTTCTCAGCATTAGTAACTAAAATTATACAAACCAATAGTTGTAAAACTAAAATTACACATGTTATTTATTTCCCAACAGGTTTAAGGGACAATGAAAAATAAAGTAAAAAATAATGTTCACTTTTATTAAGTGGATGTAGACGCCATGTTACACTATTACACAGGTTTCTTATACAAAAAAATGATTTAAACAAAAACATCGTTATTTCCACTAACCTCCTTCAACTCCCACTGTTGTAAAAAGAAAAATGACAGGTTTAACTTTATAACAAAAATTATAAATAACATAAGTGTTATGAAAATAGTTGGAAATAACATCACAAGAACATTTTGTTTGTTTACGTTTAGCAACAG
Organism: Papilio elwesi; assembly: GCA_029849275.1. Lineage (NCBI taxonomy): Eukaryota > Metazoa > Arthropoda > Insecta > Lepidoptera > Papilionidae > Papilio > Papilio elwesi. Next base: position 6,285,501 of record CM056690.1, read on the forward strand.
CTTGCCAGCAAAGCAAAAGAAGTGGCGCAGGCGCATTTCGAACTACCAGCGCGCACGTTTCGTTTTGTCCAACGACATTATTTTCATATCCACAATATACCTTTGCCCTTCGCCCCATTAAAAAGTTACTGGAAATTAAACGTCATTTTGTCAATGATTTGTTCAAATGAGAATGAGCCGACCGTTTAGAATTTGCCCAGCCAAATTATTAAGTCTACTCTTACAATTGAACGGTGACATATTTACATTATCCATATGGTCGTGAGTCACAGGTTATCTTGTTGCACGTCTTATTGCTCAATACACACACACATAAATATACATATATGTATGTATATAATATATTGAGATGATTATTTCATTTTCGTTTTTCCATTGTGTTTTGAATAATTCATGTCTTTTTATTTGCCTAGTCTCTGCTGTGCGTAACTTAATGTTAAGTCCCGCTAGAGACATAGCAAATAACAGCATTCTGGTATAATATTAAATCTTGTAATACAATTCGATCTAAACATCAAATTTTAATTACGTTTCTAACAATTAAATATTTTAGCAACAAACAAACAAAGAAATAGAGAGGTGTCGTTTACCTCTCTATTTCATTTAATTCTAATTGCGGCAACTGGTAAACCACAGGGTTAATTTCCGTCGTTTTCCTTATCCTTATCCTTAGGAAAGGCTGGGAAGGGGAAGAAGAGTGGATGGGGATGGGGATAAATGGGGAAAGGATAGATCCTTTCCATCACTTCGTCTGTACATTAAAGGCAGGCAACGCATCTGCAACATATTTGCTTGTAGCGAATGTTTTTGTTGAAAAAATCTATGGGTATGGTATATCCATAAAACAAAATTGAGCTTCATGTTTAGTGACCCTCGCAAAACCCTCCATAACAAGAACAGTTGTAGGCGCTTCGCAATCTTTTTTTCTATCATTCTCCTTCTCCCTATATAAATAAGGAAGAGAAAATTAGAAAATGGAGAGAACTATTTCGAGGTCTTCTATAATCTGCGTTCTCCCGTTATCCATTGCTGTTTCTTGAGAGATGTGGCGCTGACTTATCTAGTTCTTGTTCCGCCGTTGATGCTTAGAATTTGAAATTGTTGCTGTAGTGTTATGTTCCTTCACCTTTCTTTAATTGACACTAAGAATTTCCTTTGTCGTTTTTGTATGCACTTTAACTTACATTTCATTTTTACATCAACTGGCTAGTGACCTGATGTAATGAAATGGGATAAAATGATGAATTAAGATGCGAAAAGACTCAGGCCTCGAGACACCACTTACAGAAGACATGTAATATAAGTGGCATGGAGTAATATTAGTTCTTAAATAACAAAGCTAAATTATAATGTTAAATTCTAGATCGATCCAACCTAAAAGTCGATGAGCATAATGTTAACAATATTTCACCTTGCGTAATTAGTAAAGTAGTTTCCTACTGAATACCATTTTCAGTAGGCCTATTTCAGCTACAAAAAGTCGTAATTAAGTCATAAGTAACAAACCTTTTAGGTCAGTAAAATAGTCACAGGAAATACGTCTTAAAAATACTATTATTAACCAAAATTGTCAAGACCGTTTTTTCCACAACATATAAGCATCAATGTAGCAGATGAAGAGCTATCTTATTAGTTAATTACGACAAGTTATTAGTTTGAAATGCATATTAACTGCCGGAGCAATTTGAATAATTATATCACCTTTAGAAAGCTTTGTTATATATTATTACCATGCTTCACCCGAGCTATGCCGGGCACAAGTGGCAAAGGAGCAATATAAAAAGTCCAACACTTACAATTTTACAATAGAGTAGATAGCAAATGACACGCATTTTAAGTGCGCAGTCGAGCGCGACATATCGGATATTAATAATAATAATCAAACAAATACTTGTGTAATCATATACAAACAGGTTGACTATTAATTAAAAAATGTTTAATTAGATACAAGTTTAAAATGATTACTATGTACAATTTTTAATAACTGTGTAGAAATAATAACAAACTCGTCATATAAGTTGATATTTACTATACTTATCTCACGTTGCTTATTTAAGTAATTTAAATAAAAACTTGCGTTTACCCATATAGACATTAATATATATTTATTCTCGCAAATTGACTATTTTTCGGAGATTTTCGAAACGCCCAATGAAAATCGACAAGATTTTAATTTTTACAATTTTAAATAAGGTTTCCCAGGAATATAAGTACAAAGGCGCGAGTAAACTTAGCTAAGTCTTACTTAACTGTTCTCAAGATAACTGTTGCCAAGTTTGGTGCTGATAACATTTAATCTCCGAAGATTCGTAATGCTCAGTCTTTATTGGTTAACTTAAACGAATATATTTTAAAGTTATTTATGTTGGTTATAAAATTACATTTAGATCTACATAACACCATTCACAGTCATTTGAAATCGCTCGTAAAACGTGGGAAAACCTAAAGCTACATTTTAAACCAAAACACAAGATAGCTCTTAACTAATGAGAAAGTGTCAAACAATCTAAGCATTACCTCTGCGAGCGACACAGGGCTAACGTCTGAGCAATAAAGTTGTTTTATCGTTTTATTTATTTGTTTTCTTTTCTATCTTTCATAAAAACTTTGTTATATTGTATCCAGTAGTAGATTTGTTATAAACATATCTAAGATTAGAATAGTTTGCCGGAACTCTGATATGTATTCTCATTTTTTTTGGAACAGATTGTAAACGAGTAAGCGTTTCATGTGATGTTAAGTGACTACTACCAGTACTATAAATTTGTATATTCCTGTTTATTTTGCATACATTATCTTCCTTTTACCTAAATCGTACGGCCTTAAATCAAAAGTGCAATATGATTAGGTACATATAAATTAATTGTAAAAATAAAAAAGTTTTTATCCCAAAAAAAAATATTGTGTTGTTTATACCAAATGTAATGTATATGTCGGGGACTGGCCGAATAGACAGTTAATTGACGAGTAAAACGTTCGAGCTGTCAGTCACTCTGACACAACCCCAAGCTCTAGCGTAACGGCGAACCTGGTAGCGGACATTACATTACGAAGAGTGACGGCAATCGAATTGCATCGTGGATACGCGCTACGTATTTGGTGGAGTGTCGTTACTTGAAGTCTACTTACTGTACTATCGCTACAAGATTATATTTTGTAATGTCCTAATGTATTTCGCTACGTGTCATTCCTTCTTCCATTCTTACCCCAACGCCCAACGCCCGAGCTACTCAAGATGGAGTTCAATATCTACACATCCTATTCGTATGAACATATACGATTAGTTATATAATGACTAGAGAACAATCAGTCAAGGCTCGGGCCTCAACAGGTGTTGTCACGACCGTTGACAGGAGTACAAACTGAGTCTCCTTCCTTTAACAAGTGCTTATAAAGACTCTTTCTGTCTAAAGTCAGCTACGCAACTTCACGTTTCAGAACCGTACTTATACATTTCCGGCAAACCGTAAATGTGAGCGACAACAGCATTATTAAAGAAATCAATTTCAGCATTTTGCTAAATAAATTCGAACGTTTTCTTCCCGTTTACCTAACAAGTAAACGGCTCAATTTGATATGGGAAAAGCTAAATTTTATTTGCAAAAGTTCCAATTAAAAGTTGAAAACCTATGTATTATTTCCGAATTTATGTAATACCACGTTAGTCTATTTCTGTAGTCATGTATATGGAAAACATCAGTATAAGAAGTAGACAAGACTAACTAAATCACCATTTAATGTCTATGAACTGCTGTAAACTCAGACATCGCATGTAAACTATGTGTCAAATCACAAGTGTACTATGGAGGCGAATATCTCAATCACAGCTTTTCATTGCTACAGCCAGAAACCAACTCAGTTTCATATTGTATTCGAATAACGTTTTACGATGTCGAGTTATAAACTGGAATTGAATTTTGTAGCGCTTGGCGCAGCCATGAACTGTCATTTATATTTGAATAGAAGTTAATTTACTGTTTATTCCACAAGTAATTATAACGTTTTGGATTATTACTTCCTTCATTGTTACATTATTAAGGAATAACATATATACATATAAGTAACGATTTGCTTGTGTGTTTGGTTTTCTTGAAAAGGTATTCTTAATTTGGTGTATCAATTGATTTTAATGTTAATTAATGTTTTCGTCTTCCTCCAATGCGACAAGATGCTTTAAAGAAAGTGCGGTTGTTCCAAAATTAATTCAGTTTGTTTTAAGTTTATCACGTACAGACAGACCGACGTGGGATTGTGTTTTATTAATTCTCAGTAGTGACTATGGCGTCAATATAAAGCGATCACTTAAATAGTGATGTCGAGTTACAAATTTTATTTATCAATATAATATGGTAAGGCCGCGTTAAAGCCCATTTGAAATTTGTTATTCATTTCAATGGTCAACTATGTATGTATACACATGAGAGGAGCTAACATTTGTCTTTGATACGCAATACATTCATCTCTCGATATGTTCGTAACGTAATGGATTCAGATGGAATGTATTGAGCGTTCCACTCCCGTGTGAAATGTGAGATTAATGAACTTGCCGATGCAATGGAGTTCGAATTCATCCGCTCTAAAATACACAACACAACAAATTTTATGATGACTAGATATAATATCATTATGTGCATACGTATTAGTAAATAAAATATATAAAAATCTTGTACAGTACAGCATTGTATCATTAAATCTTTCTTTTAGTAACATTTTAAGTTTTTCTGTTTAGTTTAATTTCTTATTCTTTCTTGAAGGCGACATTATGAAATTAATAAATAAATATGCGCACATGCCCGCAACCCAGAGGGGTATGCAGAAATAATGGATGTCAATTTAGCGCGATCCTGGCACACCTATCCCCCTTCTTCTACACATATGTATGTAGAAGCTCGTCAATTCAATCCTAATCAATTTTAATCCTATTATTCATTATTATTTCTTTCTCTATAAATAAACACACGCTCAAATACAGAAATAAATTGGACCCGTGGTTTTTAGTAAAACTTCTATATTTGTATAGGATTTTTCTACCACGAAAAAGCGTTACGGTCGCGTGGAGGGAGATTTTTTTTATGGTTGTTAATTCGTAGCTCCGCTTCTGATTTACCGATTTTGATGATTTTTTAAACGACAGGTAATGCTTGTCATGTTGTTTTAAAAAATTCAAAAACCGACAAGTAGTTTTTGAGTAGTATTTTTAAAAATACGTACCAAAAAGTCGGTTAAAAATAGGTCGTTTTTGCTTTCTTGGCTTATGTAGGCTAAGCTGTAGTACTTATATTAAAATGGCATAGATAGTATGAAAGAATTGTAGCTCTTTAAATGTTCTAAATAAAAGTGCGAAAAGACATGTGTATCTCTTTGATTACCTTATAATAATCATTTCTCTAGAAACATTAATTAAACCGCATACGTACGAATCTTGTCCATTTAATTTGTATTCATCCATAAAATATTATTCATTTTGAGTTAATTATCAAAGTAATTTCATGTAACTTATAATTACCTACTGAAGATTAGTTTAGAAGATATTATGATGAAGTCAACCTTTTTGAATTGATAAGAGTAGAATTTAATAGTAGTAAGGAAATACTGGCATTAAATGTATTTATCTTTTTTTATAGTTATCAAACAAAACACGTAACAAAGAATAGAATTTTGCTTTTGAAGTTTCACTTCTGCTATGTGTCCCAGTACACATTTTTACGTTTTGTCGACGATATTGCTCCACTGTACAGCGATATCCAGTCGACAGCATCGACTAATAAAACTTGCAACGTTCAATTATGTTTGTCCCGAACTGATTGGCTTCTCTATATCTATTAAAAATAGTATAGGTCGTTAGTTGCATTCTTTTATTTATTTTTTATATTGTAGAAGTAAACGAGTAAGCAGATGTTATGTGCCCTTTGCTACCTATCAAGAATTGCATTGCATGAAAAGTTGCACTTGGCCAACATCTTTCAGGAAGGAGTGCTTAATAAGAAGGAAGATGGGAACTTTATGAGGATTCCGGCAACTCGGAATTAGATGAGAATGAGACGCAACGCAAGAAGTATAAATACAGAGGAGAGATTGCGAAAAGAAAGGAGTATTCCCATCTTCCCTTCGCACAACCTTCTTTTGTAAGAAATCGATCGAAGTTCATCGCTCGTTAAGAATATTAGTACATTAGAAATGATTTTACCTAAAACATCCTAACTTATATTATAAATTCGAATGTGAGTTATATTGTTTATTTACGTGTTAACTCCTTAACGACTCAACCTATAATCATTAAATTTTGCACCAACTTTGTCAGGGGTATAGAAAATGTTGTGGGGTATTTATCTTTTTTATCCTACCCACTTACCAAAATAAAACTGTACCCGAGTACATCAGTTGTCATGGTAAAATTTCATGTATTGACAATAACAACTTTTTGACACGTGTTATATATTTTCGAGTTAATTATACGTGGAATCAGCTTACAAAAATTTCCAGCGTGGAAATTGACAAACGAATGCGTGCGAAGCTGCGGGCATTTGTATAAAGCTTATTTAATTGATTAAAAAAACTATGTAGCTGCTCTGGTCTGCTGTTAATCTTCAATCCCTCTACGGACTAAAACTCAAAAATCAATTTTGTATTCCAAAATATGAATGTTATTAATAACCAGCTATATATTAAACGTTTAATAAGATACAAACAACCTATCGATTATATAGACTCAATGATATTCGATATGAACGCGGAAACTTGGAAATGTTGCTTTAATTTATTGAAGCACACGCCCTTGACAATCGTCTCAACTATTCTGAGCACATCGACATTCTATTATTCAAAACGGGAATAGATAGACAAAAGAAATCACTGCAACGTTCGACGCAGTTATAGTTTATCACGTATACATTGCATGACTGGCTCGGTTCGACCAAGGGAAATCAACCTTACTTTCTTTTGGTTTTTACGGATATTTATTGCCAGAGGCTTTTCTAGTCTTTGCCTCATTCTGCCTACTTAAAAAAGTAAAGTAAGTCTACTTAAAAATTTTAATATCAATCTTACTTTTTACAGTTCCTAATATTACATCTAAAAATGTAATTACTTGCCCTTCTTATCTTTTCAATAATGCTGTTAAAATGTTACTGCCCCCAGACCTATACCGAACGAATGGAAAACCTTATAGCACATAAAAGATATGAACATTACGTTCTTAAATGACACCCTTAGGGTTTACGACCAATACTAGAGAAGACGCGGCACATTATGTTGTAAAGATAGGGGAAATTAAAACTCGACATTAAAGTTTTAGTATAAAAAAATAATTTATCCTGCATATTGTCTGATAAGTGTTTTAAAACATTTCTTTCGAATCCATAAGAAAGAAAGAAAGAAAGAAAACAAATTTATTCTCACACACAGAAAAAATACAGACTTACAACAACAATAATGAGAAGAAAAGTGTGACAAAAGGTAGACAGCTCACTGTATGCAGGGACGGACTGAACCGTCCTTGCGCTGGTTTTCAGCTGGCTCCTTTGCACTCACCTGAATTGTGACACATGTGGATAGGGTAACCGAGACAAGTATGTTTATAAGCTTAAAAAAAAGAATAATTTCTTATAGCACGAAAAAATAATGTAAAAGTAACCTACTCAGTATGTTAACAAAAGAAAACTATAAGTATTAATAAAATAAATAAATATCCGTTCACGCCCGTAACCCAGAGGGGTAGGCAGAGATCATGGATTTCCATTTGGCGCGATCCTGGCACACCTCTCTCGCTTCTTCCACATTCATACATCTACGCATGCATGCTCGTCGGTTATGGGTGCTCCTTATATCGCCCTTTTTTAGTAAGTCATTAATCTGATCGATATAAGTTCTCCTAGGGCGTCCCCTACCAACGCTGCCACTCACTTTTGCAACATAAATTTGTTTTGTTATTCTTTCTTCATTCATCCTTTCAACATGCCCGAACCACCGAAGCATACCTTTCTCAACTCTAGTCACAACATCCACTTTTAAGCCACACTTTTCCCTTATAACGCTATTTTTAACCCTATCATTCAAAGTCACGCCTAACATACTTCTTAACGATCGCATCTCAACGGCATTAACTCTACTAGCATGCTTTTCCTGCCAAACACAGCTCTCACTTCCATACATTAAAGTGGGGACTAGTACAGCATTGTGTATTGCCAGACGAGCCTTCATAGACACATTCTGACTCCTCACTACTGTACCTATAGCCCCATTCATTTTATTTCCCGCACTCACTCGTCGTTCAAAATCCTTAACATGCCTACCATCTCTACTAAACATACACCCCAAATACACGACCTCTTCCACCTGTTCCACTACATTTCCGTTAACCTTTATTTCAATTACTTCTTCTTCGTCCTCGTCTTACTTTGTCCTCTTTCAAACACCATTACTTTCCTCTTATCCACATTCATCTTCATACCTTTACCATCTAGTGAATCATTCACTACATTCAGCATAAGTTGTAAGTTCTCCGCTGATGACGCAAACACAACCTTGTCATCAGCGTACAAGAGACATTTTACAACTAACTCACCCATTCTTAATCCACAATCTTGGTCTTTCAAAGATTTCAAACAGTCATCCATAAAGAGATTAATAAAAGTAAGTACATAATTAATAAGTAAATAAAATAAGAAAATTAAACGCACAAAAACTGCTTTTATTAAAGAAAAAGGCTTAAGTCCATCTAAAGAAAAATCACATTTAATTATTGATTAGTTTGTGCCTCTAATAACAAAAATTTACACTTAGTAGCAAAAACTGGATGAGACGTAATTTGCATTAATGGTGGTGGAAGATCGTTCCAGACTTTCGATGCCGCGAACTTAAAGCCACCTCTGACACCGACTGTACTGTGCTTTGGGATGACCAACTTATTTTGTACAGTGGTTCGTGTTAAATAAGTCGCAGTGTCCTTTTTCCCTTTAAATTTATCAAAAAGATATTTCGGGCGACTAGAAATAACTACCTTATGCACCATATTAGTAAGATGCAATGCGCGGCGCCCGGACATTTTTAATATACAATATTTATTATAATACGGAGTAATATGTTCCCGTCTTGGTATACTGTAACAAAAACGCAAGCACGCGTTCTGCATGCGTTGTATAGCCCGCTGAGTCTTTAAGAATAGACGGGGGCCGTAGACTACGTCACAGTAGTTAAAACGCGACAGTATCAGAGACTCGACAAGTCTCAGCCGGACGTTTTCGGTTAGATAAGGTCGTACACCGTAGAAGAACTTTCAGACGGTAGAAAGCATTTCTTACAGCCATATTGATATGCTCAACAAAGCGCAGTTCGCTGTCCATGTGCAGACCTAGGTTTTTCGCCACACAGACCCTTTCCAAGCAGTTGTTATTAATTGTGGCCGATGACGTTCAACTACCTGAATTAGCTTTTTAGTTCCTATTATCATGTATTTACATTTAGATGGATTAAAAACTAAGGCATTCTTCTTTGCCCATTCTTCTATACTTTTCAAATCTATATTTATTTGTGTTGTTGCCGTGTTGGTTTCTTTAGGATTAAACGAAAAATAAAGTTGTGTATCATCGGCGTACAAATGGACGTTACAATGTCTAATTTGCTTTTTTATGTCTGCTGTATAAATGGCAAATAATATAGGATTCAAAATAGATCCTCGAGATACATTCTGCAATACCGAACGAATTGGCCTTCCTTCTTCATTTACACTCTGGACAAATTGTTTTCTATCTGAAAGGAAGGACGACAACCATTGGCAAGCTTCTGTAGTAAATCCGTAGTACGACAGTTTGGCTAGTAGCAGATTTTTGTTAATACAGTCAAACGCCCTGGAGAAGTCAAGGAAGATCATAATACTTCCCTTACCCGCATCGCTAGCAGTCAGAAGATCGTCGGTTACATGCGACAAGGCTGAGGCCGTGCTGAATCCTTTTCGAAACCCTGACTGTATGTCGGGAAGTATGAGCTTTTCTTCGAGGTAAGCTGTTACTTGATTACACACTATCCTCTCCAGAGCCTTTGACAAAGTTGGAAGGATACTTATGGGCCGTAAATCTTTATACTTAAATATTGTCTTTGATTTTGGTAATGTTTTTAGTTTGGCTATTTTCGACAGGTCTGGGAAAGTGAAAGATGTCAATGATTTGTTAATTATATCTTTAATAATAACGAAAGTCACCGGCAACGTCATTCGGATCGTCTCTATAGTCAGTGTGTCATTTCCGGCAGCATTGGTCTTAATGTCTATTAAGGCTCTTAAAATTTGATTGTCAGTTGGCTGTTTAATAGTAAAAACGTTTACAGGGTTAAGCTTGTTATTTTGGAAAAAAGTTAGGGTGTCATTATCAGAGTCGAAGTCGCCGGGCAACTTAAGAAAATAGTCGTTTATATTATTTGGGTCATTTAAATGAGGTGGCACGTCAGGAAGAACGGTACTGCCAAAAACTGACGACCGTTTTAAATAAGACCAGCTTGAACGAGACATCACCATGGCTTGCATATTGCTTGATGGATAGTGCACTAGTGCAAAAATCTTACAATCTCCTTCTCATTTTGTTTATTAGAGGAGATTGGGTAATCTATTTTTAATTTGGGTTTCGAAAAAACAAATCTACAGAGGATGCTGCACTTCTACTCACTGATACAATAGTTAAAAATATTGATGCTAATGATAAAACAATAGGTATATTCTTGGATTTATCTAAGGCTTTCGTTACCGTCTCGGTCCCGATCCTAATATCTAAAATGGCACATATAGGAATAAGAGGAGTAGCTTTGGATATATTTAAGGATTATATGACAAATCGATCTCAATGTATTAAATTACAAGAACTAATAAGTGAAGAAAAGAATCTTAGCTTCGGTGTCCCTCAAGGTAGTGTACTGGGACCTACTCTATTCCTTATATATGTAAATGGCCTTTGTTTATTAACTATGCCTAACACTAAACTTTTCTCATACGCAGATGATACTGCTATTATTATTCATGGAAATTCGTGGGAAACTGCACGTCAATATGCCGAAAATGCTCTTTCTACAGTGATGAATTGGCTGTCGTGTAATCTTCTCACATTGAACCTGGATAAAACTAAGTACATTACGTTTAGTTCCCGTTTGTCAACTCAACCGCACAGCAATAACTATAAGCTAATTGCGCACACTTGTCTGCCGTCCCAGAGAGAAAATTGTATTTGCAAATCTATACAACGATGTTCAGACACCAGATACCTCGGTCTTGTAGTTGACAGTACACTTAATTGGCGTAAACACATATCTCAATCTGCTGCACGTATTAGAAAACTCATGTACCCATTCAAACGACTGAGAACTTCTGTTGAACCACGTCTTTTAAAATGTATTTATTTTGCACTAGCTCAATCTCTCTTGACTTATTGTATTTCAGTATGGGGTGGTACTTATAAGACTAATTTACTTACTTTGGAAAGGGCACAAAGATCTATTTTAAAAATCATGCTGGGTAAACCTTATACTTATTCAAGTTCGTCCTTGTATAAAACTTGGGAAGTGCTGACTGTAAGACAGTTATATGTGCTACAAGCTGTCTTGCGTAAACACAAAACAGTACCGTATGTACCATACGACTATGTCGGTGGTAAACGTCGAAAAGATATTGTCTGCGTTTCTCAAAAATTTAGAACTACACTAGCTGATCACCACTTTTTTGTTTTGGGGTCTCGTCTCTATAACACCTTAAACAAGTCTGTCAATATCTACCCTCTTTCGTCCATGAAGTGTAAATATACTGTTAAGAAGTTTTTACTGAAATTAAGCTATGATGAAACTGAAAATTTACTATGGCCTGATAGATGATATTGTGACATACATACATGCAAACACGCGTACACAAAACAAACACTCACACATACGCACACACACACTCAACATAGATAATATTGTGACATACATACATGCAAACACGCGTTCACACAACAAACACTCACACATACGCACACTCACACTCACACACATTTACACACAAAAGAAACAGTTAACACCTAGAACCGCACTATTCAAATTTGTGTAAAATAGCTCAGTACATTGTTAAGGAAAGGCGCCGGTGCTGTCACACAGTTGATACTATGACAGGCACCACCGCTTGACCTATTATTGGTATAATTTTGTATAGTTGAAATAAGTAAATAAATAAATAAAATAAAATAAAGGCTATACGTATTCGTAGCTCTCCGGGTTGTTGTGCATGTTGGTGAAAATTTAGCATTACGAGAACCACTTGTACTTTTATTCTCCGCCACGACTATAGACGTCTTAGGCACGTCCTCGACTATCGAAACGATGCGAAACCATCGCTCAGGCTAGGATGAAACATCATCGGAAACAAATCACACACCGTCTTTACTGGCGAGGACGGCTATTACCTTCCGGATACGTTACGTTGCTGGAGTTTCTTCCGACATTTCTTCTCCCAGCGCTAATGCTTTCCGAAGTGGTAGTAATGTTAGTTGTAATAATACTTGTAATCAGATAATGGCTACCGATTGAGCCGAGGCTCTACGGAGGAAGCCCTCGAGCTTAGTTACTCCTAAAGAGGCCGGTAAATCTGTAAAACCAGGCTAACAGTGACAAGTCAGTCACAAAAAAAGCTCGACTACCAGAGCGCCTCCAAGTAATTCATCCGCTGCACCATTGCCTCTTATATTACGTAGTAAAATGGCAGGGAGATGATGATGACCAAAATTGATATTCCTCTTAAAGTTACGCCTTCCCTACACATTATTCTCATGGACAAGTTATAAGTCACACATGGACTCTGTGGGTATATGTTGGATTTAAAACAAAAAAAAAACGACTTCAAATCATATATAGTATTGGACTCGGCGTCCGGCAAGGAAATGTGATAATGCCTTAAGCACATTATTTTACAAATGAACTTTATACTATATGAAAATCTAACTCGACTGTTCCCCTCCTACCCTCTCACCGGGAACTCAATTGACAGCCAGGTAGGTCTGTCACAGTATCCCAAGTTACAGGCCTACCTTGAATCACACCAACTCCAAAAACAAATATGATTAAGAATTAATTTGTATATTTTATTTTACTTTTTAGTGCATTTATTGTTTTTTGTTCGAAATCTTGTTTATTTCTCGAATTTGAACGTCAGACCTACTAAACGCGATGCTCATATGAGATAGCAACGGAACACCTATCTCAAACTAGGAAATTTACTTCCAGGGCCATTTCAAAATAGATTAGAGAAGAACGCAATAATAACATTTTTGCGGACCTCCTCGAATCACCCTAACAAAGTTTCTTTAATCTGGTCAATGGTTTAGGAACGCACAGAGGACAAGCATACAAAAATTGATTTTCATTTATATAGATTTAAGAACATTTTAAGGAGAAAGGTTGTGAAATTATCTTCCGACTGACGGAGCGAGCAGACTCATGCCTCGGACGTTTGCCACTCATTATGACTAATCCTGTTGGTTTCGTCTCCTTTTATTTTATTGCAATAGAAAGAGTTTGGGTATTTTTAGTTTGAAATATATAAAAATAAAAAACACGTTTAAATAAAATTGTGGTTTATTATCTAGACAGGTAATCATAACATTATTGACGTACAAAAAATAAAGGGGTGTAAATATATCTCTGAAAATGTAACGAGGTAACACAATGTGTATCGAACTACATACATGAGGTCAGTCGACTGGCGGCGAAGGCGGGGGTCGAGGAGGCGGGTCGCAGGTTAGAGCGGTGGGCGACGGCGGCGCGCGCGACGCCCGCACAGCAACCGCTGGAACGCGTGCCGGAACTCCGGACTGAACACCGTGTAGATCACCGGGTTCAATGTAGAATTAAAATAGCCTAACCATAAGGACAACGACGTCAAGACGGGACTAACTTCGCAATCACACGTCGGAACTAATATAGCTAGCACGAAGAATGGGAGCCAACACGCTACAAACGCTCCGGTTATTATTGCTAATGTTTTCGCCGCTTTCCGTTCTCGTTTTGAATCGACGGCTTCCTTCGGTTTGCGTCGAACCAAACTCGGATAGTAAGCGGCGGCAACAGCGCCGTATCCGGTCGTAGGTGGATCCGCCTCTAGACCGTTGACACAGGATTGCTTCTCTGGACTCGTATTGTTCGATGACACATTCGTAAATCCAGTCGTAGTAGTTTCCGAAATGGTTGGTAGAGGACGACCTATGACGGCGACCACCGCTGCTGCGATGCCTCCGCTGCCACCGGCCGCCACCAGAGCGCCTCCCGCGGGCATAGGCGGGGGCCCGACGCCGCCACGTGCGGTCGCGCCCCGTCGTCTGCGTATTCTTTTTCTGGCAGTTTGATATATTCTCCAGTACAAAATTAATATGACTAGTACTGGCACATAGAACGATGAAGCCGTCGCGAATATTTGGTAGCCTACGTCTTGGCTTACTACACAGCGCAAGTCCTCGGCGACGCGCCGATTCCAGTCGGGGTCTTTCCAGCCCAGCAGTGGCGCAATGCACACGAGGAAGCTCACGATCCACACGCACGCGATCATCAAGCCTACCCGTCGAACGGTTCGAGCGTGGATGTAATCAATATTTGTCACAGCCCAGTACCTAGAAAAGAGAACAAAAAATTAATATAAAGTAAGTTCATATTGAAATCTATATACATATATAAAAATGAATTGCTGTTCGTTAGGCATGCTTATTCTGTAAAACGGCTGAATCGATTTGGATAATTCTTTTTTTTTATTAATGCCCAGTCCAGGGAAGGTTTAAAAGTACAGAAAATAGGAAAAGCCAAAACAAAACGACCAAAATCGCCAATTTTGTTTTTTTTAGATTATGAAACTTTTAAAATTTCACGTTAGGTGGCGTTATCGTTAAGCAGCGCTGCGCGCCTGTATGTATGTATATCACATAACCATTCCGTAGTCTTTTTGTTTTGACATTGTCATTTTACGTGTTTCATATTTGAAATTGTTTTCTCTTTAATATATATATAAAATAATATTCAAAATCATGTTTGAAGATTACAAAGGGAATTCTATATATTTGAGTGAACGTGATACCAGTTCCGTATAATTTTACGACAAAAGTGAAGATGCCGTGTTCGCACATGAAAAATCTATTACTTAGTTTGTTTACCCACGAGATGATAAAATAAAAAAATGTATTTTACCAGAAAGCTTTGAATTCAACGTTGTCTAGGTTATTCGAGAGATTGTAAATCAAATGTGTCAAAGCAAACCAGGAACAAAAAGGACAAAAGAAACTAAAGAAAGGAAAGAGGGAAATTGTCAATAGTCAATCAAAAATCAAAGTAGATCGTGGTCAAGCTTGCAATTGACAACTCTGCGCACACAATCATTCTTTTCCTTCATTTGTTTCAAAGTGTGATTAATTGTTAACGTTTAAAATATTTTTTCGTAAAAAAGCAGTGGATTAAGAAATAATTGAGTTTAAGCGAAATATTATATTTCATTGAAAGCAAATCCAATCTGAACAATATGTTTATTTTTGTGGTAGTCGACAGCGATGGAAACAACGTGGATGATTGGCAATTTTGGCCGTCACTGTACTAAGCAGACTGCGCCGTATGACTGAGTACGCGTAAAATGCGATGTTGATCTTAGACAATATAGTCGCCAAGACTTATTTTTATCTGTAACCCTCTGTGGGTCCAAACCACTACAAATGATAGGCATGACTTCACTGTCAGAGTTGTTAAATAAAAATTTCGATCTCTAACGGATTTCTTCACAAAACACCATGCGAATGGGTAATTGCGTTGAATGATGTGTTCTATTATAATAAATAGCAGAAGTGGGATCCGCCTTATGCACATGTTTTTTGGCTTTAGTTAATTTGAAAATTAATCAACTTCGATTATATTCGGATATATATTGGATTAAATTGTCTAAGCTTACTGAAACCGTCGCTTATCATAATAATAATAAAAAAAATTAAATGTGTCAGTTACTTCTTGTGTTAGTACACACTGTGGGACATTACTCTCTACGTAATACAAACATAGAGGTGAAAGCGAACGTAATTTTACCACTGTATTTTAAATTTGTTCATACCGCACCGATAAGCAATTATTGAGATTTAAAAAATTACAAACGAAACAACTGTAACGTGTGGTGGTTATTTTTTAAACGTCATAATATTTCAGCCAATTCACAGAAAAGTTTAATGAATAATATACGTTAACCTTGGCCCGTCGCCTAGTCCGCGACCGCTAGCTTCGTGGCGGCAGTTTTCAATATTTTTGTATCTTTTATATTTGTCAAAATGATATAATGTAAATAGAGAGTTACAAATAACTGTCCACGTATATGCAACTTATATGGTTAAATGTGTCTAGCAGCAAAGGTCACCTAAAATAAGGAGAACCGTCTGCTCGTTTCCTCCTACCACAAATAAATCATTACCTATCAAGAGCGATTGCAACTAGATGTAAAATAGAAGCGGTGCAGCAGAGCACGTCCCCCGAGGTCCACATGTCGCATAGCTCCGGGCCCAGGGTCCAGCGCTGCGCCACCTCGTACACCGCGCCCAGAGGCATCACCAGACATGCAACTAATAGGTCGGCAACTGCTAAAGATAGGATTAGTTGGTTGGCAGCGCTTCTCAAGTGCCTCTCCAGAAGTATAGCTGCTATCACGAATACGTTACCTGTGAAAAAAGAGAGTTCAGTAATCAACCTACATTTTTTTTAAATGTTTAATTGTTTAAATGTTTAATTAAATAATAATTGAAAGTTTGCGCTATCAATAGTTTGACAAAACATTGCAACTCTTGAAGTTTTCACACTTACTTGTGTGCAGTGACCACAATGTGGTCACATTTCTACATCCCCAGGGATATCCCGACGTTCGGATGTTTCGATATCTCAAGACTACCGAGAGTAGTACTATAAAGATGTACCCGAGAAATAGTGGAGGAAGTTCACATTAGTTTAAAAATACACATACCGATTATTGTTGCTAGAATCAATAGGCCCAGGAAGACGGCCTTTACTGTAGCGCGCAGCAGTGCAGCAGGGGTATCGAAGGGCGCGGCGGCATCCCACCAGGTGGCGTTCGGTGTGGTCGCATTCCAGCTGGCGGGTTCCCAGTCCGTGGTGTTCAAGGTCAGGTTTTGCACCGGCAGCCGCAGATACAGCGCCTCCCATTCAAACAGGTCATCGCCATCCGCGCCCTCCATATTATTTCACCGAAGCAATCCTTCAACTAAAATTTACATATCTTATAACCATGATCGTTTAGCTGCTCACTTGAATAAGTAAGTTCTAAAGAATCAATTGACATTCAGGGATAGAAGGATACTCTACGTTTTAAAAGCCTTAGAATATATTATCGTGTCAGGAAACCAAAGAACAAACAATTTGGTAGTAGCCACTTATAATTAGGTACATATACATCGTAGGGCCATTGGAAATGGATCTTCACATTCTTGGTGAAACAGGTCGATATGATATGTCACAATAGCAAAACCTGAGGACGTTTTAATTAGAAAGAGCCCATCACTATCATTCTCCTGTCCTGTTCTCTCTTTAATTGGGGTATTTTCCTTTTTCCACGTCTTTCTATCGACGGTCAAACCAGAACCAATGACGAATAAGGTTCTTGACGCCTATAAACACTTGCGATGTTTGAATATTAAACTTCTACGTAAAGAGGGTATATATATCACAAAAGGTAGGTATGGGTAGGAATGTATAAATAACATAATATTGCTGTAGCAGTTTATAGATCCTACAAAATAGTATGATTTAACTGATGTTTTTACTCACTGTTCGTGGTATACATGTTAGCTTTATAATCCAAAGCTTGATCCGCCATCATCAAGTTATTTATGATATTTTATTTAATTTTGCGTGGTTTTGATTTTGAGAGAATCTGTAAAAAAATATTGTAATCAAATCAATAGGCAACATTTTTACTAATATAATAAAAAAAACATTTCCATGTCCCTTACAGTCAACTACGATAGACAGTCAATCACCTACCGCGTTTCACCGATCTTATGAAGACATATAGGACATAGGAGCTATAAATATTGTTAAATGAAACTAATGATCAAATAATCCCATATCGGTAAAGTCATGTCACTAGAATGTCTTCGTCTGTATAGCCTTTACAATAATATAGCCTGAAACTTCTTATTTTGCTTAAGATGTTTAAATTTATTTTTAAAAGGGAGATATAAGGAGCACCCATAAACCAACGAGTATGTATGCGTAGATGTATAAATGTAGAAGAAGCGAGAGAGGTGTGCCAGGTTCGTGCCAAACGGAATCTCTTTAGTTAATGAACCATCGCTCGCCGAATTCTTCTCTTTACCCACACATATATAGGTAATCTTATTCAAAAACACTTTGAGAGAATTTGTAATTTAGCCAGCGGTAAATAACAAATAACATGTATCAACAACTATTCTTGGAATATCGTCTAACTTGGTGCCGAGCGCTTTATTCTTCCGCGCGAGAGTGACATTCGGCGCACAGACTAAGAACGGTTCAAGAATGCACAGACAAACTTTGTTTAATTTAATGATAAAATTATTAAAACTATCGTGAGACATTATCAATAAACTTTCTATGAAACGGCTTTACTCACGTTCGCGTTTTTCTCGGTGTATTTTGTACCGACAAGTTTCGGACCTGTCGGAGGTCCTTCTTCAGGGTGAGCGGTATTAATTCGCGGTCGCGGCCCGCCTCGCACTGCGCGCCTGTGCTCGCAACGCGCGACTTGACAGGGCGGGGGGTGCGGGGGGCGCCAACGATGACGACGAGCTCGACACTGATGGGTTATAGGATGTGATGTTCGGGGCACAAAATGCACTAACAACGTCGACCACATAATCTTCGGCATTGTCGCTGTTTTCCCGCTTCGCGTTCGACAGTACGGGTTCCCATGTAGGCGGCAGGGACCATCCCTTATCTCTATTAAAATTAGGACGACGGCCGATTTCTATCGCTTCAAGAAACTTGCGAGACACAAAGTTCTTTTCGCGGGCCAATACTTTCACCTTGTCAAACCTAATATAATGTGAGGC
This sequence comes from Papilio elwesi, assembly GCA_029849275.1. Lineage (NCBI taxonomy): Eukaryota > Metazoa > Arthropoda > Insecta > Lepidoptera > Papilionidae > Papilio > Papilio elwesi. Next base: position 6,304,562 of record CM056690.1, read on the forward strand.
GTCGGAGTTAAGGGCATGCTCTGCTACCGCCGAGGTGTTACTGTCTAATTTGCGCATACTGAATATCAGTACGAGACTCTCTGAGCACATCCACATCCGCAGTATGCGCAAATTAGACAGTAACACCTCGGCGGTAGCAGAGCATGCCCTTAACTCCGACGCCTCACATTATATTAGGTTTGACAAGGTGAAAGTATTGGCCCGCGAAAAGAACTTTGTGTCTCGCAAGTTTCTTGAAGCGATAGAAATCGGCCGTCGTCCTAATTTTAATAGAGATAAGGGATGGTCCCTGCCGCCTACATGGGAACCCGTACTGTCGAACGCGAAGCGGGAAAACAGCGACAATGCCGAAGATTATGTGGTCGACGTTGTTAGTGCATTTTGTGCCCCGAACATCACATCCTATAACCCATCAGTGTCGAGCTCGTCGTCATCGTTGGCGCCCCCCGCACCCCCCGCCCTGTCAAGTCGCGCGTTGCGAGCACAGGCGCGCAGTGCGAGGCGGGCCGCGACCGCGAATTAATACCGCTCACCCTGAAGAAGGACCTCCGACAGGTCCGAAACTTGTCGGTACAAAATACACCGAGAAAAACGCGAACGTGAGTAAAGCCGTTTCATAGAAAGTTTATTAATTTAATGATGTTGGTTAAATTACAAAAGGAATTTATAAAATTCTTATTCTTATTCTCTTTCATATAGGTATCCCACTAATGACTTATATAAAAAAAGTGGAGTAAAAACCGTACGGCAACTATACATCCTAAACACGGTAACTAGAAAACACTCAGAACTATTTTTCGATCCCAGTGTACTATCCGAGAAACGGCGCAAATTTGTCGTGTGTCCTATAAAAACCTACTCAGGTTTTGCACAAAAATCCTACGCCATTCTAGGGAATCTTATTTACAATAAGCTAAATAAAATTTTAAATTTATTTCCATTAACTAAAAGATTGTGTAAAGCTAAGGTTTCTAAATGGCTAGAAGAATTAGACTACGAAGAAACTGAAAACGTATTGTATAAGAACTAAACAACTTTAGCTTTAAGCATTTCTATGTCGACAAACACATGCAGTCAAACAAAATTTGCGTATTCACTTACAAACAGCACATCCACCCACCCTCACGCACACATACACACAAACAAACACGCACACCGTATTACTTTTTATTTTTTTTTGCTTTTTACTAACTCAAAAAGTTGTGTAACTTTTCAGAAACAAATGTAATCACTTTAAATATTGTATAACTCTGTATGTATTCACTTAATAATGTAGTTATGATCTGTGGGGCGAAGGCCTGGTGATCCATCACACAGGGTCATCCCTAGTTTGGACACCAGTCCCCTGCTCATTAGTGACTATACATAAATTGTGTAATTGTGATTGATTGTGGGAAATAAACGATCTATTATTAAAAAAAAAAAAAAATTAATTACACAAGGAGAAGCAAGCGCAAAGAAACCGAAGACCTAGTCTTCAGTTTTACAAATAATAGTAACCTTTAACGTTACCTCAGCTTATCTCCTATCTCCCGCTATTTGAGCGATAGTGTACTCTATTAAAATTAAATTTCTCAAATCTATTTGAGATTTCTAAGTAATCGTAATAACCTTACGTAATTGCTTAAATACCTCATATAATTTAGAGATACAATATTAAAGTCATCTTATATCCAGTCCATAGGATCATGATATTTACCTCTGAGAATTCATATTTAAAGTCTGCTATGTTTTAAAATATTAACTCGCGGCATTAGTTTCGGTTGAATGGCAAGACCTTAATCTAATCAGTCTTGAGCAGTGATTCAAAGCGGCTAGCCTTTATAAATTATTTCCCCCAGCTCCATTCTATCATTGGTCGTTTAGACATAGGGCAAGTCATCCTTTCATAGTAGATATACTTAGCGTTCGAACAAAATAGTTTTAGTCGTCGTTCATCGTGCGTATGGTAAAGGAATAGACCGAGTTGCCATCGTCAGTGTCTCGTTTCCGACCAATTATGACATGGGTCACATGGGGTACCAACATGAGCAGAGTGAACTACTCAACTAGACACTTTTCCCTTCAGCCTGTTAACGAGCTGATGGTATCGAAAATTGTTACTAACCTTCAATCTAATGCAGAGGGTATTCACTCAAAATGCTGCTTTTGACCTTGCCTCTATCGCTCAATGCAATAAATTTTATTGTTAACTGTTCTATAACCACACCTACCTTTCCAAATGTCTCGAAGGCAGTCATAGTTCGACCGTTGCCTAAACAACCCAACCCGCAAGAAGTTAAAGATCTTCAACCTATCTGCATATTTCCTTGTTTATCGAAAATTGTTGAAAAGGTTGTTTGGCTACAACTAAGAAAATATTTGGAAACTTACCATATATAGTATAATATAGCCATAGTACAACCTCGGTTCTTTTGGATGTTACGGACAACATTATCACTGCTCAGGGCAATGGAATGTGTGTGTCTCATTGTCAACCCCACTAAGACGAAATATATAGTTTTTGGATCTAAATACCAAATCGACAACGTAACATCAGATTGTCAGGTTAAATATAAATAAAAAAAGGGCCCGTGGTTCTAGCTTAGCTAGAGATTTCGGATTAGATCTTGACGCAAATCTGCGTTACGAGAATTAAATCTCGGGGATCATACGCAGCGGTTTCTATAGATTAAAAGAGCTTTACAAAGTTCGGGGATATCGAATGAACGGCTTCGTGTTCAAGTAGTGGAGTTGCTGGTACTTTCGAAATTAAATTATTCAGATATTGTGTATGGTCCGCGTCTATATGCCAGGTCCGAAAAGCTGATTCAAAGGGTGCAAAATGCGTATACCCGGTTTTGTTTTATTTACCGCCACAAAGTCACGTTACGCTGTTTCTCAACGAATATAACACTTCTTAAAATAGAATATTGAGGAAACTTCACCTGGCATGTTTTCTTTTTGAAGTGATAAAATCGCAGGCACCGAGCTAGCTTCTGAGTAAGCTGGTGTGGTCAAGCGCTAAGCACCCTGAGCGTAAGCAGCGCTAATAGTAGGTGGTGGTGATGATTGTTGAGTCGGTTTCGGTGTCGTTGTTCTTGAATAAAAATGCGCATTCATTATATTGCAAATAAAAACCAGTACAAAGTATTAACAGCGCTTATAATATATTATAGCTTTAAAATTATTGGAAATTATTAACACTTTTTTTGGTGCCGCAGCTTACGTGGTCGTACAAAGCCGTCTTTTTTTATTATTGTTAATTGTCATGAACACGTGCGCAATTACTTTACCATTTTAAAAATTGAAAAGCAACAACACCTGGTGAAATGTAGCTCTATACAGATAAACATTTTTTTTTGTAATATCAAAATATTGATGTTTTCTGTATTTTATTTTTTACGGTAAAACAATTAATGTAAAAAATATGATTATAAATTTATATTTATTATTATATGTAATTTGTTTTTGTTGTAATTTTTTAAATAGCTTAACGTCATAATTCACAATTTAAAGCTAATATAATCTAATCTACTCTTACGCAGTATTTCTTAGGGAGCTACTTAAGTAGAGTCATGTGACCAGACAATGCAAGACGTGTTGACTGGGACGCGTAAGAAATTCGTTAAGCTAGTTTACGTAACTTTAAATGCAAAAAAATAAATCTGAACGTGAATTAAAATAGATGATATGAGTACATCCGGTATCACGATAGCGCAGCGGAAAGCAGTCTCTTTCCGGAAACGACTTCCCACTCTTTTCCTATTACTATTACGGTGACTGTTGTACGACCTAGTTATGCAAATGCAATGATAGCTGTGTGCAGTTTATATTATTGAAGTGAAACTTCTATACAGACGTTGGGGTATGTGGACTTTTCTGTCACGAAAAAGCGTTACGGCCGCGTAGAGGGAGGGAGGGAGTTTTGGTAGTTGTTAATTCGTAGCTACACTCCTGATTTACCGATTTTGATGTTTTATTTATTCGACCGGTAGTTATTGTTATGTGGCCCTATTTTATTTTATCGAAAACTAACATGTAGTTTTTTACGTACCAAAGAGTCGGTTATAAATATAAGGACAATTTTGCTTTCTTAGCTTACGTAGGCTAAACTATAAGACTTATATTAAAATGATGTAGCAAAAAATTGTAGCTCTTGAAATAAGCTAAATAAAAAATTGCGATGGCATATATCTATCTTCCATGGTTGTCTTACAATAACCATTTATTTTTTCGTAAGAAAAATATATTAAAACGCATACGCCGGTTGCTACGCTATTATTCGTGTTCGGTATGTGTTCGAAATACTTATACATTTAAATGTGTTTTTATCAAAAGAATTTAATGTAGATTATAATTGCCTTTTGAAATATATCATTCTGACAATAGCTTAAAAGTAATCAAAAGATTAAAAATACTCGCAACTGAAAAATGCAATAACCGTTGAAGTTTCACTTCTATTATACAGGCTGTCCCAAAAGGTTACGTACATAGGAAGGGGGATGATAGGTGTGGTCACAAGGGTCACCAGAAAAATAAAATAAAAATTCCTCTCTGGGTATTAAAAAAAATAAAGGGCATTTTTTAAAAACTTAAAAATTTTACACCTTCTGGGGCAATTTTGTAACCAATGACCTACAAATATTGCTACATTTAAAAAAAAGCTATTATGTTATCGTCAATAACCCTTTATCAATATGAAATAAAAAAAACAATACAACTAACAAAGATTTTAAAGAAAATTAAGTTCTTGTCCAGTCAAGAACTAAGTAATTACGATTTCAATCAACTTCCTCCAAGTGTACTGAAAAAAAAAGTACTATGCAACTCCGGCGAGTAACTTAAAAAGATAGGTAATTTTATTACAATTCGAAAATGGTATAATACTTGCTTAAAAAAAAATCATACTAGGACATTTAAAAATATTTTTTGCGAACAATACCCCTTCAAACCAAAACATACTAATAAAACAATAGTCTCAAATTCGTACTAAATACGTTTTTAAATGTCGATTCTCTTCCTTAAAACTTAAAAAGACAGGTAATTGTATTGCAATCGTTTTAAATGTAACTAAAAAATAAACTATATTGCAATTATTTATTCAAATAAAATGTTCGAAATGTCTACCACCAACATAAATACACGCCCTGCATCGTTTCAAAAATGAACGGGAGATATGGCGAGCAAATCTTCTATTATTAATTGATTCCGCTGCCTCTGTGATCCTCGCCCTCAAGTCAGCCAAGTCCCTGATGGGTTTTCCATAAACTTTTTCTTTTATAGCACCCCAGTAAAAGAAGTCTAACGGGTTTAAATCGGGTGAACGAGCTGGCCACGCTATAGCACCGGCCCTTCCCATCCACCTACCAGGGTATTCTTCGTCTAGAAAATCCCTTACAGGCCGTGCATAATGTGCTGGCCACCCATCATGCTGGAACCACATATTCCTGACTGTTTCTAGCGGCACATCTTCCAGCAGATTTGGTAGTTCGTTTCGTAAGAAGTGTAAGTACGCTTCGCCAGACAGTGCCTCAGGTAGCTCAAAGGGTCCAATTATTATACCATTCAATATTCCGGTCCACATGTTCACTTTAAAACGATATTGGGACCGATCTTCTCTAAGTAGGTGAGGATTTTCTACGTGCCACTCGTGTAAATTGTGTAGGTTCGTGTATCCGTCCTTTTTAAAAGTGGACTCGTCAGACCACAATATTTTATTGAAAAATTGAGGGTCATCCCTATGCATGCGCAACATCCTACGACAAAATGCCTCGCAGGATAATCGCGTGGTAACAGAGCCTGTACGCGTTGCACGTGGTACGGGTGAAACTTCTCAGCTTGTAATATGCGATGAGCAGTACTTTTCGGTACACCTGTACCTACTTCAATTGCCCGAACTGATGTACTCGGATCATCTGCGACGGCTTGAAGCACTTCATATTCGACATCGAACCGAGGTCTGCCTTCATTAACCGCTTGGTGAGGAAATCGACCCTCAGACAATAGTCGGTGGACATTGACGAAAACACGGCTATCCGGGTGACGAGCGGCGTTCGGATATCGTTCTTGGTAGAGTCTTGCTGCAGCACGGGGATTACATCTACATTCGCCGTAAATGAGATGCATGTTCGCATATTCTTGTGGAGTGTACGTAGGTGGCGTGGTGGTACTGTGTCACACACTTTAGTCCTTAAAAAGCCGGGTCTTTGGAAGAAATCACAAACAAAGATAATAATCAAGTCCAGAAAGCGATGCAAAGTTGTTAGTACAAAATGAACACAAACGAATACAAAGGATGCGCGGTAAACGAGAGAGCTTAATGTACTGACCAACTATTTGACTAACCAAAGATAGCACACCTACTTTTGTCTCTTTCTTAGTGTATCGCCCTATCTCTCTCACTCACCACCAAACTTTTTTGCGTACGAATTTGAGACTGTTGTTTTATTGGTATGTTTTGTTTTAAAGGGGTATTGTTCGCAAAAAAATATTTTTAAATGTCCTAGTATGATCTTTTTAAGCAAGTATTATACCATTTTGGAATTGTAATAAAATTACCTATCTTTTTAAGTTACTCGCCGGAGTTGCATAGTACTTTTTTTTTCAGTACACTTGGAGGAAGTTGATTGAAATCGTAATTACTTAGTTCTTGACTGGACAAGAACTTAATTTTCTTTAAAATCTTTGTTAGTTGTATTGTTTTTTTTATTTCATATTGATAAATGGTTATTGACGATAACATAATAGCTTTTTTTTTAAATGTAGCAATATTTGTAGGTCATTGGTTACAAAATTGCCCCAGAAGGTGTTACATTTTTAAGTTTTTTAAAAATGCCCTTTATTTTTTTTAATACCCAGAGGGGAATATTTATTTTATTTTTCTGGTGACCCTTGTGACCACCCCTATCATCCCCCTTCCTATGTACGTAACCTTTTGGGACACCCTGTATATCCTAGCCTAGCACACTTTTCGATTTCATTAAACTAGCTGAGCCCCGCGACTTCCCCCGCCGAGTGATGTCCGTAAAAGTTGACATTGACGCGACTTATACTATATACCCACCGACGTTCCCTAGATTTCCTTAGAACAATATATGTATTAAGAAACTTAAATTTGTGAGAAACTTTTACATTAAGGCCCTACGCTATAATTGAGGTGATTATAGAAACTTGTATTGAGGGGCGATACTTAAAAAGTTTTCCACGAACAATAAAGCAGGCGATTCCTTCGCTTTAGACTGGTTCGAAATAGGTCATTAAGTTAAGTACTTCGAATGTAGTTATTCGCACGTTTTTTTAATAAAAACTGGTTATCAGTTTGTTTATAGCATCTGCACAATAAAAACTATTAGTTTCCAATTGTATTTGACGGGCTGGTTGGCGTGGTTTGTAAGATACTTGCTTTTCACGCCGCAGGTCGTGGGTTCGATTCCCACCCAGGACAAATTTTGTGTGCATGAACATGTCTGTCCTGAGTCTGGGTGTAATTTATCTATTTAAATTTGTATTTACAAAAGAAAAGTAGTATATGTATAATAGTATATCAGTTAACTGGTTGCCATAGCACAAGCTCTGCTTAGTTTGGGATCAGGTGGCCGGGTGTGAATATGTCCTAGGATATAAAACAAAAACCATGTAGTATGTATTTACGCATGTTATTTTCAACATATCTATTGATATATTGAATTGTACGATAAAGAACGGGAGATTAATAGGAATCATTGGCACGGCTTGTGATAAACGCAAACCGAAGAGGCAATTATTTTTGGATGAATAAACAAGAACGAAATTCACCGGTTTCTGTAAGGCTTATCAAATTTTATTCAACTAGCAAGTTAACTGCCTGTACAATCAAGCTCAGTTGCTTAAGAAAAAAAGTTGTTCATGCTTCTAAACAACTCAAATGGCAATTTGATCGGAAATTTGACACCTAGCTAGCATTTTTTTCTGCTGATCATGCTTTCAGAAACCGGGCGTAAGTGACTGTCCGAATTTAGAACAAAAGAAGGATACGATTTCATAATCAAAAAAGATTAAAAAGAAAAAATTGATTGATATAAATATTCCTTTCCCCCGTTAACCCCCTCCCCATCCTATTCTCTTCCCCTTCCTATCCTTATGAGGAGAGGGTGGGAAGGGGAAGAGGGCTAAAATTACGCCTCCGGCACCTCACTCATCAGACGAAACGCAGAGTACTTCTACTTCACGCCTGTTTTCTGTGAGGTCGTGGTATTTCACCGGTCGAGCCGGCCAATACGTGCAACAGATGTTGTTGTTGCGGGCTCTATCACTGTTGAAGTAAGTTTGTTTGTTACGCTTTCACGCGAAAACTACTCAACCGATCATCATGAAGCTTTGTACACATATTCTTGTAGGTATTAGAAGTAAAAATGTTTCACAGAAAAACAAAAAAAAATGCTATTTCAACGCCATTTTTTATCCTGGATAAATGTGCGGTTCCCGAGGGATACGTTGTTTTTTACGGGTGCATATCAACATATATAAAAGACGATGTTCTGTATAGATTCCGAAACGGCTACCCGGGCGAAGCCGGGGCGGATCACTAGTAGTTTCTATAAATATTCGATGAGCGTGCGCGCACAGTCGCATCGATGTAGAATAATTGCAATGGCCTGTTTGAAATCAATATTCATAATATCCATTTCCATCTCTAATTGAGTAATTTTATATTTTTTTTCTAAAATGGCAGAAGAAAAACGGTTTGTTTTCCACCCGACAGTTAAAGAGAAAAATAAATAAATTAATGAAAATGCACGGTCTAAGGCAATTACAGTTTTCTGTTGCAATTTTCTGTCATTACATTTACAAAGTTTACCGTCAGAGACAAGGTTCAAAGTTAAAATAGGCTTCGCTTAAGTACTAATTTTCTTTCTTTGTAATGAAATCCAGAGGCAGAAAATCCCCGGTAACAAAGTTTAGTAAAGAAGTTGTTGTGACGTATAAGATCGCAATTATATTAGTTGTACTTTGTGAGTTTTTTATAAAGGAAGAAAAGATAAGTTTAAGATTTTTTTTATTTATTAAAGCAAGCGCAAGATTAACATAACTCATCATCAATCTGCTACTCCAAAACGAACTCCAAGTTAAAAACCGCTTTAAATAATCCAATATCTAATCAAAGGGTCATAAGAAATCTATCTAGCTATCCCTAAATCAACAGGTTATGGAAGAAGCGAAATATGCATTTTTATTGTATTCATATGTGAAAACATGTAATTAGCTTATTCATATTATGTATATATACCTAAGATATTTTGTATTCTGCTGTATGTTTTCCAAATAAAATAAAATAAAATATTATAAGTGTATCCATATTTGTTACTGTTAAAAAGAAATAGGCATTCACGTTTTTGAAAATTGGGTAGACAGATAGTGATCATATCACAGAGTTTTGGCCTATGTCCATACACGACCTAATTTTCTTAGTAAATGTTTTTGAAATCATACTTCTTCTGGTATTTTATGCAAATGATGGGAGTCAATTTTACGATAGGATGCCAATTTCATGACACCAATTATAACTTTTTGAGATTTACCTAGAATTCCAAGCTGTTTTATTAAGCCGTTATCAATTGCACTAATGTCTTTTATCACAAACATAGAGTGGCACACGGATAAAAATTTTAGTTACTTTGTGTTATGTTATGCTAAATAATTTTTACTTGTAACGTGCGTACATGAGTGCACAGATCTACATCCTTTTTTGTGTATACGAATCTGAAAAACATAAAATCAATGATACAGACTAAAAATAGAATCCATAAACATCAGATTTCTTAGCTTCAGCTCGGAGTTGTTAGTTCTAACCACAAAAATAATCCGTCGTCACCGCAGGCGGAAACCTTAGAGTACAATTCTGTACCCAATCGGGTAATACCGGTCCCGATTGGGGGTACAGTTTTACCAGTTCCTTTTACACAAATACTTATACTTAATTACTCACATTTCGATCTCGCAAGAAGAAAGAAAGAAAATTAAATTTTGCATTTCCATTTTCTTAAAAGAATACCAAGCTATTCAAAAATATGGCGGTGGTATTCTGTGCCAAGTGTAGTTGTCAGTATGTATGTAGGAAAAAAACTTTTTTGTCGAGAATATCAAACAATCTTACATGCTTAACAAAATGTGTTATTGTTGTGTTCAAAATTTATTTCACTTTCATAGGCCTCAATATTGTGCACCCGAAGAAGTTTGCCAGACGGAAAGAGCTTTCAAACCTGATACAACAAAGGCCACCCTTAATCCACCGGATAATTCGAAACACTTTTCAAGTTTAGCAATTTAGATTAGGATCAGTCTTCACGGGTGTTATCTATACTAATATTTATATTTAATAAAGATAAAAAGTCTCTTTGAATGCGCTCATTAGGACTATCAATCGGATTGAAGAAATTCTTTGTGCGTTTGACATCCCAACGGTTATAGGCTATTTAAAACCCCGCTACGAACCTTAGAAGCCGAGCAAAGAAAAACGAAGCGGGTTGAACAGGGGGCAAAACTAGTAAAAACATGAAAATTAAGAAGACAAAAGAAAAAGAAGATGGCAAGCGAACAAAATGTTCATCTGATGCTAAGACATATGTCATATGCCAATAAATTGCAGATGCATTGCCTGTCTTTACTTTGACAGAGGAGGGGATAGACAAATAAAGGAAAAGATAGGGAAGAAGGGGAAAAGGACTGGCTTAAAACAATGTTGTACTTTGTTTTATAAGTAATAATAACAATGTTAGTAATGGTTATTTCCAATGGTCTAGATCTTGAAAGACTTATCCTTCGTATTGTTTTGATAGATAATCAAACTCAAAATTCAATTGTAATAATCTTGTTCCTAACAAACAAAATCTGGTATAGCCAAGAAATAAGCTCCAGTTTGCTTCAGCGTCGAGTCGTTTTATCTGAAGGGGATTTAGCCCGCGGCGGCGTCGTGTTAGCTGACTGCACAAGCTGTGAGCCTTACACCTCGCTGAACTCCGTCCAACAATAATCTTTTGAATTTATTTCTTTAGTTAACGCAAAACTATATATCTTCATTTTTACAATAAGTTATATATAAACTAACGTAGATGTAGTAAAAGATGAATATATATTACGTTTGTTAAAAGAAATAACACATTTTCAACAAAATAAATATAATTACACTTCCTGACACGAGTGTAAAGGATGCTTAAGTGAAGCCTAGTGATTTTATTATAAATATTTCCGAAATTTGTCTTAACAGTTGATTTACATAACTTTGGTTAAAATAATTGCTACGCTCCAGGTTATAAGGCACACCACGAAAACATTCATTGTATTTGGTGTAAATGCATAGATAATTTACTATAAATGCAACTTACAGTTATGACACCGCAGCACTACGGTGAAAGTACATATATAGGTAGGCTGTGAGTGTTCAAGTTCGATTGGATTTCATTACGGAGCTCGGTAAGAAGCGGAAAAAGAAGACTAACTTCCACCGCGACAACGCTGAAATAAGCGAGAACATTTCTTATTTACATATCGATATATCATCAACATACATCCAACAAATTCTTGCCGTATTCTTAATATAAATAACAAGTATCCTAAAATCTGACAGCGATTGATGGAAGGGGATGCGAATTCAATCCATACACGGCGAACTAAGTGTTTGTATAAAAGGCAATCACTTGCGTTTGAAAATCAATTTTCGAGGAAAGCGCCTGAAGGTACACAAGAATATGAAGGTATTTTTGTTACGAGAAATATTTTATTTGAATTTAATAACATTTAATGGAACGCGCGCGTTCCAAAGATACCGTAAGATCTTTTACAGTAAATAAAAAACAATATACAATTTATCTTGGTAATACTCGTATAAACATAACATATGACTTTTATTCTCTCAAAGCGACTTTAAATACCTTGTTTGTATGTGATGACATGTATTCCGAGAAATGAAAATATGAATTATGAAGATTCCGCAATTGTATTATGTGAAAATGCCGGCCTACTTTGAAATTATTGCTGAAGAAGTTTATAAAAGTAAAAAGGCAACTGGGGCATCCGATCTGCTCTCATCAACAACAAGGGTTATTCAAAATTATATATGTAATTTCATTTATTCTTTTTATTGATTTCAATTATTAGGTTATCTAACTTTCTCACCCGAAACTTACATTACATTTCTCCTCATTATATATGTATCATTAAGTTATGTAAGATTTATAACTTACTAGAAATTAGTTAATTAATAGTGTTTGATAACACAGCGGATCGGAGATATTAGGAGATCGCTACCGATAGGCATCCGGAACAAGCAAATGAATCGCAGATATGATGCCAACCTTTAATTGACATGGATGTGAAGAGACGCCCCAAAAGGTATTTTCTTTCCCTGTCTACCGTCTCCCCGTCCAATTCTCTTCCCCCTCCCATCCTATTCTGAACTTGGGCCTCCGGCACCATCATCAGGTGAAACGCGCGAAAACGGCTGAGCCAGCCCTTTCGTGTTGCGAGTTCTATCACTATTAAACTGAGGTCACCGGTGAGTAAGTAGGCAGAGAAAATATATTTCATATCACATAGCCGCTTTCTGCTATGTAAAAGGAACAAATGAGCAAAGGCTTATTAATGTTTGACTACCTGTACCCATCAGAAATTTTAATGGTGAACTATAGATGAATAATTTAGTTTACTTAACTTTTGTCCGAGAGAAGGGAACAAGTGTCCTTAAAAGTGGACGTTGTAACTTAAATTAAGCTACTACAATGTTTGCTCCAGCGATTCGGGCATGTTTAAAGGATGAATGAAAGAAGATGTTTAAGAGAGAAATATGTTGCGAAAGAGAGGTGTGCAACAGTCGTGATAAATGTAAATCTGTGATCTCTGCCTATACCTCTGGTTTACGGGCTTGATTGTTTTTTTTATCGAAGAGTATGAATATGCAAGAAACTTACTGCACCTCACCCCAGCCTGTGTGTATGCTACAAACCATCGATAGTTAAATAGGTATTCGCGTCTATCGAGGCAATAATTACGTAACGCACGATCTGCTCTCTATGGCTTATTCTATGCAAAGCCCGTATGGAAATCTACTTTGATTAAAATTGACGCTTCTATACCGAGGATATCCACCAAAGTATAATAAACGATATTATTGATTATTTAGAATCGAGATTTTGTTTTTCTCTTTAAAGACAAAATCAAATCAATATTATTGATAAATAAAGTTTTCTTAAATAAATACTTAAAATTTCAAGCTTTTATAATTTTATCTTAAAAGATAGTTATCATAAAGACAAATAATCTGACTGAGAGGTAGATCAACCCACAGTCTGCTTGAAACAAGAACGCGAAATTTTATACAAAGCTTGCTGCCTTTAGCGATGTAAGATTAGATGTGCACTAAGGTAGGATTTGTCGAAATTCAATCCTTAAGAGATTGAAAAACGTGGTTGTACTTAAAATTTAATATTTTATTAATCGTTAAAACGTGATGGAAGTTGCCGGCAACAGTAAGTTATCTAATATTCTCTGAGAAATGATTTATATTCCTTAAAAGCCATTTCCAAAGTATAAAGAAAAACGCTTCAAATTCTTAATGTCAAAACGTAGGTCTGAGAGGGTGAAATATTGAATAAGAAATCCGCGACACAAAACCGTATCAGAGAGGCTTCCGTTAAACGCCTCCGAACGGGACGGAAACAACGTTTCCGATCCGAAGGAGATTCACCGACGGCGTCTTTATAATGTATCTTGACTCGTATATTACAACGATACTTTGATTTCGCAATAGGAACTTATATAACTGTAAAGTTTCGTATTTTTTCACTAATATAAGGTTTGTAAGAAACGGAATTCTTACCACGATCAGCTCCCGATATTTCGGCACAGTTGCATGCGATAGTCACGGGCTGACTAAACTTTGTATTAGAAAAACTTCAATTATATTGATAAGGTTAAATGTCAATAAGCAGGCGATTGTTCGACGACGGCCGATGAAACCAGAAGGTTCGGGAATGGCAGTCAGGTATTAGAATATGCAGCATAAGCACACAATCCCACAGGATCTGGTCAAGGCTACGAACGATAACGTCAGCAGTTGACATATACAATACAAATGGTATGTATGTATGTCCATTGGCTGATAATAACGTCTATCTACTCTAATCAAGTAAATTGTCGCGAGAGAAAAAATATTTTTACGGAAATTAAATGAATGCGGGTAGCATCCTCAACAAGCAATTGTGTTGCAGATGCGTTGCCTACCTTTAATGGACAGAGGAGGACATAAACAGAAAAAAGGTTATTTCCTTCTTCCCGTTAACCCCCTCCCCGTCCAATCATCTTCCCGCTCCCATCCTATACTTATGAGGAAAGGGGGGTAAGGAGAAGAGGACTGAAATTAGGCTTGTTAGGCCTGAAATTGATGTAAATATAATAATTCTTTTTACAGGTATTTGCATTATTTATTGTTGGATCGTTGTCAAGGGCTAACATACTGTTATTTCATATTTTTGTAAGATGGTGCTATATTTAAAACAACATATAAAAGACAACGCTCGGTCCACAGCTGTATTTTAATAAGACATTCTACTAAAATTTGATTTTAACTATAAAATTATGTCAGAAATGATCAGAGTTTATAACAGAATTTAATTATACACGGAACACTGTGACTAATCGCTCCTATTAATCTCGGACCGTCTCGGCGGCGGTTGTGTTTTATTTAAGCCAGGAAGCATTTGTAAAATACATTTTACTTTAATAGATATATTTAACAAATGTTTCTTGTTTTATATCAATAATGAATTTAAAAAAAAGAAAAAAGTGTGGATTACAAATATTCCAAATAAAAAAGTTGCTTGAATAAGTTTACCGTCCTATGGCACCAAACGGGCAATGTTTGTTTGTTTATGTTTAGTTTAGAACGATGTTGCGTCTTTTTTAACGAATAATATTCTGGTATTTTTGATGATATACTACTTTGTAAGACTTAACGCATACTAATCCATCTTTAGAACTCAAGCAGTATCTATATACGAGTTACAAAATTGTTATTTTACCTAAATAATGTCTTCTATAAATCCGCCCGATACTCTTGTCTAATAAGTCTTGACCTTTATCGGAGTTTAGAAGGTTCACTCGACCGTAATAGCCGGGGGAAAGACTTCCGAAGGATGATTTCAATTTTTTTATACGAATATATCGCTTTGTAACAAACATTTTAATGGCCTATTAGGTTCCTTTGTGAGATATTTAAAGCTACATATACACTGAGTACTGTAAGCAAATCCTTCGAAAACATGAAGACAATATTACTGATTGAGTCAAAAGTTTTGTTCTCCTCCTAAACAGCTATTTGGATATACGCCAGTGGAACAACTTTCGGTGCTTAAGTCTACTGGGTATTTTTAGGTCTAAGATCAATAAAACACTTATTACTGCATTTTGGGCAAGAAGTTTGCGTTTAAGTGCAGCTAAAAAGTTGAAGTTGTTTACTTTGGAATAATAAATTAATACTGATGTACGTAGGTAGGTTTATTTTTAGTGTCGTGTCGTAAATATTTATGAAAATCTAATACTAGTCGAGGTTTTGTCTCAAAGTTTTTACGTGATAGCTAAGTGGTTAAGATAACAGGCGGATAGTGGAATCGTAAGTTACCGTTACTAACTGTTGCAACCGGACTTCTGCGGTAGACGTTCGTACTTGTATATTTTTACTTCTAGCATTGTATTTAATTATAAAGGACAACATTTAGTTTAAATTGAACTAAACTTTCAATGAGTTAATATAAAAATAAATTATAAAACTAATAAAAGCGCGTCTGGGCTCACATATAGATGTATAAACATTAAAATCTTTTCATTGTATATCTGTGTTCTCTATCCTTGATGTGAAGTGCTTTTTCTACAATTTCGCTGTTTCATCATTTGTGAACAGTTGTATTTCATTTTGTTGACTAGATTAGTATCCAAGTGAAGCTTTTATTTATCCAATCGTATTTTCCTTACATTATGTCATCATATTGATGTGTTCTCGACACTATGGACTAACCAGTGAACAAAATTAACATAAAATTATTTTTAAGAAATACCATTTACATATGTCTACGTGTTAATAGCGAATGTTAAGAGAAACTTAGTAATACTTCCGTTTTACTAACATCTAACAACACCGACGACGACACTTTAATAATAGTAGGAATAAATTCGTCGTTTAAGTTTTCTTCAAACGTTAATATTATACGCTAATGAGATGACGATTTATTAATTTACGAGAATTAAAATTCTATTAAGCGCCATCTTTCAGGTTGTTTTGTACTTTAATAAATAGCAGTCTTTTATTTATTTTCACGACGTTTCGAATACTTTACGGCTCGTGGTCATGGGTCAAGGACTGACGTCACAATGTCATATTTACTAGCGAAGAACCGTCTTTTTGAAGGTACCCGGTAGATCTCCCACAGCAGGGACCGATGGGGGCTGAAGATTGTGGGGGTCCACCTGATGAAGGCGGTACGTGTCCATTTAAAAGAAGACTCATAGAAAAGGCCTTCGTTTGTGGGCTGACGATAATGTTAAATTTGATATACATAAACACATAACAAACGACATAACAAAGAGGAAAAATAAACGAATATGAGAAGTCTAATTATGACTACAGAATGGCACTGCAAGCAAAGCGCGACGAACGAGGAACTGGCATCATCAATCAAACTCTGTCGCGTAGACGTTACTTGTACAGCCGTAAAAGTAATTAACAAGGATGGGAGCGCGTTACCGTTAATATTAATTAGCCTTTATCATGCTGTCTCTCGAGGCGGTGTACATTATCTATTTCAAAGAGACAAGACATTCCGTTGAGTTATTGCTAACGGGCTTTTGGTACGTTATGTTATTTATGATTTTGGACAATCGGTGAAATAGATTTCCAATTGACTAAAAATTGTTTTTAAATCACTCCAAGTTTACTAACAAATTGAAATCCTGAGGCATTTATTTCCAGTGCTCATTGCCCTAGTCACATATGAACAAAGTGAAGATCAAATTATTTGCATTTTTATTTGACGATAATTTTATCGGAATACCGCTAATTTATCCTATGGTAGCGCTAAGCTTGATTGCAGACAGATCAGTTTCCTGGTTCGTTCGTTTCGAGTTGTTTTCGTTTTTGTAATCTAACAAGCCGCAATATTGTAAGTAAAGAACATGTTATAAATAATAAGTTCTTTCTAGAATGAAGGTTCAGAGATAGACGTCTTCATCTCTATCTCTCGATCTACATTAGGCTTACGATGCTCAAAAGGAGCCTAAGGGATATTAGCAACGACTACCACAAAACTTGGCCTCTCTCAACAGTAAATAATGCAACACATATAAATGCGTTTAAACTTGTAATCCATTAAATCTTTATGATCTGATGTCTCTTAATGATTGAAAAACTTATACTGTAGGACAACTATTACTTCTAACAAATTATAGTATTATACGTCTAAGTCTTTTCTGACTTATGTATTTCGTTAAATATCAGCTTAACTGTTAAATTTCTATAGTCATCTTCATGTACTTTTCACATTTATGGGGGGTCCGCACAACACAATTCTGACCGTAGTCTAAACTGTATGGGTGTTATAATATTTCTGTAGTTTCTTACTATACAATATTTATCATAATGTGCACAATTTTGCTGTTTTGATCAAAACAAAAAGTATTTTGAATGCCGAATTGAATTGTGGCTTAAAATGTTAAATCTTCAAATTATAACTTAAGATATTGAATCGAAAAACATAAAAAAATGAATATGGTACTAGTTATAGATAAAAAAATATATTTACTTGTGGTCTACTTAAGTGTCTCGACAAAGGTGCATCACCCCGTTGATAAGTCTGGCGGTGTACTACAACTTTACTACGGTCGTGGGCGTTCGCCAGGTTCTGTACAACCCCGCCAACGCTGTCTGTCTGCCGGCACTGTTCCAATCACCATTAATGTACAATCAAAAAAAATTGATCACCGCTGTCATTCGGAGTTACGAGGGTAATGTTTTGTTTACGTATAGCGCTCGAACTGTAGGGCGGGCGGCGCTAATGTACGCGACTGTACCGCGTAGCACGGAGACTGCGACCGCCGCGCAACAGTTACCAGTACGTACGCGGCCAGGTCGCCGGCGCGCGCCTCGCCCCGCCTCCCTCCGCGCCGCCCCGCATCAACCTGCCTCGCCCCGCGCACCCTCTGACGTCACAAACCTACCGAAATTCACGCGTCCGTTTCATTGCAACGGTTAGATTTTCTCACCTCCGAGCTGTGTGCTTCTCACCAAAACATTTACAATGATACCTTGCCTCGTATAGATTAATTACCTCTGCATGAACAGCCATAGGGTTGTTCTTCTTTTTCTAGCTCTACAGACCTTTGTGAGTCTTGGCTTGGTCAAGCAATTTATTCCACGTAAGCCTTCACGTGGCACAGTTCGCTATCCCAACTTTATTGGCTTCTTTCAATTCAAAATCGATTCAAATCTTAAAATTCACGCCGTCCAACCAACGAAGCTTTCGTCTTCCTCGACCTCGATGACCATCGGGATTGTTCGCCATGAGGCACTTGGGCGCCCTGGCTTCATCCACCAGCTGGTGGATGAAGTGTCTCGTGGCTGGCCACGTGGAGCTCTTGGTAAAAGTTATAAAGTTGTCCTCGCATACAGCGCCAAAGATACGCCTCAGGATTTTCCTCTCAAACACCAGCAGCGCGTTCTCATCCACCCTACTGAGTGTGAGAGAGTGGTGAGTATAGATCCCAGAAGCTTTTTGTAGAGTAATAATTTCATTTAGGTTTAGGTTAGAAGCTTAGAGCGGAAATATTTAAAATAAATATATCCGAAATAGCCGAAATAGCATTTTTGTTCTGCAGATATTTTGTTCTCCTTGGATACGATTGAACCCAAGTAAAAAAAATTATCCACTACCGCAAAGTTGTCTTGCCTATGGTTACTGTTTTTTTCACCGGTGTAAGATGCTGTTTTCGGGACATGTATGAACTTCGTTTTCACCGCATTTACTAAGAAACCGGCTTCCTGGGAAGGTTTTTTCGAGGGCAAAATGCGCACTTTCCATTTTTTTATGGTGTAAGGTGGCAAACGAGCAAGCGGATGTCAAGTGAACGCTACCCATAGACATCCGCAGCAAGCAAATGTGTTGCAGATGCGTTGCTTACCTGTAATGGAGAGAGGAGGGATAGACATGAAAACGGATGTTTCCTTTTTCCCGTTAACCCCTTCCCCGTCTAATCCTCTTCCCGTTCCCATCCCATCTTTATAAGGAAAGGGTGGGAAGGGGAAGGTGACTCAAAATAGGCCTCCGGCACCTCATTTATCAGGCGAAGCGCAGAATACTTCCACTTTACGCCTGTTTTCTGTAAAATCGTGGTATTTCACCGGTCGAGCCGGCCCATTCGTGCAATAGATGTTGCCGTTGCGGGCTCTACCATTGATATATTTCGGGTCTTGACCTGGCTATAATATCAAGATCGTCGATATAGCCAAGGATTTGATCTGAAAATCGTTCCCGAAGTAATGTAATCTTAGTTACTGACTTAGTTAGTAATCTTGCAATCTCAGTCCAGGGAAGGTTTTAAGGTAGAGAAAATAGGAAAATCTAAAAGAAAAACGTTGTCATATTATTTCTTTGGTATTTGAAATAGTTTTTTGTTAAAAAGATAGATATTAATATTTCAAAGTTTGCTATGGGAGTTCGACACATTTGCGTGACCGTAACAGTTCCGTATAATTTTACATTGTTCGTCGTACTGACATAGGTCGTCGAAGCAAGTCGTGAGCTCATCACGTACAAGCCGCGCCGATGACCGCTGAGTAACGGATAATGAAAATATTGGACTAGCATAATGGAGGAGGTCCTTCTGGTTGCAGAGATGTATCTAGTAATAATCAAGGTATTACAGAGGCCAAGAGATTGCTTGGAGTCCAAACAATAGAAAATTACTGCCTGTTAAAGATTGTGTTTGTGCTGGCGACGGGGGCGACTGTGCGCGTCAAACGGCCTTTGTTGGGCATTTAATCCACTTACTTGTTCAATGCAGTGGTTTAACTCGTGATTATTGTTGCCGAAAATTACATACGATAACGTTACATTTACTTACGGAAGTTATTCGTTGCACCGCTCAATAAAATTGTGTTGTGTATCAATAAGAAAATTATTACTGTAAAATTTTCAAGTTAAGACAAAATATTTTTTTATAATTATTATGAGGTCGTAGGTTCTAATCTTCCATTCTACTATTGTAATGAATCATGTATATTGTGGTATCTATGTATTTATGTCAAGCTGAGTAGAAGCAAAAAATGTTAGTAAATTATTTATACTAATAATTTTTATTATAAAACTGCACAGTGGGGTATCAATTAGATTCTAAAACATTTATAAATGATTATTATATATAACAAAAAAATTATGCCTCAAAATCTAACCCCAAGCCCGCAAGTATATGTACCTATGTGTACCATTGCATTACGAAATCACAATAAATTTACATTGTACTATTAATATTAAAATTAATACTAGCACTATTAGCATTTCAGCGGTGTGTAAGGATAATAAACAAGTTGTGCAGTGCAATAATAAGCGTCTTTACTTTAAAAATAACACATATGCATTAAATATTTGTATCAGAAATATCTTATCAAAACACTAAATATACAATCAATCAAACTGAATATACGCCTATGATACTATAGGAAAGAATACGAATTGAATGCATTCTGACTCTTCAAAAATCTGTCTTGTCGCTTAAGGTAGAGTGAATGAAGATGGGACGAAAATATTTTTTTTCTTATCATAAGCTAAGTAGTGGAACTTCCCTATTGGTCTGCCATATTCATGCAACTAACAGAAGAAAACAACTGCCTGTTAGGGAGATTAAATACACAAACAAAGTTTTCCTCCGCCCAATGTCAAAAATCAGTCAAATTCGAAATCTGAGAATTAATTTAAAAAATTACAAGATTCAAGAAATTAATTTTTTAATGTATAATTGGAGTCTACAAAATTTATTACATTATGTTTATTGACAGTTTATTCAATTTTTTTTTCACCGCCAAGCTATTATTAGATATAACATCCTTTCGAGACATACAGCTTATTAATGTATTTTAAATTTATAATAAAGTCAGTTAGCTAAAGCTTACTTATTGGATGTTGTCACGAGCGCGTGTCATTTCAAGCTCCTTATGCAAATAGCATTTAGTGAACAAAATATTCCGAGATTTTTAAACTATTTGTTTGAAAACAGAAATAGTGGTTTATAACAACATTTGAACGGTTAAGAATTTATCCGACTTGAAAAGCATGGCTCGCGAACTTTGGCATTTCGGAGGCTAAGCGAAACGAAACGAAACAAAGGTCCTCAATTCAGGGCCTGTCCTTGCGCCGCTCTGAATAATTGAGTTTAAGTACACTTGAGAAGGTTGCATTTACTTAACTACTGCGGTTAATGTTTATCACGTCATAACATTAAATATTCGTCAAAAAAATTATGAGTAATATGATTAACATTAAGTAGATTTTTCCTATACTTATGTGTATTTGTATAGTTAGTAAAATAGTTTATATTATATTATAATTTTATTGCAACGGGACAACGATATAAAGACAAGTTGCTTGTTCCGTTGTAAGCTAAAAAGTCGCGCGCGCGCTCCGCTGCACCGCCCGTACGTACTCGACACGACCGTCGTCCCGTGCGTTTCGCACGTTAAAGATTTAGGAGTCAAGATGGTCGATCAACTGATTTTCGTAATCACATAGCAAACGTTATACTTAGACTTTGCAAGGACTTTCAGCTTACGTCTGTCATCAAAGTTCTTTTTAACGGCTTAGTTATCGTAAGGACAACCAGCCTGGCTAATGAATACAGTTATTTAAAATCCCAACCGACCCAATCCGGACCGGCGTCGATGATGCAGTTTAATTTAAGAGGTCCAACCTCAAGTTGAAAACTTTACCGTATTTTAATTCAATTTACACTGTATTTGTATTTTGTACTAGATGTGCCCCGCGCTTTCACCTGCCCTGCAATTTTACTTTATCGTAAAATTAAAACAATATCTAAATGATATACTTAAATACTACCCTAACCTCGTCATCATCTCCCTGCCATTTTCCCGCTTATGTAGGGACATCGCCATGATCGTAGCAAAGCGTAACAATCACACATGATTGTTTAAACTGTGACCATAGTCCATAGTATTTAAGTTCTGGCTACAGTTTTTACGGCCGACCGCCTGCTTAAAGCCAAACCTCTTCGGGAATAATGAGCTACTAACATAACCTAACAAAACATATTACAAAAGAATACATACATAATATCTAAAACCGTCTACATGCGTGTAAATACTGCGTTACCAAATGTATTTGTTACCATTAGAAGGGAGCGCCGTCCGTCTCCGCAATACGTGTGTGTGCTATGAATATCTCAATAAACAGTGTGTCTAGCTGAAGCTTGCAAAATCTCCGAAACTGTACTTTTTTGAACTTTATATAAACTTTCAATCGCCATCATCTTAAAGATCATATTATAAAGTAAACTATAATTTCAACCGATTCAACTAAACGATTTTGTTTTATAGAATTTTTATCTAATCTAATGTTGGACATGGTTCTTTAAATTTATATTATTTTTTTATTCATACACCGATTAAGACAAAAAAAACACTAAATTTTAAGTGAAACTTACCACAATACATTAGTGAAAACTGCACCCCAATCGGATAAGCCATATCTGAGATTAGCAGTAAGAAGCGCACAGACGTACAGACACAAATTCTAATAATCATTGTTTTGTGTTTTATTGCGTTTATAAAGGCCCCTTTTCTCAAATACCTTCCATGTACAGATAGCGATCAGTTACATTTTTAACCGATATAAAAAAGGAGGAGCTATCAATTCGTCTGTATGTTTTCTTTTTATGTTTATGTATAGTTAATTGTATTACATAAAAAATCAGGGAGATCGACGGCGTCGCAAATAAAATATCTTAGTAAAATCAAATATAGAAAACACAAAATTATCTCATGATAAAATATAAAAACATTTGTATATAGTCCGATGATAAACATGAACACATCGAAATGGTAACCCAGTCGATTAACATGAGATACTTTAATATTTTGTAAAATCTTAGTATAATTAATGAAATGTTACTAAGCTGCATTAAGTGTAGATAATGAGCAAAGGATCTGATAATTCCTAGCGCTTAATTTTTCTGAGAAGGCGGAAAATCGTATCAGTTTGTTGGGAGGTCGTATAAACTCGTAGAATTAATTCAGATTATAATCGCGTACATGCTTTTCGTATACACTATTCATTTATTTTCGCATTCATTGTCAATAAACATTATAAAACTCGGAATGGAACACAAGTTTTATGAGAAAGAAAATTTCCTTATATGTGTTTTTTAACCCTCAAGCACTAGACAATGCCTGTAAATACAGAATATGTTGTGAAGAACCAAGCAAACAAAACCAACCTCCGTCATCGAAAGTGCCTCTGTACCGGACACTCTTGAGCTGACTTAAAAACTATAGACACCAACGTTTTAGATGAAAATCAAAGTTGCATCGGCGAATAATTTCATACCAAAATATATAAAAAATTAATCGATATAATTTACTACAATTTTAAGTTATGATTATGTTTTACTTTATGACGAAGCGCTGTGTACGAATTGGGAAAGCCTTGACTTTACCCAAGCCCCAGTGAAACGTATTCGTCAAAGAAAGTTTACACGAAATTTCTCATTAATCTTTCAGTAACAATGGCTTTTCGATTCACTTCAACCCAAAGTTGTTACAGTTTCAAGAATACGTAAGTAAGACAAGTTGAAACCTAAAGTATTAAGGTTAATGAAGATTTTCACCTTTATTATTTCAAATATGTACCTTTTGTGAAAAAACTACGAGCACTTGCAGGGGCGACGATCTGGCCTGAGCAAAGGGAAAACCCCATAACTTAAAAGTTAAGGCAACTCATAGTAGCGAGTCCCGCGTTAGATTCTTAGTCGAGGACAATTTTTTCAATAATTTTTCAAATAACACAAATGTTGATTTTAATACACGCTTAAAATCTTTGAGCCAATTATTAATTTAACTTTCTAAGTGATACCGTAATCGTAAACCGGACGGAAGATTTGAACGCAGCCGAGGGCTACGAGATAAAGTTACATCAAAGAGTTCTTAATCAATTGTTTCATTATTATAACAAACATAATAAACCAGAAAGGTATATTTACTTAAACTTAAACCTCAGAGTTCCTAGTCATTATGTAAAACGTATTTGACCTAATTCGATATAACCTAAGTATAAGTTATATCCATTATTTTGAAGATATGGGTAGACCTCATCTTTATAAGAACAACAATTTAAAACATTTGATAAGTACATTTTGATATGATACCATGAAGTCATCGTTAGTCTGCAATTGCCATTTATTTGACAAATTAATAACCCTTTTTATGACTATACATACCATAAAGCGATGAGACCAATAGAGTATCCACGCAATGATATTAATGCGTGATAAGCTACCCCTTTTTAATGATGAACGTAAAAAGATCCATGTCTGTAGTTCGTATAAAGCTCTTTTTTGAGCTTTTTAAAAGAAATAGGCAATAATTATTATTTGTTTTTACATTTATATTTTTTCCGGAATAAAATGTATATATTATTTTCTCATTTATTATTTCTTTATATATGCCTCAAGCACCGATCACACCGTTGTAAAATAATTGTGTGAAATTTAGTACTGTATACGAGCTCTTCATAAAGAGGGTGCAAGAGAAAGGGACCACAATATGCTCTTAACATAAAAGGAAAGGTATCATTATAATAGGGGTTTGTGGTAGCACTCATTATAGGGGTCCGTGACGTATTTTGCTTTAGTTACATTATGTACTTATATGCAGACGTTCGCTACTATCGCAAGGCTTTATTAATGACAAAATTATTTGTTAGGTTTGTTAAGATTCTCTGTTCATGTAATTCTTTCCAAAGTAAAAAAAGTGCACAACTACAAAGCACAATCAGAATTAAACAAAGTTATCCACAGTGTATCGTTTCATTCGTCTCCTGCTCGACGAAGGCCTTGCTAATTGACTTGTACATGGCTGCCATTCTAAGACCTTACGGGCCCATCAGTCCAGTCCAAGTCAACCAGTCAAGTAGAAGTACTCTGCGTTTCATCCGATGAGTGAGGTACCGAAGGTCTAGTTTCAGTCTTCTTCCCCTTACCCCCCTTTTCTCATACAGATAGAATGTGAACAGGAACCTCTTGGACTTGGACGGGTAGGGGGGGTTGGCGGGGAAAAAAATCCTTTTTCCTGCCTATACCCCTCCTCTGTCCATTAAGGTAGGCAACGCATCTACATCACATTTGCTGTTGCGGATGTCTATGGGTACGGTCACTTAACATCAGGTGATCCACTTGCCTGTTTTCCACCTTCTTTCATGAAAAAGATACTAAAATCTCCTTCTCCTTATAAAATTACAATCAAGATCGTCACTTATAAATGTACTTAAAAGTAATAAAGTATGACACTGAACCAAGTAAGTACAGCCTCTATAGATTTGTATTTTCACATTGTAATATCCCTAAAAGTCCCCTTGTTCTAAAGTTCACAAATCCTTATTCAGTTTGACTTTGCATGTTAGATGAATGTATTTGTCCTTTGGTAACCACGTGACTCGTGACTTGAGGAACATTATTCGATAAAAGATAAATCTTTTCATATAAATTGTAAAAACGTATCGATACAAATAAGTTTCAGTATAACCTGTGAAGCCGAGTCGTTATTCAAAAGAACATATTCAGTAATAAATGGAATAGTGTCGGGCATTTGGTGTATCAATGAAAAGACCGATTTTGCTTATCCACATGATATGTGAAGTTAACTGATTTTATTTCTATGACTTTTATTTTTATCAATCGTACACTGCATAAAGAGTCCAGTGGCGACCATGTGTGGATGAAGAAGAAAGAAGAAAGGCTTACCAGGATCGCGCCAAAGTAAAGTCCGCGATCTCTGGCGGGGGCGTGTGATTATGTTGAACGCACCCGAAGACATGTTAATTTGTATCTATTTATCATATTTTGCGTGTTTGTAAAATGAATATGAGCACAAGCGTGCAAGAAAGCTAAGATAAGCCAGATAGATTTAGGAAAGTATCTACGCACGGAAGTGGCCAAGTTTCGATTTCCTCACCGTCTCTGGTTCTCGGAAATAACATGCTCACCATGCGTTGGCGCGTCAGAAACAAATACGTCAGCAACATGCTTATTTGAATTTGGAGAAATAATTATAATCCAACATAAGTTGACATCAGATCTATTTCATGAGTCATATTAAGTGGGGTTAAGCTTAGGCCGGACAGTGGTTAGGAAAAAGTGCGCGGTGGGTAAAACCGTGGGGCTCAGCTTGTATGCAATAAAATAAAGCTTCATAAACAAATAAACAGAATATTTCGAATAGGTAATCCATAATTCTAGTGACCTTATAAACATTATGGAATCGGTACCCGTGTTCGCGAAAATTTATGACCGAGGAATGTATAACTTATATGAATACGTCGTAACAAGCCGGGGCCCGCAGCGAGGATGATCTATTATATATATGATGATATATAGATGAACTGAGAAACGACACGTCAATTTGAGAATGATGCGTTCAGTTCACAATTTGCTGACAGTTTATAATATGCCTAAACTGATTATAAACGGACGTAGTTTGGAATCGGTCCGTAGTCGTGGATGCTTAAACACAATACATACTTGCAGCTATTAATGTTTCTATATGACGATGCAAAAATACAGTTTTAATCACATCGGCACATATAAATAAATAAATAAATATGCGGCACATATACGCAGTAAAAAATCATTAAATTATAAATGCAAATCAAAGTCCGCTGCCTTGGGTAAGGTCAACGCTTGTGGTATCTATTAAATTTATTTAATTGAACCCACCTCTCGCTTCCATTTTTATAAAGGGACTTTTGGGGTCCCGCGGGAACCATAGCATAAATAAGGATTATGCAAATTGAGTTCTTTGACACTCTAACTTTAGTTTAAAATTGATAATATTATGTACACCTGCCGTCTTCTATTGGAATAACATTTATTTATCACATAAAATAAGCATAGTAAACCGCGTATTAAGTCTATATCGTATAGATGTTTATTTAAAACTAGTTTTTGCTCGTGGCTTCGCACGCATTCGTTTCTTATGTACGTTGTTCGTTTTCCATGCTGGAAATTCTTTTTTTTCCGTAATAACTTCAAATCATAGGTAGCAGGTGTAAAAATATTATATTGTAAATGAAGCTTTTATGTACCACGGGAACAGTTTTATTTTTGGGGTATCTTTGCGCAAAATATCATGATGATCGGTTGCGTCGCTAAATAGTAACAAACAAACTCGCATTCGCATTTATAATATTAGTTGGGATGAAAATAATAAATAGAATCTATTAAATTAAAATAATAACATTTCTTGTTGTCTGTTTGCAGTTCTAAATTCAAGCCGGCACTACGGTAAAACAAACAATGTGCTTGATCTCAAAGATCGTTATTAATTATAAACGTGAACATTTTGTTTGTGATGAGTTGTCATCAGTTAAACCAAATAGTATTCGAAAGTAACTTAGATTATATTTTTATGACCGCCCAATCGATACATATAATAAAACTGTAACTCATCGCTGTCTGTACATGGAAGATATGTGAGGAAAACTATCATTGGGGGTCTTTATAATAAAATGATCTTTAAAATACTATATATTATGATCTTTAAAATGATGATGACTGAAAGTTTATATAAAGTTCAAAACAGGTCAGTGTCGGAGATTTTGCAAGCTTCAGCTAGACACACTGAGATATTCATAGCACACGCAAGTCTTTCGGAGACGCACGAGGCTCCCTGGTAATTATAGTATTTATACGTATGTAGACGATTTTAGGAATGATGTGTGTATTATTTTTTAATAGGTTTTGTTAGGTTAGGTTAGTAGCTTATTATTCCCGAGGAAGGTTGGCGTCTGGCAGGCGTCCGGCCGTAAAAACTGTCCCAGAACCTATATAGTATGGACTATGGTCACAGTTTAAACAATAATTTATGTGATGTTAAGCTTTCCTACGGTCATATCAATGATGAGGTTAGGGTGGTATTTAAGTAGGTAATAAGTATATTCATTTCGTTCAAGTAAAATTGCAGTCCGGGTGAAACCGCAGGGCACAGCTATATTAAATATAATAACAGTAGAAATATCAGTTGGAAATTCTTAATACTTATTTTTTTGGTGCTGTAGCTTACGAGGTCGTAAACAGCCGTCTGTTTTGTTATTGTTAATTTTCTTGAACACATGCGTTATTACTTTACCATTTTTTTACTTTAAAATTGAATAACAACACAACACAATTTAGTAAGCTTTATACAGATAAACAAAATTAAATTGTTTGTTATATCAAAAAATAATTTTGACACAGATGTTTTATGTTTATTTTGTTCGGTAAAAAACAACTAACGTAAAAAGTACGATTATAAAGTTTTATTCTGCGAAGTGATTAATATGTTTTATTAGATTCTGGAGCAGTGGTGGCTCAGCGGTTTAGACCCCGACTTACGTACTGTAGGTCGCGGGTTCGAATCCAGGCAGGCGCTCTACTTTGTGTAAATTTATTTCATCACCACTGCTCCAAAACGGTGAAGGAAAACATCGTGAGGAAACCGGCATGTTCTTAGAACCACCAAATTCGAAGACATGTGACATCCACCAACCCGCTCTGGGCCAGCGTGGTGGATTACGGCTCATTCCCTCTCTCGGAGAGGAGGCCTGTGTCCCTGCAGTGGGAAACATTCTAGAAAAGGCCGATTTATTATTTATTATATATTATATTAGATTCTACGCGGACGAAGTCGCGGGACACAGCTAGTCAATAAATAATAATAACACAATAGTTGTACTCCAATACGTTCTACATTCCAAGTTCTTTCTCTCGATTAGATTTGTATAGAGGTTTTACTGGTAAATGTTATATGAAAAAACTAAGACTAATCAATTTGCACAAAAAAAAATGATTTATTCGTTAACACACGGTTTACAATTTTATATTGGGACGTAGGTATCCCTTTAAGTATAATAATACCTGTGTTAGGTTAGGTTATCCCCTACAAAAGAACCAAGGTTCAACAGAATCATGTAAACAACCCACGGAACTGTGAATAAAATCTTATGTTGCTGTTAATTATATTGCACATGGTTGTAGCAACTAAATAAACATACAGTTTTTATTAATTATGCACGATAAAAACACATTTTTATTGTAATTAAGGCTGACGAAGTGGCGGGAACAGCTATTTCAATAAATACTTAAATAAATAAGAACGCCCGAAGCAGGGGTTCGACGAAATCCATTTGCACATTACATATGATTTTGGAGCAAATGTGAAATGTCATTGGTATTTCTCGCTAACGACATTTTCTTCGAGTTTTTTATAGAAGAGACATATTACTATAGAAGTAGAAACTGAGGAACTAACTATGGAGTATTTGGGACTAAAGAACATTATTCTGTCGATATTTTTAACAATGGTAGAGCTCGCAGCCACAACGTGTGTTGCACAAATCGGCCGGCCGACCGGTGAAATACCACGACCACACGGAAGACAGGTGTGAAGTACAAGTATTTTGCGTTTCGTCTGATAGGTAGTCCTCTTCTCTTTCTCATCCATTTCTAGGATGGGAAAGGGAGGGAGGATTAGTTCAGGTGGGAGGGTGCATAAAAAGGAAAAGGAAACATCATTGTTACTGTTTATTGTTTCCTCTGTCCATTTCAAATTCCATAGGTACGCAACAAAATACCTTTAACTCGTTAGTTTGTTGCAGATACATATGGCGGCGGTCGGGTGGACTGCTTGGTCGTTTACTATTATACCGCTTCTACTATAAAGAAGTCATGGTCGGCCTCATAATAATTTAAACGTTTTTATAGGTTTATGAAGTGTACAAGGATTAATATTTAGTTGGCTCCTCTGCTTTCATAACAGCAAAAAAACTTTTCAGTTTTTTGGCCGATAAGAGTACCCATTGCAAACAAACATATATTTCCTTTAAGTATAGGCCACATCACCCGTGGACCACCCGAGGATCACCCGATGAGCCACTCAGCCATCGTTGTATGTTTAGAAAAGATACAAAAACATTTTATAAGGTAAGCCTTAACCTTAATAAATAACTCACATAGAACAAATTAAATATCTATGTTTTTTTATGCAATTGAAGGGTGTTTTTTTTATGTAAAACATTATTTTAATAATATACATATGCCTACAAAAATGTTGAATATATCTCTGTTGTTACAGAATTCTAAAAAATACTACATTTCTTAATGATAGATGAGTATACGAGCATGGAGAGAAGACGCATCTCGCTAGCTACATTTATAACAATGCACCTTGTAAAAATTTGTTACCTGTTCGACTAAGAAATGGGTCAAAGATCTTCACTTTGGAGGTCACGTCTAAGCGGGAGTTCTAAACGAGTATACTATAGAACTTACAAGTGACATTCTCGTGTGTGTGACTCCGTGCTCTCATTAACGTTCACGCTTTCTATTTACCATACAATATTCACTTCCTATTGTGTGCATTTACAAATGCTGCTTTCTTCGCTCTCGCCTACATCATCATAATAATCGGGAAGCAAAAGGCTGTGTGTCAATTTCTAGGTCCAGTAATGTTGTCTGTGTATTGATAGGTCAGTCAATTAGGTTCCACGCTTATGTTGTAACGCAAATTATAGTTTATCAACATGACAAACTACAAAATTAAGTAAAACCCCTTTGCAGTTGTAATATGTGCTTATTAGAAGCTTAAGCGCTTTTCGTTTATTATCAAAATACAAAAGTGTTCTTCGTAAAAATATGTCTTCTGAATCACCCGCTGTGTTGCCGGCTACATAAAACTGTTGTTGTGATTCTTCAGGGAATTGGGTGGAATAATCCCATATCTAGCCCACTCGTACTGTACTATACTTTGCATTGGCATTTTGTACGCAAGTTTTTGGAGTATCCGTTCATTTATTTACATAATAGTTATTTATTAATTAATTGATATCTTAAAACAGAGGAATTATTTAAATGTTTTGCTTTACATTTTTTAATTATTCTTCTTTAAAAAAGGCTAAATACAAAAAATGGCTCAAATTATATTAGAACTTTTGAAGTCTTTTCGCTTCTAGGTAATAATTGACAACAAAAAACATTATATATTTATATATTTTTTTAAATACCACTTATCTTAAAAGAAAACCTACAAAACCCAAAAATAGCCTTAAACAATATTTTTGATTCTTAAGATGTAGTAAGCGATGTTTTAATGACAAATGAGAAATATAAAGTTTTCCATACCACAGTCCACGGCCTTTACTGAATAATCAACGACGTCATAAAATTTGCAAGAACTGGCGAGGGGCTCGATAAAAATGATTTATGAGCGAGCTGCGCGTTGGATGAAGGTGTCACAAGAGAGGTAGAGAGGTGTATTAATGAAAAACATACTACAGACGAATAAAGAACCTTTTTGGAGTCGGTTAAAAAGTAAATGAAGTTTCTTGCCTGGGTCTATCAAACTAGCGAAACCTCCGAGTGAGCAATTAAACAGCCAACAAATAAGTCATGGATTAACCTGTTAACCTACATGGATACTATGCGACGTGATGCGATATACAAACAATTTGAAAACACATAATTTCTCATTTTTTTCATAATTCAGCCATTTATACAGAAATACAAATTTAGTGGTAGTTATTACACGTCATGGTTACAAAGATGTTATAAATTTAAAAAGTTAACAATCTACTTTAAGCTACAAGCAATAAATAACATAAATAAAAAAGATCTGCAAATATCTTACAAAAACTTAAATCATCAAAATAAGAAAACTAATATCACAAATCAGCATGATTGAGGTTTAACTTTATTAAGTGAGGTGTTTGTTGTTTCGTTCTTTCCATTTCCAACCAAGCTTAACCTTAGTTGGGAAAAGTTAAAAGTAATATTAGTAAATTATTTAGATAGTCTACTAGTACTTCATATCCGGCGGCCGACCGGGAAAATATTATATCCAAAACCTATTACGGCCTAAATATCCTGGACCGTAGGTCGTACTGTCCAACCCCACATAAAAAGTGGGAACAGGACAAGGAGAAGAAACAAATTCGTAGTTTTCTAACTTTTGACTCGCATTGCATTGCATGCACATAAAAGATAGATATATGCTGTCGCGGCCTTTATTGTAGGAATACACTTCTTAAACACTTAGCTTAATAAACGATTCCATTTTATATGTACGTGTAACTCTAACGGTTTTTGCTCTAAAATTATTCTAGTGTGCGCAAAACCAGAATACCTCGCATATGGCGATTTTTTTCCTCCTTACTTGACACTTATTGTTATATTTTGGACAACTCACACAATATCTTTATAAATTATAGCCTATATGTTAGTCTAATGTATAAGCTATATTATTTTAAAGTTTAATTAGAATCTATTCAGTAGATTTTACGTGAAAGAGTAACAAACATCTATACCTTCATAATTACAAACTTTCGCATAAATATGGGTAGGATTACTTATGTGAAACTGTAAGTCGAGACACCATTGTACAGTGTGTGCACGTTTCCACGATTGTTCGAGCGATAACTAAGATTAAGCGCTTTTAAAGTGTCATGTAAGTTGTCTCTTGCTTAACGTCACTACGTCACAGTCTGTCGGCAAAACTCTTTACATAAATTATCCCAGATGAAAAGGATTAAAAAGTTTGTCTTTGGGCGTTGCTTATCTGTTTAGCTCGCTTTGAAAATTGTACATTATTTAACTTAATATTCATGAACAAAAAAGCTTTTACAAACGATTTTGTAATTTTCTATTTTGCTCTTATCTGTTTTATCTCTCGTTTATAAAGACAACTTTACATACTCAATGGGTATAAAATACAATCGTCCTTGATTCTTAAATCAAGAGAAGATCTCCCAAGTACCTAATTATCTCCTCGACCTTTTTCCACGTCATGCGGGGTCGGCACAGTATGACAGGAGTCTATACTGCATAGGTTTTCTCGCCGAATCGGAGCCTTGCCGACTTCGAGCAGTTTCTTGCGGAAGTCGGCGGCCTGATAGGCGGGAGTCGCTCCGCCCGCGTGCTCGTCGCTGGGGACCTCAATGCCAAGTCCGTGGCGTGGGGGTGCCCGGCGACGGACCCCCGCGGACACGAGCTGGAGGAATGGGCGACAGCGACCGGACTCAGGGTCCTGAATCAAGGGTCGGTCAACACGTGCGTGCGTCGGCAGGGCGGCTCCATTGTGGATGTCACCCTAGCCGATGCCGCCCTGGCACGCCGTGTTCGGGGCTGGGAGGTGCTGGAGGACGTGGAGACATTGTCGGACCACCGATATGTAAGGTTCGGCATCTCCAAGACTCCGGCCGACCCGAGAGGCCCAGACCGACCCTTACGTCGAGGAGACGGTCCTCGCTGGTCGCTGTCGCACATGGACCGGGACTTCCTGGCCGAGGGTGTCGTCGGCGTAACAAGTGACGCCAACGCCCCTCAAGACGGCTCCGCGCAGCACCCAGTCGTAGCCGATGTTCCGCAGGGGTCGGTCCTTGGGCCGCTCCTGGCTCGCTCCGAACACCGCACGATATCGCACTCCGCGATCAGCCGTCGCTGGTCGGGTACCCGACCGATCGCTCGGAGAGGCAGGCCGCCACGGTCCTCCGGAGGTAAGGAGGAACTTCGTGGTACCTCAGCGCCTCCCTGATGCAACTCCAGGGCAAGGTGTTTGAAGGCGTTGGCGATTTTCAACGACACCACCACCAACACCTCACCCCGGGACACCGCGGCCTCCGCAAGGGCCCTCACCCGCGCTATGGCGTCGATGGTGGATCTGCCCGTACGGAAGTCGTATACGTGGGCGCTGAGATTCGGCCCCACCGTCTGCAGGTGGCGGACGAGGAGAGCAGCCACGACCCGCTCAAACAGCTTGCTCACCTCGTCCAACAGAACGATCGGCCGGTACGCCTCCGGCTCGTGGGCTGGGCGCCCATGCTTTCAAGCAGGACCAGTCTCCCCTTCTTCCACTCTCCCGGAAACTGGCCCTGCTCGAGTGCCGCACTGAACAGCGCCCGAACCCACGGTTCGAGCGGCCCCAGTGCCAGAGCCCAGGCGCGACCAGGGATCCCGTCGGGGCCTGGTAAATAACAGTAAAAATTTCCTCTAATCACTTCAATATACGGAGTACAGTTCCCAGGCTAGTGTGCTGTCGGACCGGTGGTACTATAATGATTTTTGAATACAGAGTGCTCGTTCTTTTATTAACGTTTCCCCCTCCAATCTAGGCTCTGTACACGTCACTTTGACGTTTGTCTATCGTTGATATTCCGTACTATTGACCCCGATGCGACATATATGTAATTTTAAAATGTGTCGAATTTCGTCATGACATTCATTCATTTTTACACTACAAAACAAATGAAAAATATCTGTAAACAAATGTTAGTACATTGTTCCTTTTTTTTTAAATGTATCCTTTTTAATGTCATCAAAATCGAACAAATAGTACAGCCAGAGACATTTTATTACAAGTTTACACATTCTATAAGCGAAAAGACTTTTTCCCTGATTAAAGGTCAGCGTTATTCATCTTCAGGGTCATAAATCCGCTAAGCTAGAAAATAATTACACTTTCAACAATAGGCTAAGTAAAATTTCCAACGAAGTTTTAAGTAAATTGCCAATTTCTGTGAGTGACGCAATCCCATTTTATACTGAAAATTGTATAGTTACTAGTGTATTCGTAATGCTCAGGAATAGATAGCCTGTTAGAAAAATACTCCTAGAATTACATTTTAATATTTATCTTTTTTTAATTGAAAAGGCACTTCGGGAAATCGCAAAATCTTTTTATGAAACTACTATACCTAAATTTGACTTTAATATTTCGACTTTTAATGTGTCGAGTATAGCTTTTTTCAATGACTCTATTTGATATTACATTTGTACCATCTTATATAAATTTGTGTTAGTTATGCAACGTAAACAAAACTTGATATAAAAAAACTTAAAGCTGTATAATCTTTAGCATTTTTCATGATATGAATTTGACACTCGAATTTATTTTTGACAAAGGTTCCTTGTTTGAATGTTTATCCTGTTTGACCCTCGTTACGCGATGATTGCATGTCACATTTTTTTCCGGTTACATGCACCCGGGTCTTAAACTCCTGTGATTTTTAACAATCGCAAGAATAGCCTAAAATATGAATATGTTTCTTACTATTGTGATGGTTCCTTTATTTCTTATATTCGCCTCAAGGCGGAAGTTTGCACACTATCCAGAAAAGAGGACTTTGTCTAATAACGTGTAGAATATAAGACTACGGATTCGGACTCCTTGGCTGAAAATATGACGATTTAACCCAACTTAGCCATATCCAAAGTTGCTTAGTTTGGGCGCTAGAAGGATTATGAAAATTTAACATCTCTTCGAATATATCGAATAAGCCTCAAAAATTTTCTTCATTTTATATAATTTAAACAATTTAACCAATGTAGGGAACGGGTGTTTTGAAAAGCCGAGTTGGCCTAGTAAAAACACCGGGTAGGCGACAGATAGGTATTTATTGAGGTATACCTAAGTAGATTACATAAGATATGTAGAGGAATAACCGTCACAAGCCAGCAAGCGGTTATCTACTGAAATTATGCCGTCACTAGTAGAGCAAGCAGCCTAATACAGCGTCACTACAAGGTAGTCAACAAACAACAAGACAGCAAGTTAATATAAACCAGTATCACCCGTAGGAACTAATTCAACTGTGGCTTTTTTTGTGACTGACTTGTCACTACTGTTTGCCTAAAAGAGGCATCTACAGCTACACCGGTTTCGAGCCGGCAGTGCGCAGGCAGTGTGATCCCGAGTTCTACCCCGAGTGACCTCCTTTGGCCGGTCCTGCACCTCGTACCGGAACTCTCTCGCGAGCCCACAAAGGGGCCCACAGGATCGGGTCGCCCGCAACCGATGTCACGGGCTCCCCTTAATGTTTGGTTTGCGGGGCTTTCACACTACTCCAGCTCGCACCAGGCCGGAGGATTCCCCTATCGATCTACCCGAGGACGCGCCACGTCGGACTTCACTTCTCCGCCCACTGAGACAACCCAGCAGGCATTCGTCGTGGCAGAGGGCGCCTAGCATAAGCCTCTTTAAGAGTAACTTAGCTCGAGGGCGGGCCGTTACTTTATTAATATTTAATTATTTTTTGTGACTGAAAGGTCACTGTTTGCCTAGAGGAGGCATTTACACCTACACCGGGATCGAGGCGGCAGGGCGCAGAGGGCGCTTAGCCTTAGCCTCTGTAAGAGTAACTAAGCTCGAGGGCTTACCGTAGGAAGCTACGTATAAAGGGGAGCCAGTGACTTTAGATTTATAGCCGGATTGGGAGGCCGTCGAACTCTTAAGTTGCTTCGGTGGCCGCTCCATGGAGTGACTTGGCTCAAGGGCCCCCGAGAGGGGACCTCGGCTTAGCTGTTACTCATTACGCGCTTAACATTCCGATTCGAGGATGCCCGAGAGGGCCGAGCCTCGGCTCGATCGGTAGCTATTATCGGATTACGAAAATTATTTCAAAGTACCTCAAAACTACTTAACCAAAGCCGTGTGAAACTCGTCACCGCGTCTCAGGATACGCGCGTATGTGGCGCCCACTATATTTTCTTGTTACAGCTAACGGGTTGCAGTACTATAGCGGACAGCGCCATTCGTATTATGTCGCAGTGTTTGCTACACCACCCATTTGTGCCAGTAAACTACCTACATCTTTTCGTTGAAGTAACCTTTATTTGAAAATTACCTGTTAATTTCTTAAATTAAAATTTAGTTGTGATACGGTATCGTAATCTAACTACTTATGGTATAGGAAGTATACTTTTTACTATCATAGATCGTTATCCAAACAGTACCAGCTCACTCTGTATAATTATACTGCAAAATAACGGAGGCAGTGACATTTATATATCCACCAGTGTCATTTCAGACGAGAGGCAATTTATTTTTCAGAACCTTCATTAACATAAGTGACATGACTAAATTTCAGTCTAAATTTAGAAAAGAATTGACCCTCTGAGAGGATGAAATCAAATTCATATTTAAGAGTTTTGTTTTTTATTATTCTTATACTACAATACATAGTATTACTTAACTCTTAGTAATTGGAACAATATAATTTACAGAATTAATTGATCGATGCATGAATAAAAAACTAGATGTAACTTTTACAGTTTTACGCTAGCAATAAATTGGTAAAATAAATGAAAAAATGCCAACTATGCAATTGCATTGCAATAATGCAATGCTCTTATATCTTAATGCTTAAAATCGAGCAGAAATGGCATTCCTGACGCGCCTCTACCTACTACCTGGACAGCCATTAATTACTGAGTGCTGCAACAAGTATTTGTTCCCATAAATTCAAACTCTTGTTTTTGCAAGAGAAGTCGAGTGTAAAACTTAATATCTATGTTATACAGGTACCCTCGGACAGCGATTCGAAAGAACTGGAAATACACGTGAACCTTTCCGCTTTTAAGGCATATACATTTCACCCTTAAATTCGAATACTTCTGTAGCACATGTATTTTTGTGGCATCTGGAGTATTCGAATTCCACCAAATACATTTTCATAGGATTGAAAAAAAAATAGCAAACTTCTACCAGCAACATGAAAGTGTTATTATTTTGCTAACTTGCGCGCGACTCGACAACGAGCCTACCTAATTTTAAACCCTGATTAATCCAAATATTGCTGGTAGGCTTTTGCTGGTAGGTTAAAATTTATACTGGAAATGTTAAAGACAAGCTGAGCCAAGCGGTTTTATCCGCCGCTGCGTGTAATTTTAAAAGAATACGTTTACCTACGTAAGATTTAGAATAGTACGGAACGGATAGACAATATAATATAAGTAGATAATTGTACTTATTTTCGTCACAGACATTTCATTGACCTGTCTCGTCGCATCGCATCACTCGCCCACGCTATTCTATATTAGTAACTATGTACTCTATGAATTCAAGTGTTTATTATTAATAATCAAAGGACGAAGTTAATTTTAAATTTTAATAACGTTTTAGGCCTGGAGACTTACACACAGCGTCACTTGACAGTATTTCTCTTTATTTTACTTAAATTATTTCTACACCCCTTGTTGTTTACCTTCGTTCCCTCTCACGACTGCCGACCGCCATCATCGTATAATGGTGGTGGTGCCATCGACAACGTCGTCGGATAGAGGCGCAACAAACGGAATCAACACAACAACTTATTGTTCTAATATTATTGTTATTATTGATGATTAGAATTTAAACAATTGAACGTCACCGCACCTTCACGACAAATTTATATTCAACACAACGACAATTATTAAAATGAAGCCTTCAACTTGATTCATATGCGTGTATATTAAGAAAACTTAACAGTTAGAATTTATTAAGTAGAAGGATCCGAATTTTGTAACATATTGAAAACATAAATGGAGGAGCATTGTTACCGAAATTTCAAATTATTTGAATTAAACAGGGACTACCTACCTATACCTATCTACGTCTCATTTCTGAATTCCCCAAAGTGATACAGCAAATGATACGTATCGTATGACATACGATTTTACTTACAAAACCTACGAAAAAAATAGCTCAAATGTACTATTACTATTATATAAAAAAAACTTTTGTTTCTTATTTCCAATTTCAGAAAGAAGTAGCCACGTTTTTTATTTTCATATGTGTTTTTTTTACATTTCTGTCGTGTATATATATATATATATATATATATATATATATATATATATACATCTTACTTTACCAACTTCTATCTAAAGCTTTACCATGAAAGTATTGTGAAGTATTGCTAACCACTGCTGTACTACGCGTATGAGGTTAGCATTGACAGGTAAAAATCATTTGAATACTTTCAAAACTTAAAACGTCCCAACCACAAAATAGCTTATGCTGAAGATCCTGGTAATGGTACAAACAATTTAAATGAATTTTATTGTTATCGGTCCTGGATAAGTGCGAAGCGTTACAAATTAATCCGACGTTTTGAAGGGATTTAAAATCACGTTCAAAGATTACTTTGCACACGAACAAACGTACATACTAGACTAACATAAGCATGTTAATGACTAATACCTTTTAAATACCCTGCTTACGTTTTTACCTCTCAATCCATGTATGAAATTTGTACGCTGTCCTTATTTCGTTATTACTAGTAATATCATTATATTTATAAAAAATTATGAAAGAAAGCTGATTTATTATTATATACATACGGAGTAAGTTTTTAGGATATTGTCTATTCGACAATTCAAATCTTGCTGACTAAGCTTATGAAATCTGCTGTTCGATCGAAAGTTTCCGAATAAATTATACTCAAACGCTCTTGTACTGCAACAATACGGATTTAAAAATATTTCAGGTATTCAATTCAGATTGCAATAAAATCAATTTGTACTAAATCACAATGTTTGACAGTCACTTCAAAGTAAGAGTAAAACTTTTGCGCCCTCGGAAGCCATGGGACGTAAGAGATACTCCTAAGCCGTTAATATACCTAATAAGTAACGGTCCCGACATAGGATCGCCCATCAGCGTGAGCTCTTAACCTAATTTACTTTAAAAGAGATTTAGGAAATCGTTGGTTTCGACGAAGTAAAAACAAATGTCCACCATAGATCCTGGATATCCCAGTAAAAGTAAGTAATGAATAATATAGAAGGATACAGACTTTACAACATTATTTCTTTATATTTATATATATCCAAAGTTTATGTAGTTGTTCAAAATAGTGCTTGGCTCCTTGTTACTTGATATGACATGTTCACCTACAGAGTATCGCATTAAGTTACCGCAGATGCTTTGCGGCTTTACTTAACCCAATTAATCCACGTTCGTCTTAATAGCGCTCCAGGAAAGAGAGTTCGAATAGCAGACATAAATTTTGTCTCTCTTGAGACTAAGCTTTTAACACTTAAATTATAGTCGTTACTGAACCTCTTTCTATAATAACAATTTATTTATCTTACAAATGATACCAAAAACAAAACCGAGTTCAAAAAACTATATTAAATAAAAACATATATAAAATAATTTTCCGCAAGTAAACATAACAATCAATTCTTAACCATATTTGTTTTTGCAGTCGGCGTCAGCCAGGGGAATGCCAATATACGAGAATGCCTTAAGAAAATATACTTATTTTACAAATGAACTTTGTACTAGTGCCCCGCCCTGGCTTCGCCCGGGTACCACTAATTATGTTGATCCGATCGCTACCAAACACAGGAATACCCGCTGTGCCAATCTGGAGAATTATTATTATTATTATATAGATAGACCATATGAGAATCACACTCGACCGTTCCCCTCCTACTCTTTCCGCGGGAACTCGCGTCGACAGAACTTTAGGTGCAGACCTACCCTGGCTGGCGCCGACTACAAAAATAAATATGATAAAGACTTGATTCTGATGTTTACTCGCGTAAAATTATTTTATACTTTTTAGCGAATTATTTGTTTTTGAATATAGTTTTTTTGAAGTCGGTTTTGTTTTTGTTAAAAATTTTGTTTATTTCTAGATTTTTAGTGAATCTAAAGTTTGTTTACTCATTTTATTTATCAGGATATGGGTTGATCTACTAAATGCGCTGCTCATATGAGACAACGTCGTTTCAATGAGACAAACGAAGATAGGACGGAACCCGTACTTAAAATTAGGAAAACTACTTCCAGGGCCATTTCAATACAGACTAGTGAAGAACGCAAAAACAGACTTTCGAAAATGCGGGCATACATGAAAAAAAAATTGTGAACAGAAAAAATTAAAAAAAACGTAATAACGGTCTTGACTTGGAACAGGATCGTTTATCTAAAGAGTCGGAGGAGCAAAGTGCCCACCGTATTGGCTTAATACAACATCGTTTTAAAGCAAAGCAAAACGAGAATGTAAAATCAATTGAATACGCTTTATTAAGAATAACTCAAAAACAACTGATAACATCTTTATGAAATTTATATGGGAATACATGATAACAACCAACTTTCAATCAAAGAAAGATAGTCAAAGTACATATAGTACTAAACATATCGCAAAGGCCGGGCGTCTAAAGCGCGGCTTTTGAAATCACTTGCGCGTAGTTTTTACTCACTTTTTAGTTTAAGCTTTTAATATCTTCTAAACTATTGGACAGAATAATATAGTTTAGGGGCAATTACAATCTCTATTAAATTATCTTGATGATTAATTAATGTTTCCTAAGAAAGAAATGGTTATTGTGAGACAGCCATAGAAGATATATAACTTTAAACTTTCATGTTTTTTACTATATAAGGTTTGTTAGAGACGGGATTTATCTTACTTATCTTATCTTACAACTTACTTACTTACCTTATCAATCCCGTCTGTAACAAACCTTACCCATAGAAGGTAGATATATGTCATCGCGGACTTTTATTTAGCTTATTTAAAGAGCTACAATTATTTAATACATCATTTTTATGTAAGTTATATAGTTTAGCCTACGTACACAAGAAAGTTAATTTCAACGTTTACATATTACGCATTATTCAGAATAAGTCAAAAGCTACCGGTCGGATCTTGACTAAAAAACAAGCACTAGTTATCGAACAAACAAAAAATCATCAAAATCGGTTAACCGGGAGCGGCGTTCTGAGGTACAATACTTTAAAAATACATACAGACGAATTGATAAGCTCCTCCTTTTTGAAGTCGGTTAAAAATACCAATGTCGACTTAAATATTGTCACGATTTTCGATATGTCTTACGAAGCGACTTCTGAAAAAACTACGACACTTCAACACGTAACCCAGAGATGTAAGCAGGAACAGAGAGTAGACCAAATTACGAAGTTTTGTCTCTTCTGCCACATTAAAATTCTATTTTAGCCAACTGCACGTTTCGCACCTTCCAGAGGAAAAGTTTTAGGCATGTCATGTATGAGATCACTGCTACAAGATAGTTCGTTGCCCAAAAAATCATCGAGCTAAAATGAGTTAAAAATCTTTCTTTGCTGCAGTGCAATATTAAGTAGAACAAGTTTAACACTAAATTATATCAAACTTTACAAAACTCATAAAATATTGCAGTTAACCGCTACACTCGTACATTTAAATACAAAACTTGCAACTGCAGTTAGCGCAGTTTCGGAATAGACATTCAGAATACACTGAGTTAATAAATTTATAATTTAATTATCTTTCCAGTGAGTGCACGCTGCAGCAGTTTGCAATAAAACCAAAAGTTAGGTTACATTGAATAATTAATAAAACTATTTCCATAACCTTGTTGGTAGGGCAAACGGTGATGAAAATTGCTATGTGCTTTATGCCCATCATTCACTATTATTAGGTCTCGAATGATATAGAGAGTAGGCCATTAGTCATATGTTGGACACTTACTCGAATCATACACATTTTTTTTGGAAATTGAAAAAAAACTGTTGATCCAATGTGTGAATAAAACTGTTGATCCAATGTGTGAATAAAACTGTTGATCCAATGTTTGAATAAAACTGTTGATCCAATGTTTGAATAAAACTATTGATCCAATGTGTGAATAAAACTGTTGATCCAATGTTTGAATAAAACTGTTGATCCAATGTGTGAATAAAACTGTTGATCCAATGTGTGAATAAAACTGTTGATCCAATGTGTGAATAAAACTGTTGATCCAATGTGTGAATAAAACTGTTGATCCAATGTGTGAATAAAACTGTTGATCCAATGTGTGAATAAAACTGTTGATCCAATGTTTGAATAAAACTGTTGATCCAATGTTTGAATAAAACTGTTGATCCAATGTTTGAATAAAACTGTTGATCCAATGTGTGAATAAAACTGTTGATCCAATGTGTGAATAAAACTGTTGATCCAATGTTTGAATAAAACTGTTGATCCAATGTTTGAATAAAACTGTTGATCCAATGTGTGAATAAAACTGTTGATCCAATGTGTGAATAAAACTGTTGATCCAATGTGTGAATAAAACTGTTGATCCAATGTTTGAATAAAACTGTTGATCCAATGTTTGAATAAAACTGTTGATCCAATGTATGAATAAAACTGTTGATCCAATGTGTGAATAAAACTGTTGATCCAATGTGTGAATAAAACTGTTGATCCAATGTTTGAATAAAACTGTTGATCCAATGTGTGAATAAAACTGTTGATCCAATGTGTGAATATGTTGATCCAATGTTTGAATAAAACTGTTGATCCAATGTGTGAATAAAACTGTTGATCCAATGTGTGAATATGTTGATCCAATGTTTGAATAAAACTGTTGATCCAATGTTTGAATAAAACTGTTGATCCAATGTGTGAATAAAACTGTTGATCCAATGTGTGAATATGTTGATCCAATGTTTGAATAAAACTGTTGATCCAATGTGTGAATAAAACTGTTGATCCAATGTGTGAATAAAACTGTTGATCCAATGTGTGAATAAAACTGTTGATCCAATGTTTGAATAAAACTGTTGATCCAATGTTTGAATAAAACTGTTGATCCAATGTATGAATAAAACTGTTGATCCAATGTGTGAATAAAACTGTTGATCCAATGTGTGAATAAAACTGTTGATCCAATGTTTGAATA
Organism: Papilio elwesi; assembly: GCA_029849275.1. Lineage (NCBI taxonomy): Eukaryota > Metazoa > Arthropoda > Insecta > Lepidoptera > Papilionidae > Papilio > Papilio elwesi. Next base: position 6,348,311 of record CM056690.1, read on the forward strand.
AAACTGTTGATCCAATGTGTGAATAAAACTGTTGATCCAATGTGTGAATATGTTGATCCAATGTTTGAATAAAACTGTTGATCCAATGTGTGAATAAAACTGTTGATCCAATGTGTGAATATGTTGATCCAATGTTTGAATAAAACTGTTGATCCAATGTTTGAATAAAACTGTTGATCCAATGTTTGAATAAAACTGTTGATCCAATGTTTGAATAAAACTGTTGATCCAATGTATGAATAAAACTGTTGATCCAATGTGTGAATAAAACTGTTGATCCAATGTTTGAATAAAACTGTTGATCCAATGTGTGAATAAAACTGTTGATCCAATGTGTGAATATGTTGATCCAATGTTTGAATAAAACTGTTGATCCAATGTTTGAATAAAACTGTTGATCCAATGTTTGAATAAAACTGTTGATCCAATGTTTGAATAAAACTGTTGATCCAATGTTTGAATAAAACTGTTGATCCAATGTTTGAATAAAACTGTTGATCCAATGTGTGAATAAAACTGTTGATCCAATGTTTGAATAAAACTGTTGATCCAATGTGTGAATAAAACTGTTGATCCAATGTGTGAATATGTTGATCCAATGTTTGAATAAAACTGTTGATCCAATGTTTGAATAAAACTGTTGATCCAATGTTTGAATAAAACTGTTGATCCAATGTGTGAATAAAACTGTTGATCCAATGTGTGAATAAAACTGTTGATCCAATGTTTGAATAAAACTGTTGATCCAATGTGTGAATAAAACTGTTGATCCAATGTGTGAATATGTTGATCCAATGTTTGAATAAAACTGTTGATCCAATGTGTGAATAAAACTGTTGATCCAATGTGTGAATATGTTGATCCAATGTTTGAATAAAACTGTTGATCCAATGTTTGAATAAAACTGTTGATCCAATGTGTGAATAAAACTGTTGATCCAATGTGTGAATATGTTGATCCAATGTTTGAATAAAACTGTTGATCCAATGTTTGAATAAAACTGTTGATCCAATGTTTGAATAAAACTGTTGATCCAATGTTTGAATAAAACTGTTGATCCAATGTTTGAATAAAACTGTTGATCCAATGTTTGAATAAAACTGTTGATCCAATGTTTGAATAAAACTGTTGATCCAATGTTTGAATAAAACTGTTGATCCAATGTTTGAATAAAACTGTTGATCCACTGTTTGAATAAAACTGTTGATCCAATGTTTGAATAAAACTGTTGATCCAATGTTTGAATAAAACTGTTGATCCAATGTTTGAATAAAACTGTTGATCCAATGTTTGAATAAAACTGTTGATCCAATGTGTGAATAAAACTGTTGATCCAATGTTTGAATAAAACTGTTGATCCAATGTTTGAATAAAACTGTTGATCCAATGTATGAATAAAACTGTTGATCCAATGTGTGAATAAAACTGTTGATCCAATGTGTGAATAAAACTGTTGATCCAATGTTTGAATAAAACTGTTGATCCAATGTGTGAATAAAACTGTTGATCCAATGTGTGAATATGTTGATCCAATGTTTGAATAAAACTGTTGATCCAATGTGTGAATAAAACTGTTGATCCAATGTGTGAATATGTTGATCCAATGTTTGAATAAAACTGTTGATCCAATGTGTGAATAAAACTGTTGATCCAATGTGTGAATATGTTGATCCAATGTTTGAATAAAACTGTTGATCCAATGTTTGAATAAAACTGTTGATCCAATGTGTGAATAAAACTGTTGATCCAATGTGTGAATATGTTGATCCAATGTTTGAATAAAACTGTTGATCCAATGTTTGAATAAAACTGTTGATCCAATGTTTGAATAAAACTGTTGATCCAATGTTTGAATAAAACTGTTGATCCAATGTTTGAATAAAACTGTTGATCCAATGTGTGAATATGTTGATCCAATGTTTGAATAAAACTGTTGATCCAATGTGTGAATAAAACTGTTGATCCAATGTGTGAATAAAACTGTTGATCCAATGTGTGAATAAAACTGTTGATCCAATGTTTGAATAAAACTGTTGATCCAATGTATGAATAAAACTGTTGATCCAATGTGTGAATAAAACTGTTGATCCAATGTGTGAATATGTTGATCCAATGTTTGAATAAAACTGTTGATCCAATGTGTGAATAAAACTGTTGATCCAATGTGTGAATATGTTGATCCAATGTTTGAATAAAACTGTTGATCCAATGTTTGAATAAAACTGTTGATCCAATGTTTGAATAAAACTGTTGATCCAATGTTTGAATAAAACTGTTGATCCAATGTTTGAATAAAACTGTTGATCCAATGTGTGAATATGTTGATCCAATGTTTGAATAAAACTGTTGATCCAATGTGTGAATAAAACTGTTGATCCAATGTATGAATAAAACTGTTGATCCAATGTGTGAATAAAACTGTTGATCCAATGTTTGAATAAAACTGTTGATCCAATGTGTGAATAAAACTGTTGATCCAATGTGTGAATATGTTGATCCAATGTTTGAATAAAACTGTTGATCCAATGTTTGAATAAAACTGTTGATCCAATGTTTGAATAAAACTGTTGATCCAATGTTTGAATAAAACTGTTGATCCAATGTTTGAATAAAACTGTTGATCCAATGTTTGAATAAAACTGTTGATCCAATGTGTGAATAAAACTGTTGATCCAATGTTTGAATAAAACTGTTGATCCAATGTGTGAATAAAACTGTTGATCCAATGTGTGAATATGTTGATCCAATGTTTGAATAAAACTGTTGATCCAATGTTTGAATAAAACTGTTGATCCAATGTTTGAATAAAACTGTTGATCCAATGTTTGAATAAAACTGTTGATCCAATGTTTGAATAAAACTGTTGATCCAATGTGTGAATAAAACTGTTGATCCAATGTGTGAATAAAACTGTTGATCCAATGTTTGAATAAAACTGTTGATCCAATGTGTGAATAAAACTGTTGATCCAATGTGTGAATATGTTGATCCAATGTTTGAATAAAACTGTTGATCCAATGTGTGAATAAAACTGTTGATCCAATGTGTGAATATGTTGATCCAATGTTTGAATAAAACTGTTGATCCAATGTTTGAATAAAACTGTTGATCCAATGTTTGAATAAAACTGTTGATCCAATGTTTGAATAAAACTGTTGATCCAATGTGTGAATATGTTGATCCAATGTTTGAATAAAACTGTTGATCCAATGTGTGAATAAAACTGTTGATCCAATGTGTGAATAAAACTGTTGATCCAATGTGTGAATAAAACTGTTGATCCAATGTTTGAATAAAACTGTTGATCCAATGTATGAATAAAACTGTTGATCCAATGTGTGAATAAAACTGTTGATCCAATGTGTGAATATGTTGATCCAATGTTTGAATAAAACTGTTGATCCAATGTGTGAATAAAACTGTTGATCCAATGTGTGAATATGTTGATCCAATGTTTGAATAAAACTGTTGATCCAATGTTTGAATAAAACTGTTGATCCAATGTTTGAATAAAACTGTTGATCCAATGTTTGAATAAAACTGTTGATCCAATGTTTGAATAAAACTGTTGATCCAATGTGTGAATAAAACTGTTGATCCAATGTGTGAATATGTTGATCCAATGTTTGAATAAAACTGTTGATCCAATGTGTGAATAAAACTGTTGATCCAATGTGTGAATATGTTGATCCAATGTTTGAATAAAACTGTTGATCCAATGTGTGAATAAAACTGTTGATCCAATGTGTGAATATGTTGATCCAATGTTTGAATAAAACTGTTGATCCAATGTTTGAATAAAACTGTTGATCCAATGTGTGAATAAAACTGTTGATCCAATGTGTGAATATGTTGATCCAATGTGTGAATATGTTGATCCAATGTTTGAATAAAACTGTTGATCCAATGTTTGAATAAAACTGTTGATCCAATGTGTGAATAAAACTGTTGATCCAATGTGTGAATATGTTGATCCAATGTTTGAATAAAACTGTTGATCCAATGTGTGAATAAAACTGTTGATCCAATGTGTGAATATGTTGATCCAATGTTTGAATAAAACTGTTGATCCAATGTGTGAATAAAACTGTTGATCCAATGTGTGAATATGTTGATCCAATGTTTGAATAAAACTGTTGATCCAATGTGTGAATAAAACTGTTGATCCAATGTGTGAATATGTTGATCCAATGTTTGAATAAAACTGTTGATCCAATGTTTGAATAAAACTGTTGATCCAATGTTTGAATAAAACTGTTGATCCAATGTTTGAATAAAACTGTTGATCCAATGTGTGAATAAAACTGTTGATCCAATGTGTGAATAAAACTGTTGATCCAATGTGTGAATATGTTGATCCAATGTGTGAATAAAACTGTTGATCTAATGTGTGAATAAAACGTTGTGCATCATTACAATATATTTATAATCATCGTCGTCCTCTTCGTCGTTTCAGCCGATTTCCCACTCCACTGCGGGATGTTGGCCTCCCGTTAGGTTGGTTCAATCATAATAAGACCCATGATGTTTTAAATCTCACATCGCCATCCCTCTGTTACTTGATTTCATTATCATTGCGATATAACGATAGAATTCGGATGTGTATTTATATGTAAACTTCAGTGGTAAGGTCGGCGGCGGTGCCTTAAAACAATTCCGGCTTCAGTTCGGTCAGTCGTTGCGTTTATTCTAAAGTACGCAACATAAGAAAATATAAAATATTATTAGGTGGAGGTAATTAATGGTGATCAATAATTAAGATACTCCTCATTGTATAAAAGAAGTTATTACTTCCTCAAGTAGTATTTTCCGGTTCTCTTCTTGAGTGTTTATCTAATATATATAAACTACCAATTCTATATATATATATTAGATTACCATTTGAACTGTATAAATTCAGATAGAACGTGGTAAGAAAATCTGCCTATATAAGGCGTTGTAAGGAACATTGGTTGCAATTGGCCATTGCATTGCGAGATATAGTTCAGTAAGTATTCTGAGATTAGTTCGTTAAAATACTAAGTTTGCGATATTCTTCAGTGTTTAATATTATATCGGTTAAACTACGTAAATAGCACGTTTTACATGATAGTACTGGAATTTTTGAAACTTAGAACGGCACGTTAGGATTTTTAATAGAATAAAAAAATGATATATTACGGCTTTTATGAAAAAACACATCAATAATAAGTATAAGTAATGGAGTACTTGGTTTGAGAAAAATAATTGAAAAGTATTGTAATAAAAAATATATATACAGGGACTTGGGCCTTGGGTCAAATACTTATAAAAGTTTGGAAGTAATTCTGCTAAAGAAAACACTTCATACAAACTTTCATATCCAGCTTTAAACGTTTAGAGGACGAATTTAGCAAAATTCTTTCTTATTGCGTAGCTAGGTAATAACAAAAGTCTCGAGGCCCAATAGCTTGGTCAATCATAAGATATTCCTGAAATGTCAAAACGTACATACATATTTTCCGTTTTGTAAGAATAAAAAACATTATTCGAGCTTGCGGTACGAACGCACTCGAACTAATTGACCATAACACGTACCATCAATATTTGCAGAGATCGGCCTTAATTAACTGTCTGCATGTTCTTTACTTCGAAGCACTATATTGAAGCGCTTGGGGTATATTACTTGTATGCTATAGGAAAATACTTTAAAAATCACATAAATTGATTAAGACACCTGGGATTATTATTTGTTTTTTTAAGCGAGATTTCAGTCAATAATACTCATAATGTCACACCGCTGACAAAACACACTGATTAAACTATTGAGACACCATTGTGACACGATTACGTTAGCAAACTTTGGGGACTGGTAGTGGAGAAATTTGAGGTGGGATTGTTGCTGTATGTAATGCAGGAAGTCTTTGATTCTAGGACAAATTGAATGAATGATGACAAAATGAATGAAGCCAATTAGCGAGACTTTACTTATGTGAAAAGGATCAAACTTCCTTTGATCTGCTTCTCCAATCATGGATGAATCAAAATCTAAAGTACTTTGGAGGAAAATGATAATGAATAATGAAATTGTAACCATGAAAAAGAAATTTAAAAATGTCTGGAAACTGGAATGATTCAACTCCAAGCGAGTCTCACCAAAATACGAATGCGTTTGAGGTAAACGGACACATTTTATGCATATAAGTACTTTTAATGATATTTCTGAACTCAGAACGGACTTACTGAATACACAAACACAATCTAAGCCTCTCTGTTGCAGTTGAGATGTCTATCCTTTCTTCTGTATATGTTTTCTTCAGATATATCTATATGCAGTAAGTTTACTGTTATGACTACTCTAATAATAGTACAGTTGCATTAGCTTACAATGTCTAGGTTTATCATTCAAAGTACATTATCTTTTTTTAAGTTTAATAAATATATTTCTACCGAAAGCTCGCTATTGAGTTGTGCTCTTATTTGAAAAAGTAAGATAGATAATTTTAAAGTAACTTATCCATTTATTCTGATAAAAAACAAATGAAGCGCACAAAATAAGATAGTGATATATAAGCCGGGTACCTTCTGCTCTATTCATGAACGTTATCTACGAAATTAAAATTAATTATGCACTATCAAGCGACCCTAGTCAACAACTGCTGAAAAGACCAAAGATTTTTTTCTTTTGAGCTCCTCAAATACAAAGCCCTCTCCGTCGTTACCACACACCTATTGTAAACAGAATAAAATAAAAGAGATTACAATGGTGGGCTCCTTTTTCTTTTAATATTACGTGTGCCCGTTCTTAATTCGAGCACGTCCTGCTAAGTTCTGCTAACGTCACCGACACGGTCACATTGTTAAAATATACGCAGGGCTTGCATTTTATTCAATGGATTCAACACATAACTTGAAACATTACTCCATAGAAACATATTGTAACGAGTTTTATCTAGATAAATTGTAATGTCACGTGACAGACTTCCATCTTATGATTCTAGTTATTGAATCCTTATTCCTATATCCAACTTCCTGCGAGCTATGGAAGTAACTATTTTTATGATACAGGAAACAAGCAGTGGGTCGTCTGGTCACCACCGCCTAAGGACATTTGCAAGTGTCATTATTGAATGTTTCCCAAGGACTTTATGGTGTATCTGTAACTCCAACGTCAGGCACTAATACACAAATCTTAAGCTTTTTTATTATTATATAATATTTGATATGTCAAAAAATGTGCATTAGTTAAACTACCAGTTATATAATAAACGTAAGGAAAATAACTGCAAACTAACATCTCCAAAAATAAAATTTCTCGGAATAAGAAAATAGCGTTAGTAGGAAATTCGTTCTAAAGCTCCTTTTAAATATCATTAACCTGTCGCGTACAGCAACGCCGATAAACAAACTTGACATATTTCAACCGAGGAGTAGAAAACTTTCTTTAAGATGTTTTTAAAACCTTCGCTTGCTTTATGACTTTCTGTGTGGAGAAAAATTAATTCATGACTCGAGCTTTTACCAAACGTCTCATAAAGTAAATTATATATAATATATATTTTAAATCTAGTTACTTCAAAGGATATATTTTAAAGACTAAAAATAATACTACATTATCTGTCTTAAACAGTGTTCATTTTTGTGCATGCTAATAGATATAAGAATGACAATAAGTACACGTAAATTATTCAAATGTATGTAATATAATGTCTTTTAAGTATGTTTCTGGACCCTGGTAATTCCTTAAACTCAGTCCGGAATAGAGGAAGACGTCCGCGGCGCTGAACAGGCCACGAGATAGGTGCAGGTTATTTCATATTTCTGCGCTTCGCCTGATGAGTGAAATGCTGGTGGGCCTAAGCTCTTCCCTTTCCTATATCTTCCTCCTCTTCTTTTTATTATTAATCCCTGGCAGCTAGGAAGCTGGCTGACAAAATATCTGTCACGCATATATTGATACGCTTGGCTTCTGTTTCCATGAAAAAATATTTCCAGTGACATAAATAATAATTTTTAATTTATAAGCATACATCAGTATGATAGATAATAACGATTTTATGAGGTCAGTGACACTTCAGCATCATAATGATATCGGCACTCTAATCTTATCGTCACATTACATGCGAGATGCGGACGAAAAAAAACATTGTGATAAAATTTTAGCTTTTATTATAATGTTCATTCAGTTCCAAGTTTAAATGTTATCATTGCATACATTATGACGAAAAACGTTTAAAGCATCATTTTGTTTGTAAAACGAAAACAAAAGTATCCGACCATATTATTTAATTAAATAAAATGGTAGTCGTAAGTTTATAAGCATTAATAATATCGAGTGTTAGCTATAATTGTGTACACAATTTTCTACTTAATCGGCTGGGAGCTACCTAGCATGAATACGTCGATGTTTGCCAGGACCTTGCCAAATGGAAATGAGAGATCTGCTTATCTGTACTTTACATTATTAGGGCCTTCTACTACATCTACTTATTTATTTCTTTTCTATGGTAATAGGACGTCAATTTCCTTTGAAAGTCATGGCTTAGTGATGAAGTTTCTTTATTGTTATACTGCACATAGACACGTGACGTCGTCACTAAATCATATTTTTATATACTATGTAATTTATAAGATTTATTTACATAATATACTATGTAATTAGTAAACTATGGTTTAATTAATTAATCAGAATGAGGATTTAAATAGCAGTCATAAGTTTCGCCTTATGGTAGGTGACTCTTAAGCTTTGATGATTGAAACATCTATCTTTTTTTAAATTAATCTTTTATTTATTTAAAAAAATGTTTCTCAAATATTTAAACTTTTAATTAGCCTTATGATAGTATAGAAGTGCTATATGTTATTTAAGCTAGCTGTTAGTAATAAAATAAAAATAAAACTAAATAGCTATAAACAATATTCTTGATTTATCTAAGTTTGTTTGAATTTGAATTAATCATATTTGAAAACTCTTTCTGTTGTTGAGATGTCGTAAATAATGACAAGTCTATTATGAAAAATAAATAGCGTCTAGTCCTAACGGCATATCTCAGGATATACCATAACATTACGTATATTATTGGTTAATAAAATTAATAGCGATGAACTTTTTTAAGCAAAGCAAACTTAAAATAAAAATCACGACTATTTTCACAGTAGTGCATTTCAATGGAGATAAATGTTTGACACCGCCGCCCATTGACGGTCTCCGTGACATACAGTTGCTAGTTTTCACTGGCTCAGGCTTTCTAGATTTGTTCTCAGATCAGAAAATACGATTTTATTATTTTTGCAACATTCGCATTGGTATGGACTTGAAACATAGAATAGTATGGTGGAACAGCCCCGTAGCATTCTTAATCCCGACGATCGTGTAGTTGTCGTCTTAAAACAATATATTTTGTGTGTTTCAACATATTGTCTATCCTCAGCCCACTGTTGAACAGAACTTCATCTTCTTTAAAAGACTATCGCAACCTTGACTAGTCAATGGTCCATCTAACGCTACGACGTAACATGTTATCATTAAAAAAAAATATATCATTTGATTCCTAAACTATGACTCTCAAGGAAGACTATTATTATGTAGGACCAGAATCAAATTTGGAAACTACTGGTTATACTTTTTATCTCAACATCTCTCTGCCGTTTTCCCGCTTAATGTGTGGTCGGCATAACAGGTTTTAGACTTCCACATCGATTTACCATCCGTCATTTCGTCGTCACTATCTCCTTAGTCATGTCATCTTTCACGCTCCATCCATCTTTTCTTAGGCCTACCTCTACCGACACATCCCTCTACATTCATATCTAAAACTCTCTTTGATTTAATTATTGTAAAATTGTAATTATTTTTCGTGCACTAATAAAGCTAAGCTAACAAACTTACCGAATTACTGATACGAATCTAAATTGAACATTTCCTAAGCTGCGAAACCAATCCAAGAGTTGTACTTTCAATATCACACAAAGTATTTCAATATTCATTGTCCCGTGGCTGAGGCAAGAGAAACATTCGAGTTCCCTAAACATACATTGCGATTCGTTGATAAGACTCTGAACAAATCTACACACACTCAAGAATCTACAGTGTGTATCTTTTACTTAATTTAAAACTTTTGTATTATAGCAAACCAAGGAAACGTGCCGAACGTTCATTTTGCGGTAAAGTTAAATATTTTATAGCGACGACACACAACTAGAGGATGCTGCTCAATCTTAAAAAATAATCTTCCATTATTGGACTTTTTAATGAGTTCAATTAGATGTTACTTTTTACCGTGAGTTCTCACATTTTCCAAGGTGAAAGAGCGAGATAACAACATGTTTCATGTGAATTTTGTGCGAATGCGGTGTCTATGTAGGAAGTGTATTGTATTGACAATTTTTTTCGTTGAAAATATCATGACTTATCACGTTTGAAATATAAAACAACTGAAATTGTGTGCAATTACAATACGAAATCGAGCGTTCTTGTTCAACTTGAATAAATCTAGTAGTAGTTTTATTATTCAGAGTCGTTCAATAACAAAATACAAAAGCATTACCACGTTCACAAGAGGAAAGGAAGGAACAAACACAAACATATCGACCGCGGGAATTCTGATCATGTCCACAGTTCCATGAAGTGATAATAGTTAATTACCAACAACTATATCCACTTTAGAGATAAAGGAATAGTAAGAGGCAGAAACTTAGGGGAATTATTTCTTACGACTGTTATAATTTATTGCGATAATTTTACCGGCATTAGTACATACGACATTAATTATTTTGATTTCATGTCATCTTTATTAGATCTTTAATGAAGCTGTAACACAGCTTTAAAGATACTGATTTTCAATTCTACAAATGAGATTGAAAGTCATTTTATTGTACAAACAATAAATATATAGTTTGACAACAAAAACGCCCGTTCGCTCACTCTCACTACGTTAATCGAAAAACAAGAGCCTTGTTGTGTTTGAACATTTTTTTTCATTTATTGTGATTTGAGAACGAAATGTAACACCTTTTCTATTTCCATTTGTATCTCATAGCTTCACATTTATCTGACCCTTCACTTCGGACCCTACTTTCAAATTACGGCAAATATTACAGCTCTAAAAGATTGCGTCCAATTTTACCCTTAAAATAACAAGAGCTTGTGATTTATACAAATATTATTATTTAAAAAAGACATTTCTTTTTTCCGTATTTTTCTTAAACAATATTGAAACTGAACATACTCACTGCCTATTAAACTGTAAAAGTTAAAAAGCGTGACTTGTTAATGTGATTTTCATAGTACGCGTCAGGGTTGCGGTAGACGACAATAGAACCTAGATGAGCTTGAATCGAAGTGGCTGGTAATAACCATTCAATAAAATAAAAAAAACAAGCATTAGGTTTTTTCTTGAGGAAGAATTAGAGGCTAGCGAGCAAACGATTCACGTGATAAGTGACCACCGGTCGCCGCACAGGTTGGAGGGATGGGAAGAAGTATCGGCACCTCGATCACAATATATTTGTACTTCTGGCCAATTATCCGTCGTCGTAAAGTCTGTAAGGTCGTCGAATTCCTGGTACGAGCCGGTTTTTTCCGGCTAGTTTGTCAGGATCGTACAAAAAATGAATCCGTGTTGCCTGTGCATACCGTTCGGTGCATCAGTGTCACAGTTGTGATTTTTCATTGTGAATTAAAAAAAATGTTTTAATTCAATACTTTTAGGAGGTTAGTATTTAAATATTCTACAATAACAAGTTACGTGAAGTAAGACTAATAATATTTTTTCTGTGATAATAGCAACGTTCGAGATCACGACAGCATCGCATAAGGTAAACATGCACCGGGGTTATCTTCAGTCATTCATATAATTACTTGACAATGCTTTCCTTTCAACATTCGACATCCTTCCACCATCCTACACTCAGCACGACCGAGACATCTCCCTAAAATCAAGTAAGTAAACATTATTTCATATTTTATTAAAACAATATATTTTAGTAAAGTAAAATGAAACAATTTTTGTTGTTCTATATATATTTTGTAAGCGCACTACAAAGATTTCAGAATTGTTTGTTGTCCAACTTGTTTTATAATAGATGCTAAATAAATACCTTCGAGAAGAGACTATATATGTATAATATGCCTTTTTTAATGACCACTAACTTGAAAACACAAACCTCTCACATTGCACTGGCGCCTGACCTTTTCTAAATACATTATTACAATAAACAAACAGATAACAAGTATTATTTTTCAAATAGCTCTCCAATGTATTAAACTACACATTAGTTTTAAATTTAATAAAAAGTTAAGACTTAATAATTGCACAACTAATACTTTTATTGGCTTCCATTTTTCTTTATAACAAAATTATTTGCATGTTTTCCTCAACAACAGCTATACATATAATAAAAATGTAACTGATCGCTGTCTGTACATGGAAGATTTGAGAATAACTATAATTGGAGGCCTTTATAAATGCAATAAAACGCAAAACAATGATTTTTTTATTATGATCTTTAAAATACTATATAACTATTTATCTTTAAAATGATGATGACTGAAAGTTTACATAAAGTTCAAAACAGGTCAGTGTCGGAGATTTTGCAAGCTTCAGCTAGATACACTGTGCATTGAGATATTCATAGCACACGCATTTCTTTCGGAGACGCACGGCGCTCCCTGGTAAATATAGTATTTACACGTATGTAGACGATTTTAGGAATGATGTGTGTATTATTTTTAATAGGTTTTGTTAGGTTAGGTTAGTAGCTTATTATTCCCTAGGAAGGTTGGCGTCTGGCAGGCGTCCGCCCGTCGAACTGTCCCAGAACCTACATATATAGTATGGACTATGATCACAGTTTGCACAACAATTTATGTGATTGTTAAGCTTTGCTACGGTCATGTCGATGATGAGGTTAGGGTGGTATTTAAGTAGGTAATAAGTATATTCATTTCGTTCAAGTAAAATTGCAGGGCGGGTGAACCCGCAGGGCACAGCTATAATAAATATAATAACAGTAAGAATATCAGTTGGAAATTCTTAATACTAATTTTTTTGGTGCCGCAGCTTACGAGGTGGTAAACTGCCGTTTTATTGTTATTGTTAATTGCCTTGAACACGTGCGTTATTTATTACTTTACCATTTTATTTTTACTTTAAAATTGAATAGCAACAACACCGGCTGAAATGTAGCTCTATACAGATAAACAAAAATAAATTGTTTGTTATATCAAAAAATAATTTTGACACAGATGTTTGATTAATATGTTTTATTTGATTCTGCTCGGACGAAGTCGCGGGCAACAGCTAGTTTCATATATAAGGTAAATAAAGTTTTATTCTTCATGGAACGAAGTCGCCTGTTTTGTTACACAATTGTAAGTGAATATGTGAGTATCTCGATGTAACATTGGCATGAGACATGTTATTGCTTGTTTTCCGTGTAGGGATTTCCAATTCCGTTGTTAGTATTATCTATTTGAGATACGTATAGAATTCAATACGAAATAGACCTTTAGGAATATCAAGCTTCTAATTGTGTTGCGGGATTTATTATTGTACGAGTTAAAAAGAACCTTTGCTCTGTTCTGTGTGGTATTAAGTGACTATATATACATATATATATACATATATATATATATATATATATATATATATATATATATATATATCATAAGGAAACCACCAAAGCACCGGCTCGCCGATTATATTAGTGACTCGGTAATGGCCCATGAACATCCTCAAAACCAGAACATAAGTAAAATATTTTGCAATAAATGATCGTACCCACTATCCTGTTATACACTTTTCGCTAAAGCGGTACCATAAATCTTCATATATGTACACATATGATCATTGGTTTTATACTTGTAAAGTAGTTTGGCGTGTACTCATAAATTTGGTCAACATCCGTTTGCAACAACACTCTGTCAACCCCCGACGAGTGTCGCTAACGTTTGCATAATATTTCTGCGTCTCCATGTATCCTTATTTTTACATCTAAATAAACGAATACTGTCCAGGCTATTTAAAGTTCTTGTATGATCTTTATAGATATATCTATTTAAACAGGCTGTCCCATAAATCAACGTCAAGCCGAAAACGGGTGATCACCCAAGTGGCGACAGTTATCAGAATAATTCAAAAAATATCTTTGTTAAGTACGTTTTAAATTATAGGCAATTAAATTTCAAGTACTGTGACTACAAACCTGTACTTTCTTCTTTTTTTTTACTATGTAACCCTAAATAACCCATCTGTAAATTATACTCTAAAATAAAACACAACTACGTAGGCTTTAAAGGAGATATCACTTTTTTCCCAACTAAGAACAAAAACAATTACATTGCCCAAATGCAACAGACTGTACTGGAAAAACAAAGTACTACACCACTTTAGCAAGTAAGTTTTAAAGTTGGCGCACTTAGTCCGGATTTAAAAGCGATATAATTCGTGCTAAACTATTTCTTTCACAAGGCAAAAAAATGATTCTGATGCACGCTAGGGCTTCTATCAGATCATAATTTACGGTTTACATGTTTGAGTGAGACGGATAGTGAGGCTTCTTACACTGTGTGCGGGCAACGGATACAGTTGCCATCTGAACCGAATAGCGGCGTTAGATACAACGTGCAATACTGCAGCATAATCAAAATGGAGGAGAGCATTTCTTCAATACATGTCCTTAGTCGACGCGGCCAGTCATCGACAGCAGCACGCACCATATTCTATTTCTGCTGCCGCTTTAACCAGAGACGCTCGAAGAGACTCCAAGTTCTGATGAGATTTAGCGCTGATATTCTCCTAATTTCCAAATGTTGCCATATCTTTTAGTCCAGTAGGCTTAAATTTGGTCTAGAAGAAGCCCAGTCTTCATGCGATAAAGTTGATCCCATGGGCGACCAACCAGTCTTGCATGCTTCGTGAGCTGGTGCAGAGTCCTGTTGGAATACCCAAAGTATTTTTTCGAACAGAGTTCGAATAAGAGGTTGTAAAGGTAAAAAAATCATTCGAAAACAAAATTTCGCGGAATTTTTTCGACCACTCCATATTTGGTACTGAATGTAAACGAATTCCTTTTTTTATGGTATATTCGCGCGCTTGAAGCGCAAGCGTTCCATTTTTAACCGAAGTATGTACAGCGAGTACGCTGAGATTTATGATCCGATTTAGATGTTATCTTGTTCGACAGCTAGTGCTCGCCATGTTGTCCTATTTTTTTGAGTCAAGATCCGGGCAGTACATTTTTAGTTATTCTTAAAAATGCGTAAATGACAAAGTAGAGTTTTACTTGCTTGGCTAAAGTAGGCTAAACTATAGTTTACGTACGTTACGTAGTACATACGTTCTATAGAACGTACATAAAAAATGATGTATAAAAGAATTGTAGATCCCTAAAAATGCTAAAAAAGTCAGCGATAGTATATGTCTATCTTCTACGGTCATCTCACATTAACTACTGTTTCTTTAGATAATCAATTAAAATTAATGCGCTAAATAAATGTAGATTATAATTGCCTTGAACTGTGTTACAGATATTGTGTTACAGGCTATATCAAAAGTTTAAATTACAAAGTAAAAACTATGCGCAAGTAATTTCAATAGCCGCACAGAAGAGGGCCGGGGTTATCGATATGTTACGTATTGCTGTTTGAAAGTGGGTTGTTATCAAGTATTTCCATATAAATTTGATCAAGATCTGATCAGTTGTTTTTGAGTGATTTTGAATAGAGCGTATTTAATTGACTTGTACTACATTGGCGGTGTTCTCGTTTTGTGCTAAATCGACTGTATCTCAAGCCAAGACGGTGGACACATTGCTTCTCCGTACCGTTAGATATACGACCGCGTGTCAAGCAAAGACCGTGATTAATATTTCTTTCATGTAAGACCGCCTTTGAAATCGTCCCTAGAGGGTAAAAGTTCGATTCTGAAAATGGACTCCTTGTTGTTCTACGCTTAACGTAGTTACTTAATGGTTATGTAATTTCCAGCATGAAGGTTGCGTTCATTCTGGCTATCCTCGCCTGCGTAGTGGCGCTGGCGTATGGCGATCTGGTGTGCGGCAGCAGTTATTGCAAGCAGCACCCCTGCACGACCCGCCTGGCTTCCAACAGCTGCCGGTCGCCCTCCATCTACCGCCCCAACCACGCCGGCAAGTGCGCATGCTGCCCAGCTTGCGTCACCTTATTGGGTAGGTTTCATATATTATAATCATATATACATACATACGCAAGACATGTGACACCGTATTTTCCTTAAATTACTGAGTTTAGTCGTTTGCTACGTCTACGTTATTACTTTAAGATACGGCACAAGATTATTTATAACCCTATCTGTTATTTGACACGACATAATTCATATTAATCCCAGATTTTTAATTAAGCAAAAGAAAAAATAACATTTTATGCGTACACTCATTAAGTCAAACTGCTTACGCAATTTACATAAATAACCTATCCGACGAGTAGGGTCGGATCGTGGCCTTTTCCAAGATATTGGCCACGTTATATCTAAAGTTTAATTGCTGGTTAAAGTTTATTTTGAAACAGTTGATTTAAATATAATTCAACCTGTCATATTAACACAATTTATAACTAAACAAAAACTACCAGAGCCAATGCAAAGGCAATTTATCAAAATTAAATATCTTTCGTCTAAATCTATAAATTAGCAAGTTTGACAAGCATGTAAGCCTGAAGTAATACTAAAGATAAAGACAATTTATAATTGCTTTCTTTAACTAGCCACTACTAAGGTGGCCTGGTATATATGATATATCCTAAAGTTAATTTGTGGCAACGGTAATATTATTCATAAGAATCTATTTGCTGCCGTAACTTACAATATAGTATATAACTTGGAACACATATAGCTTCGTAGCATTAACCTCAATCAAATAATACAAATCATTATATTTACATATAAGTGCTGTTTTATCGCGTAATTACAGTTGAATTATATGTTTTCTTGGACGTTTCTTGAACTGTGAATATTAATAAAATAACATAATAACTTTTTTGTTAATACAAAAAATACATTTTATATTATTTCAGGTGAGGGAGCTGCCTGCAAGACTTACAGCAAGGAGCTAGGAGAGACGCCTTCAGCCATCTGCCGCGAGCCACTCAAATGCCTAACCGGTGTCTGTACCAAAGTAACTCCCCGCCGTTAACTCATTAAATAACGATTCACGTTTAGTTCCAAATCTAAAAACAATGTAAAGCTAAGCCCAAATATGTAAACGATATAAAATATTTGGTCATTTTTAAATAAATAGTTTTACCTCCTATTATGCTTGTAACTTCTTTATTATAAAAAATAGTTTACAGGCCATGTCTTATTCATTTAACGAGCATTCTACCATTATTGCGCAAAATCATCATATTTGTTGCATCTGTATCTGTGTAACAACTGGAGGGTAGTTGCTATACGGTCGTAAAATCCTGTTTATTTATTCACAAAGTGTTCTCTACATCCTATGAAGTCGAGATGATAGCGAGCAAATACAAATAGATCAGCAGCGATTCGTCTCGTTTGATGTTTATTAATCGCACTAAACATGGCACTAGTATTGATGCTGCATTCAACTGCAAGCGATATCAACAAACAAAGCGAATCGACCTCTTTAAATTATTACAACCATTCAATATTTACCGTCTATATTTTAAGTCCTTTTTATGTTTGGAGGCTAACAAGCAAGCGGCGAACACCAACTCAGATACAGATAATTTGCCAGCCTTTGGTTTAAAAAGACGAAGAGGAATATAAATGGAAAAGAGAACTAGTATGAGGAAAACAGAAGGGACTTGAGGCATCTCAATGGTAAGGCAGATGTATTAAAACCTCTAAATCACGCATGTTTTCTGTAAGCCGCAGAACTAGCCCGCTTGAGGCGGCCTACCCGTGTGCCAGTTGCAGTTGATTAAGTATTTAAATAATCCGGTTCAAAGTAACTCTCAAAATTTATAATTATACTGAAACGTATATTATACGTCACAAGTAATTTAAATATCGCGGCACGTTGATCGCCGCGGGGCTGAATGGGCAGGGGGAAATTCCCGGGCTCAGAGCGGTCGCCTGCATACGCGCCTCCGCCATTTTGCCTGTAGTCTACTGCAAAGAGCAGTCACCGTCGTCTTAGCCGCGCGATCGCTTGTCGTCTGCCCTGCCGCTCCGTAGTCCGCCACCGCTCAATTTATTAAGCATCAATTGCTACCACCTTCCATTTTTTGGTGGTGAATAGGAACCCATAGCGTAAGGCCATCCCCTTAGCCACGCAGGACGATACACTACTAGCTGTTGCCCGCGACTTAGTCGGCATGGAATCAAATAAATAAGAATGATCACTTCGCAGAATAAAAGTTTATAATCGTATTTTTTACATTAATTGTTTGTACCGTACAAAATAAAACATCGGTATTACGGGTAAAATTACCACCACGGCCATAACGACCACCACCGGCACCACCGTCACCACCACCTTCACATCAGCACCAATGCTACCATCACCACCACCACTACTACCATCACTACCAACACCAACGCCCTACCGTCACCATCAACACTACAGTGGTAGAGCCCGCAACAACAACATCTGTTGCACGAATGGGCCGGCTTGACCGGTGAAATACCACGACCTCACAGAAAACAGGGGTGAAGTAGAAGTACTCTGCGTTTCGTCTGATGAGTAAGGTGCCGGAGACCTAATTTGAATCTTCTTCCCCTTCCCACTCTTTTCTTATAAGGATAGGATGGGAACGGGAAAGGATTGGACGGGGAGGGGGTTAACGGGGAAAAGAAAATATCCTTTTTCCTGCCTATGCCTTCCTTTGTCCGTTAAAGGTAGGCAACGCATTTGCAACACATTTGCTTGTTGCGGATGTCTACGGGGAGCGATCACTTACATAATAGCATCGGGTGATCCGCTTGCTCGTTTGCCACCTTATGCCATAAAAAACTACCACCACATCACCAACAACGCTCTCACTATCGCCACAATCACCATTATATTTACCCCCACCATCATCACCACTATCATCATCATACAGCCATCACCACCATTACCACCACCACATCACTACCAGCGCTACCACTATCACCACAACTACCACTATCTTCACCACCACCATTATCACCCATATAATCACCATCACCACCACCACCAACCACACCACCAACCCTACCAAAAGCTGCTAACGCCGTAAATGATGTATTCAGTTCAATAAGCATGTTGCTGACGTTGTTGCTAACGCATATTGCGCATGTCGATCTCGCAAACAAATAAGATTTTCCCCTACCAAATATCGTCTAACGCTGTTAAAGAAGTTTACACTTCAATAAAGTACACGAGCAAAATGCTTATATTATTTTAAGGCTGCTTAAGGCAACCTTCGTGACATTCTACATAAGTAGCGGGCGGCGCATACGATACGGAGATGCGTAAACTTTTTTATAATTTCGAGGGTTTTAACATTTGCGCGGAACCCTAATTATTTTGCTTAAGTTAAATTAGCCTATTTGTCATTGTTGTTATGTGTATTTATGTCAATCCATACAATATTACCTATCTTCCCGTAAAAGTCCAATCCAAATCGGTTCAGTCATTTCGGAGTTTATCCGGAAAATGGGATAGACAGACATTTTTTTAAATATTTTTGTTATAAGTACCGTATATGCCTCACGTTATTGATTGTCTTCGAATTTGATGGTTCTAAGAACATGCCAGTTTCCTCACGATGTTTTCCTTCACCGTTTTTGGAGCAGTGGTGATGAAATAAATTACACAAAGTAAAGCGCCTGCCTGGGTTGGAACCCGCGACCTACAGTACGTAAGTCCTAAGGGCCTAAACCGCTGAGCCACCACTGCTCCACGTTATTGATTATGGAAATTTTATTTTGATATTACATACAGACAATTCAATTTTATTTATATGTAGATATCTATGCCCTTTGAAGATTGGAGTATCAATTACTAACGCATTCACTAGTACTTTTCGCTTAATAATGTAAATCATGTCTAAAAAATTAAAAAACCAATAGCCTAAATTCTACACGTATATTGTATAAACATAGTATAGACACATAACGTATGATTATTAAATTCAACGGAATCCTTGGCGATAACAATATTATGTTTTAATGCAATATATGTACATTTCGAGTTTTACCGATGGACATCCGAGGGTAGTGAGGCACGTCCTTAACTCAGGAGTCGCAGACGGCACGAGAATAGTAAAGGTTCATAAACATTTTATGCTCTCACTGCTTATACTTCGCGCAGCGCGTTTTCCGGCCTTATTGCAAAGTAAAACTGCAAGTTAATATACCGTCTACTGTTTCACTAAAACTTCATTCTTAAATTATACGTTTCATCCATTTCACTATAGCCTTCTTCGACTGTACCAAATTCTAGGTTCATATTTTTTTATTGTGATGACACATTCAATGCGGCGATTGCTAATAAACAACACATTCCAAAAGGTTTACTAACTTCAGCGAATATGGATCATGGTAATGAAAGCTACGCAGGAGAAGCTGTAGTATGAATAGGCCGATTCGACCTCATTAAAACATCATCAACTCTAGACCAGTAGATTGAGAAGCAGCGCCCAACGTTTCGACCCAGCCCATGTACATTAAGGACACCACACTTCTCTTGTACGACTCTTAGAGTCCCTACGCATTGACTGATTGCAGACAGCCACGTGCCGCCCACTCAAAAATGTTATATCCGTACTATGGGTCGGCTTCAATACGTTACCTCGTCCGCGGTTAGCATACGCACTGCGCGGACGCGGATGAGCGTACGGCCAACTTCCGCTAAATGCGTAGGTGCAGGTGAATGTCAAAGGCATTTGTGAGTCATGAAGTTGCACTGAACCTTATGTTTCTGAAACGTCAGCCATCAAGACAGTGACGATGCAGTTTGGAGCTCTGTTGTGGTAGACGATAGAAAAAATTAGATTCGGTCAAAAACGAAAACGGCCTCTCGCAATCTCCACGTCAAAGAAATTTTCCCAACATAGAGTACGTTACAATATAGTGA
The DNA here is from genome assembly GCA_029849275.1 of Papilio elwesi. Taxonomy (NCBI): domain Eukaryota; kingdom Metazoa; phylum Arthropoda; class Insecta; order Lepidoptera; family Papilionidae; genus Papilio; species Papilio elwesi. The sequence continues at coordinate 6,369,311 of CM056690.1, forward strand.
TAGTATGGAATGAAATTGATGCTATATTGAACCAGCAATCTGTTACAAAAATGGATATAAATCCATTGAAATGAATGATGACCTTTCTGTTGGAGAAAAATCGTTTTCATATCGTGCTAAATAAAGTGTACTATTTCCCAATTAGATTTAATGCAGATCAATACTTGATACTTTCACTATTACAACTGATTTAAGAATATTATAATTAATAATGGTTGAAACATAGGCACGGCTATGAAGTTTATAATTAAGATAAATTTAAGTTCGTGTATGTAGGATGGCGTATATCGTAAGCGAAAGCTTACATCCAGTAAGAGTACCCTCTTACTGCATCTATCAATCGCAGCAGTGTTTAGTTAGAAGTCTAACAAAGCCTTTTCTACACTGAGTGATAATGTCAAGGGTTGCGCGCCGAGCGCGCTCTTTGTAACGATCCATTCCGCTTATTCGCTTTTCATGTTCAATATTTCAGAAGCCATTGTCAGTAATAACACGCAACACAATTACTTGCATATTCAATATTTATTTGTATATTCACGCGCAATTGGCGGAGGAAAGGTAATAGGAAAGTATTTTATTAGGTGTCATAAAATTCGCCATAGCTCTGAAGAAAATGTAGGCAATATTGTCGCTACGATCAGCTTTACGGGATATAATATATTATGATAAACAGACATAAAGAAGCCATAAAATGGCATCGGCAATAAATCTGACACTTTTATTATGTACGCAGTAACAGTATTTGTTTTTCATCAATCTGTAAACTGTGTGAATACGAAAATTGGAACTTCGACTATGACCGATTCTTTTTTGTACGATATTACTAATTTATTATTATCGGTGTAATATTTATATGTAATATTACGATAAATATACATGACAAATATGTTATTTATATGTATATATATATATATATATATATATATATCATATAACGTTGTTTGACGTTGTTTGAGAAATGGTGGAATTGTTTCGATAGGTATATTTAAGGATAACTTATTAATGCAACAGTGATAAAAAAAGATTCGATACAAAACTTCAAAAACAGAACCAACATCCACAAAGGATTGAATGAATATCTATCCCGTAATGATCAGAAGTAAAATTAATATTCCTATGATGCTTGTTACTCAGCGAGAGTTTTTTCCCCGAAATATGTCTTCGTTAAACAAAACAAAGAAGGCAAACGTTACAATAAAAGCTTATTATACCTGAAATTCTATGTTCCAAATTACACTATATATATGGCAAATAAGTAAAGCAAATAATTCCTTACTCGAACCAATTTAGCCGTTTTCGAGTGGTGTTTTAAAATTATTTATTATATTATAAATACTAGCTGTGCCCCGCGGTTTGACCCGCCCTGCAATTTTACTTTAACGAAATAATATTACCTACTTTATACTTCGCTTACCTCATGATTTCCTCCTAGTGCCAGTGCCTGTGTGTCTAGCCGATGCTTGCAAACTGTCCTGTTTTGAATTTTATATAAACATCATCAGTTTAGAGAATATAATATATAGTTAATTCAAAATTAAACGTATTCAACTGAACTGCTATTTTATAATATAAGGTGTGTAAGCGACGGGAATCTTCCTACGATTAGCCTTTTTGAGCTCCCGATATTTCGGCACAGTTGCATGCTCCATGGCCACGGGCTGACGGGAGTTATGCGGTAGTGCGAAAAAATACTATAGGTAGCCGTAACGATCTACCTTCTTTCTGGAAAGAAGATAAGGTTCCGAGATAAATAATTGATTAATAATCTTTAAAGATCCATAGTGTTTTCTAAAACCCTTATTGTTTCGTGATAAAATTTAAGTCTCGCACCAAACTAAAGAAGGCTAGAAGTTTACACTTCAATAAAGTACTTACCTATTCCAGTAAAAGTCGCTTCCAAATCGGTTCAACCTTACCCGGAATATACAGACAGACAAAAAATTTAAAAATTGCATTTTTGTTATAAGTACCGTATATACATAATGTGTATTGGAAGTTTTATTTTGATATAAGATATTACACACAGACACTTCAATTTTGTCTATATGTAATAAATGCGAAAGTTAAGATCAATGTTTGTTTGCTATCACGCGAATAAAGTCTCGAGCAACAACTAGACAGAAGAAGAAAAGACAGAAAAAAATTCTAAATGTTATTATAAACAGAAACATAAGATTTTTTGATGACTTTTTTATTTTATAAAGTGACAAACAAGCAAGTGGCATCTGGAAATAAGTACCGCTAGCCATGGACTCCGCAACAAGCTAATGAGTTGCAGATGCGTCGCCTAAGTTTATGGAGAAAGAAAGGGACAAACAGAAAAAAGGATCTTTGCATTCCCTGTCCATCCCCTCCTCATCGGTCAAATCCTCTTCCCCTTCCCATCCTTTCCTTATTAGAATAGGGTAGGAGGGGGAACAGGAATACAATTAGGCCTCCAGCACGTTACTCGAAGACTTCAGACGAAACGCAGAATACTTCTACTTAACGCCTGTCTTCTGTGACGTCGTGGTAGTTCACCGGTCGAGCCGGCCCATTCGTGCATCGATGTTGTTATTACGGGCTCTACTACTGTTAAACACACGTTATCAGGGATACAGAAAGAACATAGGTACATTTAATTCCAAGAATAAAGTGTTCCCGAGGGACAGACATGAGACAGAGAAACATAACATATATTTGCAATATCGGTTTCCATGTTTGTGTGCCATTATTAACTGAGGGGACTCTAATTAAACTAATAAAAGATGTTGTACATGAATGGCTATATTATAGAAATAAATTAAATTATAAGGATATAATATTAAGAGCAGATAAAATTAACGCAAGACATAGATGGCAATGCGAATGGGAAAATTGACGTAGTAAGCCACGGCTGATCACAAATTCACTAAAAAAAAAACATCGTGAAAAATAAGAAACGAATACAAAGCCAGGTAGTACTACTACAGGTAGTAGTTTTATATTTTCATGAAGGTATTTATATTATACTAATCACACCTTTATTAATTTAACTTAAGCTTGTATTCTTAAATCCGGCCGACTGATTGTATATTCGATATCTTATCTATTTATCAAGCTATAAAATATATTCATGTTTTTGAAACAAAATTATTTCTTATTTTTTACCCATCAGTGCCAATAAGTTGTAAGGTTGCTTAGCCTGGATTAAGAGATAAGAATATTACGATATGAAATTCGATTACCTACAAGTGGTTCCAATTAAGAAATTTTAATCTATTGATTGTATAATTTATCAGTGAAAATATTAGAACACGTACAATCAAATCGAACAGCTGGCCCGACTGATATTTTCTTGGCGTTACAATCGCCTCGTCACCCTTCGATAAGGGAGCCAACGCGATCGCATTTGAGTGACCAGACCAGTAATTAAACATTAAATGTAAAGTATACTCGTGTCAGTAAACAAGTATCCATTATATTAATCGTTTGCCCTTTGACACCGCACAACTGACGTAATAACAAACACGTCTATTATTTATTTAAATACCCACATTTATTATTATATTTAATTAGGTCAAATAACATTGCCGTACTTGTCAAGTACCATGAATGTTGTCTGTCATGTGTAAATAATAATAACTTTTTGTGTTAGTTTCTTAAAAACTTTCTGCGAGGAAGTGTTTAATGATAAGTTTGATTGAAGGATTGTAATAAAGTGCTATCGAAGACGACTGATTTATCAATATAGTGTTTGGGTTATTACTGCGTGTGAAAGGTTAGTGAGATAGTAAACAATGTAATAAATTATTGCCATTTATATTAGATTGCATCTGATGAAATATATATAATTGTATAAACATTTAAGTAACGGCGTTGTTATAACACTACTGTGATGTGCTGTTGACTTTGATTGCGTTAATTAAACTTTAAACAGTAAGTGAATTAAGGTACACAATTTGTAAGAATTTTCATTTAAATGTCATACGGTATATATTGACACATTAGGAGAGAATGAGTTCATTTCGTAGGATGTATTTTTAATATTGTTAGTTTATTGCTGATAGTTCATATTATACAAACATCTAATAAAAAACTGAATTTGTGATCAGGATGCTTCTAATGGCACTGTGCGAGTGTGCATTATCATATCGCTTGTTTATTGACGGAGACTGGACGACGCTACGACGATGGACGAACGAGAAAATAATTCGAAAGGTGATGTAAATGTTATGTTGAATGTCTACCGCAAGGTGCTGCTGCTCATTCTGAATTCGATTGTTTCGAAATCAACACGGACGTACTACGACACAGAAAAGATACTGGCGGAATTCCATGAAGACGGAAGAGGGCGCTGGTTCTTCAGAAATGGAAAGTAGCGCGGAATTATTATCACAGAAGAGATGAATGCCGAACAGCTAATGACAACCCTAACAAGAAGGGATGCGTCCGACTAATAACAGTCCTCGTGACATTTCAATATCTTTAATCACACTGACAAAACAAGATTTACGTACAACAAGAGGGTTGGCTTGACGCAGGCGGCCGGCCGTAAAACTATAGCCAAAACTTGAAAGGGCAAGGAGATGATGATTAGGAGAGAATGAGGAACGTGCTTTCACTATTTATAGTCCAGCACCACAACGAAGTCGAGTGCACGACCGCCTCCGAAATCTCCGAAATCAATAGTCTTTTATCGATAGGCAATTTAAGTGACAGCTTATTAATTGTTGTATTGATCCAATAAACTATTTGAGTTCTGTAATTTCATTAATTTCTAGCTTTTGCGTGCACGGCGTCTGTGGGATGAATTTAATTTGAATATTGCACGATCATAATAACAAAACATATATTTTCTTCTTTATATAGATATTTATGAAGACTAACTGTAGAATTCTTGTTTATATTTACTACCAAAACTGACTCTAAGGCCGAGATAAATAGACGTTACTAAGCCATGCTATAGCCAAAGCACACAACTTATTGGAGTTTTATATTTCAAATGTCTTGCTTAAAACTTTTTGATGTTTGTATTTATTGAACTACTTTAGCTAAGACGTGGCGTACTAACGTCTATTTAGTGTGTCTCTATACGTCTATCTACTTTAGTTATTCAGGAACAACGAGTTTCCCACCTACCCCCTACCCCTTCTATCAAAACCAGCTCCCGAAGTTAAAACCTTCTAATGATAAAAATTGGTTCAGTACGTTTCAAAGAAAGCTGGCTTAAAACAGATTTTATTTGGCATAACTTTCGTAGCTTTTCGATTTTGTATAACTCTAGGATCATCCCCCGACTCGTTTGAATCCTGCTGTGGCTTAATAAAAAAAACCGTTCGTATATATATATATATTTTTTAATAATATCATTTTTCTTTTAGACTATGACCGAAACTGAAGAACAGTATGTGCGCAGACGCAAACAAGAAGTTATAATACAAAATGGTCTCGTAAAACAGGGCGAGGAAAAGAAACAGCTCCCAGAATTTATCCATCGGGACTCGCCACTAACGGTACTTATTGAAGGATCACTTCATATAAGAGCCATCTACCATATATTTGTGGTCATCCTTCTGGTGCTTCTCTGTGACACCGTGATATATGACTTCGTAGAACGTGGAAAGCAAGTAAAAATATTTTATTTAACATTTAAGGCAAACAATTATTTCGTTCATAAAAAATTATTTGTACGAATATTGTATCTTCTGCGCTCGTGTATGTATGTCGTAAGCTTCAATAAAATAATGGCGATTCAGTTCGTCATAATAAGGACACACAACATCTGAAAGTAATGTGTGCAAATTCGTTCCTACACAGGTCTTTGTATCTCAAAACGCTTTCCATCGCCGGGATATTGTAATTACATTGCAATGTGCTGCTGATGTAAAGCGTTTTGAGAATCTCGACATCATCAGGATTGATCGAAGTGACGACAAGTTCTAAGTCGGCTCACTGAAGCTTATTAATGCATGGACAAAACAAGGGCCGCCGCCATTACACGGAATTTTTGTCTTTATAATGCTTTTTGGTATATAAAATAACATGTTTTTCAAGTCATAATTATACTGCACTTATTAATATTTGTTGCGGTCTGCCTCGGTACAGCTTTATTACAAACATTTACTAAGAAATATTGCTTTTTTACCTTATAAAAAGAAATTGAGTTTTCTTTAATACATTCCTGTGGCTATAATATACATTTCTTAATGCGTTAATGAAAAGAAGCTAAACTCTGAGAGTATACGTGAAAATTTTGATTTTTAATATTTTTATTCAGAATAAACATCGGAACAACGTCGGTAGTACATGGATTTGGCGACATACGTCGGGGAGCTAAGATCTGGCTGCTGGAGCTGGCGATTGCGCTCGCCTTCTATCCCGGATTAAGGCTATATGCTGGAACCAGAAAATTTTTAGTGAAATTTCCAGGTAACATAATAAAATTAATAGGTCAGGTGTAGGTCCCTTATCTTTTCCCTTCTCATCCCTTAGTTCTCTCAGTGTATATCCTTTTTTTTACCAAATATAAAGGCTGGAAAATTATTTGAATGTTTCGGATGTCCGCAAAAACTCACTCGTTAGCCTTTTTCATTTTATTCGTTTATAAATAAGTTCGACACAAAGATAACCTTGTTGTGACCCATACATGCCCTTCTCCTCATAAATATGGCACTATCGTTATCTCTTAAACCCTCGACATCTTTTTACCCCCCCCCCCAAGCTAATTCGAGTATCAGCTCGGCGGTCTACGTCAGCGTATACATAAACGTCGGACAGCAATTAAAAGAGTTTCAGTTGCATTACCTGCCGTTATGTAGCAAAAGCAAGAAATTTGGTCTGGAAAAGAGGAGTCAAAGTTGATTGAAAGCTTTTTTCCGATCTCACATTTAATATTTTGTGATAAATCAAAGACTCTGTTATGGGCGTAAACGTTTATCTGTTCCTTTAATTTGTTTTTTAAAGTGTACGTAGAGGAAAGATAAATCTCCTGTAAGCTGGCATTCACCGTATCAACGCCATGCCTAGGCTTTATGAAGTTATTAATTAATTTGTGATATGATATTCGTCTATACTCTCAGTGGCTTGAAATCACTCCAATTGACAGACATGACTTCATTGCCAGAGTTATCAAAAAGATTCAATTTTCTTCTAGATCTATGTTTTCTGCTGTTGGAACTGCTTTGCATTGAATGTTAACGACATTTATATTTCAGATACAAAATTATAACATTTATTGCAATAATTTGTTCACAAACGGAACCTCAGTCGGGCTCCATGCAGCCAATATTATAAATCTCAATGAATGGTAGTTGAACGGATGAATAGAATTGATTATCGCTATAGAATCGGGTCATCTGGTATTTTGATTTTAAAATTAGACGTATCTTATAACGTATTTTCGTAATTATCTTTAATATTTACACGAATATTATTATATCCTTTAAGTAATATTCTTAGTTTTATTTTTCAGCGGCACTGAAGATATGGTCAATCATGGGTACACTAGGCGTGGCCGTCCTGGAGGCGATGGTCATTGCGATACCCACTTGGGACCTGGGAACAAAGCATCTCGCGCTTGCATCCTCTGTTACTGTTACTTGTGAAATGGTAAGTTACTATTATTATGATAAATCTCCCTAAGCTATAGTATCTCAAAAAATGAAACTTGTCGAAAACAGCTTCAATAATGATGTTGAGTAAAATTAAAATTAGTCTGCTTTTATTTATATTGTTATAAGACGGGCGGCCGAAACAAAGACTTTTCTGGTAATTAATATTTTCTGGGACCCAGATTCTCTATAGCGGCATATATCAAAAAGCAATGACTAACCTCTTCCACTTCGATCGATCTACTATTTGCCACAATGTATGAATATGTATGTTGACAATAAACAAAAAACGGTAAAATAAATAAAAAAAACGTAACTAAGATAATTTAAAGGTTTCCATTTATGTTCTCAAAATACCTGACCTTCCATACTATTACAGTATACCGAGCATCAGACAAATACCTCGTACTATTAAATTGGTCCCAAATGAACCCATTGGACTGCGAAATACGTCACATGCATTTCAATATCTGTACCGAAGCACATAACCGTTGCGGGTTGGTCCGTGTTTGCAGACTGTAATCTAGTGATAATAGCTGCACTCACTACTGAAACGTAATGGAAAAGAAAGTAAAAATGTTTATTTAGTATTGTATTGAACAAGATACATGATATACATGTATGTACATACGCACATATATTTGGAGGAAGAAGAGAGATTTAGTAAGAGTGAAACAGAAATGGGAAATAGGTTAGCTACATGCGTACTATAAAACTAATTTCATCTAAAGACTAAAGTCATCATCATAACTTTATGTTAACTGTAGTTAAAAGAAAAAAGAAGAAGAAAGAAACTTGTAAGTTCTCATTCAAGGCAATATTTTGACTTTGGATGTCTACAAAGGTGTGACTGAAAACCAGCGCAGCGCAGCGCAGCGCAGACACGGGGTCTCCGTGACGATACATCTGAGTCACACCCTTTTGCCACAATTTGCATAACAATAATGTATGTGAATTTGACGGCCATAAAGTATGAAAATCATATCTTTAAGTGAAAACGTCTTTTTTAGATTTTCTTTTTTAGAAATTTTGGGTAATTTTGGGATTGGGAAAAAGTACTAAACGTAAATATAATCAAGAGATGGAATCTCATACGTCGTTCGAGTGTATTATATCATATACATACAGAAACAAAAGATAAAAATCAGATACGATATATAAAATATAAAAATAAGTTCGAATGTAGGAAACATTCGAATTTATGTTCGACTGATTGTGTCGCCGAGAACGATAGTTCACATATTTCTGATGCTTATAATCTAGTAATCGTAATTTTATAACACCGCTTGTCTACTATTCTTCTTTATTAAGTCTATAAAGTGTTGCTGTTTTAATATTTAGACGTATAAATAACGCGAACGCTTTAATAAGATGACGGGAAGAGAATTTATGGCTAATTCAAGCCATGCGGTTCAATTCTGTCGTTAAAAAGAATTAAATACAATATACTACCCAAAAGAAAGTTAAGTAAAAATAGAGAAAAAACGGTAATGTAAAAGGAAGAGGACTGAGTCTTAACATTACTCAGCTCGGTGTCACATTTGAGACCACAAGCGTTTTTAAGAAGTGTCATCTTAAACAAACATACCTATGTCTAATCTTCATTGGAATATACACTGCACTATTGTTATGAAGTAAAGAATTTTACTCGCTTTAATTTTTCCCTCTCTCATAGAGGAGGCCTGTGTCCCTGCAGTGGGGAACATTCTAAAAAAGGCCGATTTACTATAAATAAATGTACCTTTTGTACATCACTTCCTTTTATTTTTCTTTTATCTCACCTTCCTAACGCTTGGTTGGTAGTCAAATCGATCAAAATCTAGAGAATGTCTGGAGCTTAGCTCGAAAGTTTGTTAATTAGATGTGAAGACGACGCGTGTGAGTATAGATAGGTCGGTATTCACCTCTCTGTCTCTGTATTTCGGCAACTCTAGCCAACTTCGAGCTCACGTCTGACGTCGAAGTAATTCTCAACAACAGCTATCATGAACTTGCACGAGCGCTCGCACAACTACCGAATACCGAAATTAGTAATTACACAAGTCCCTCGAATGTTCTGTCGAGTTCGAACCTTCTTTATTATAGTTCAGGCAATACTAACAATAAAATGAAATAAGCAGAATGTAAACATCATTATTAAGTTTAGAATATTAAGGGTACGATGTAGGAGGAAATTTTCAAAACACACTACGTATTGGTAAAAAACAGGAGTCTCCAATTCCAGTCCAAGATTCTACGTTTCCACTTAATGCGGAAGGAAGTCGGACGGTCATTTTTTGTTCAACTGTGTCGTAGAAGCAATCCAATCGTTATATTCTCATACTGTTATAAAAGGATTTCCTAGTGACCGATTTCTACTCAAAACATTACTTCTAAAGATATACTGTATAATATGTATATAATGGATATACTATAATATAAATAAATTAAAAGGTATACCACTAAATTAACAGTGTTAAATTTTAATAGGGGTAGAGCCCGCAACATCTGTTGCACGGACGGGCCGGATTAACCGGTTAAATACCACGACCTCACAGAAGACAGGCATGACTTAGAAGTAATCATCGTTTCGATGAGTGAGTGCCAGAAGCCTAATTCTTATCCTCTTCTGTCCTCTTTGTCCATTAAAGGTGTCCCATCTGCAACGTATTAGCTTGTTGCAAATGCCTATAGGTGGCGGTCGTTGGAAGTTTGGTTATTATAAGTGAACTAGTACGTGTCTAACATTCTGACTCGTCAATACTGTACCTATAGATTTATTCATGAAGGCTCGTCTAACAATACACAATACTATACTAGTCCCTACTCTAATGTATGGAAATGAGAGCTGGGTTTTGCAGGAAAAACATGCTAGCAGAGTTAATGCCATTGAGCTGTGGCATTGAGTGATAGGATTAAAAATAGCGCTATAAGGGAAAAGTGTGGCTCAAAAGTGGATGTTGTCACTAGAATTGAGAAAGGTCGGCTTCCGTCGTTCGGGCATGTTGAAAAGATGAATGAAGAGAGAATAACGAAACTAATTTATGTAGCAAAAGTGACTGGCAATATTAGTAGGGGACGCCCTAGGAGAACTTATTTCGATCAGATTAGTGATATACTAAGGAAGGGCGGAAGAAGATATAAGAAGTATCCGTAACCGATGAGCATGTATGCGTAGATGTATGAAAGTAGAAGAAGCGAGAGAGGTGTGCCAGGATCGCGCCAAATGGAAATCCATGATCTTTGCCTATCCCTCTGGGCTACGGGCGCATTTTTTTAAAATTCAACTCTTAACTAAATATCCAGTTATCCTAATTACTAGACTACTCACTGTTAACAGGGCCTCGTGTGTGGCGTCTAATTACATGTTGGCGCTCGGATAAAGATTCATAGGTCCTGCGGCGAAACAGCGTCGAAAGTGAAATGTAACATAAATCAGGCCAGACCCTTGTCAAGGCAGGGCCTGCTAGTAAATAACGCCGCCCGCACCGGCTGCGCCGACGGCACCCCATTACCCAGAGCTTGACCATCTGCTACCCGCCCTCAACCAGCTTCCTCCACCTCACCACCTACGAACTGTCGACGCAACATTTATTATTTAATTATGTATGAATTTCTATATAAAAAACAAACTTATTTTTCTCAATACAACTGCCATTTCTACGTGTCTATTTTGTAGCCTTATTAGAACTATAGAAATAAGTTGTAGATTCAGTCTTTAGCTCTTGCTGGAAATCCATAAAACATCGCGTCACTGAACAATCCTAAGTTCATTGCTGAAAGCAATCCTTCTTAGGTAAAACCGATAAACGCGGTGATCATCGTACACTCTATATAAGAAGACCGATTTAATGAATAGTATATATGGAATTCGGAGCATAATTTATTACATGTCTACATTTACTTGAACAGAAACTTTAACAAGTAAACATTAATTCAAGTCACAACAATCAACGTTTCTGCGGTACTGAGTTATTAGAGGGGCTCCCAGCCTCTCCATTAACTACTCTTGACTTCTTCCGACTTCCGCAAGACTAATCCACTTGAGAAAAGTAAGAAGTAGTGAGGGATACATTTTTCTTAAATAGGTTTTGTAAACATTTTTCTTGAAAGTTATGAAAAGAAAAAATTGTTTAATGAATGTTCTATACTTTATCTAAGAGCTGTTACTAATAGAAAATATCCTCGTGGGACGGGCAACTTGCATATTAATTCATGGTAACTTTATTATCTATGTCTGTGTGCATGTCTTCGTGTAGTTCTTGACCTCTCTCTATATATAAATCTCTATAAATAATCCTTTTAATTATGAAATACATACAATTTTCTATAACTCGCATCAAATTTGTACGTTTTAAATTTATAACTAAATAACCGGCACCCCACGTCTATGTTCTGAACACGAGTTATATTTCAGTTTGTTATTTCCAGTTCAGATTCGCGATGAAGATTCACGCCGCCGCCGTCGCCTGCGCCCCGCGATGTCGTGACGATAATGCTCCGCTGCCAACCTTCAAGCATTACATATATTTTCTGTTCGCCCCTACCTTAGTGTACAGAGATCAATATCCTAGGTACGCATGTTGTCAGTCCGCCGATCCACTCTTGGATATATCATATATTATATAGACTCGTGTTTTTATCACGTTTAAATTAAATTAGGGATCGAAGGATGATGCGCACTAGTTTATGATTGACCTAGTCACTCTTTATTTAAGGGGGACGCGAGATAATTTGTTGCAATCCTTTGCTGTAGGTACAGTAAACGAATTTCACGTCATAACGACCGACAAAACTCGATAAAACCGTAGTTGCTATTTTAATTATGTATTTCATTTGTCAGACATATTTTTATCGACCATACTACGATCGACAAATTATTTGAACATAAAAACGGCCTGGATAATCCAATAACGATATCAGACTCTGTTTAACCCAGTGATTCTAAGATATAAATTGATTTACGTATAAAAAAGCAGTCAGACAAAAATATAAATTTACTCTAAAATTAGATTCACTTCACTTTAATATTGTTATTTTCCTTATAGAACGAAGCAAATTAGATGGAGTGTGGTGTTATTCCATTTTTTGGAAGTAGCGGCAATAATATTTTACAACAGTTTTCTTTGGGAAAGATTTATATTACCATACTGGTCAGATTATGGAAAAGAACCCACGGTAAGTGCTCTTACTTCTTATCCAATTTTCATTTAAAAATATCGTGTGCGATTTAGTCGAGTTCTTTCTTTTCATGCGGATATTTATTTCTTATATTTTATAAATTATTTCAAGTTCTCTCCTTTTAATACTTTTTGCCTAATTGAAATAAGCAGATATTGTAATTACCATTGGTACCTCACAAATATTAGCGATTTTTTCACAAAATTAAAATAACAAATACACATTACGTTTATAATGTACTACTATGATTTATTGCTCCTATAAGCGTTCATGATTCAAAACCTCACGCCGCTCTTTAGCGAGCTTCTATATCACAAGCTTTACAGTATCACGCGGCACTTTTTTGGAAGATACCCGAAAGCAAAGTAACATAAGTTTAACTGAAACGATTGTGTAACAATAACATTGTTATCTTAAACTAGAATTTACACAACCAACAATTGGAGTTCAGCCAAAAGATCTATGATTGCATTTCCTGTCTGACCGATGTACACTTCAAATCGTGCTATCCGGGCCAAATGTTCATTTCAAATACAATTTCCGTCAGTGATTGACTAACACCAAACGTTATTATTATTACTGTTAGCTGTTAATAAGAAAGTGTGTAGAGTTCTAAACTTACAATACTACCAAAGAATATTAACAAAGTCTTCCTCTCGTATGGCGCGTACGTATACAAAAGAAAGCCATTAAGAAAATTGTCGTAACATTCCCTGAAAGGTTCGTTTTCTTTTGAGAAAAAATCTTGGCTACGAATCTGAAAACACTTACAAATACAAACACAAAGAACTTCAATTTGTAATAAAACATAGCACGAGAAACAATATGCCTGCATACAAATACAATTCGAATATGTTTATTGGCATTCGCTCTATTTTCAGTTGAGATCTATTTCAATTATCAATATATATATATATATAAGTTTCAGCATCTTTCAATTTATTTCAGGTAAATGCTAATAAACAATATCCAGTTTGCATGTACGTAGCAGAAATGTATTGTACCAGTTACCCGGCAGCGTTGAGACGTCCTCACTCCGACATTATTTTCTTTTCACAACATTCAAATAACATAGTTAGAGTAAAATCAATCAACTTATATAGAAAAAATGATTAAGTGTACAATATAGTAACCCACTTTGTTTTTCAGGTGGAAGCGGGCACTGTGGTGCGCGGCATGTTTGCGTGCGTCCTGCCTGGCGTGATTTCCTTCCTTTGCGGCTTCTATTGTCTCCTCCATGCTTGGCACAATGCATTTGCAGAGATGTTAACATTTGGCGACCGTCTGTTTTACGAGGTAAACATTTTAACAATTCTCTTTTATGTATAAAACCTTAAAATTAAATTTAGCCCTTAACAATCTTCAAACGAAACAAGAAACGTGAAATAGGCCCTCATCCGCTTCGGAGATGTTAAGGGGATTATCCGTCCAAGTAATTTAATTAGGAAAGGCCTACACCCCGCACTTAATTGTTGAGTAGACTGCCAAACTAAATAACTGGAAATCCCGACGCCAATTCATTTACGAATATACCAATTCTCAATCTGTATCATTATATTTATTGCGTAATAGAAACAACTGCGGTGACGGCATTATTTAGTTCATTACTGTCTCTCGGGATCGAACCCTTATCCTCTAAGTAGCTACCACATAACCAAAATCTATTCAGTAACAGCAAAAGCTGAGGCGCCTGATATATATGGCGTTACAATTTTTATTTACTCTTACTAAGGTTTTGACTTACTTAAGGTTTACTGGGATTTATTTTAGACAGTTTATCAGTAATAAATAAATCCATTTTTTTCAAAACTTTTGCCTCGTACAACCATCTTGTGGAATGATTTATCTGCAGCGGTATTTCCAAACCAGGAATTTACTTAGGGCCTTTCAAGAAAAGAGTATACAAGCAGAACATACGTATTAAAGGCCGGCAATGCATCTGCAGTTCCTCCGGCCTTGAGGATGTTCATGGGCGGCGTTCACTTAATTTGAGGCTCGCCGTTGCTCCTTTATCCTATGTTAATTTATATAAAACTAGTGAGCCGCCCTGGCTTCGCCCGGATACCGCTAATTATGTCGATCCGATCGCTACCAAACACAGGAATGCAACATACATACTTCGCTTTTTATATACTATTTTTGTCATAAAAAGTATCCTGTATTCTAATACAGCCAAGAATATGTGTACTAAGTTTCATGATGATCGGCTGAGTAATTTTCGCGTGAAAGCGTAGCAAACAAACTTACATTCACATTTATAAGAACTTTTAACTCTGGAATTCAGGAATGGTGGACGACCTCGCAGTTCTCCCGCTACTACCGCGCGTGGAACCGCATCGTGCACTCGTGGCTGCGCGACCACATATACAGGCCACTAGCGCCGCGTGCTGGACGAGCACTTTCCATATTATCCGTTTTCGCTGTAAGTTAGCATTCCTCACTTTGTGGCTTTCGCTTTCCTATAACTAAAACTACAACTAGAGATTAAGTCAACAATGGCCGGTGGATGACTGGGCAAACTGGGGTAAGTACCACAACTTCAAAGTATACCGTGGTTGAGTAGTGGTAACCTATGCGTTTGGACTGCCAAGTTTTGGGCCGCTTACCCCATCTCCTTTCTATCCCTCTTTTTAAAAATCTACAAAAATTAAAATAGGCCAAAATATGTCATATAAAAATAGTGTTTCAGCGACTGAGCAGTCCAATGACTCGGGCAATTAGTGGATGTCGCAGACAGAACCTCCTCACAATCACAATGCTTTAAAATTACAGCTTTTTGTATCGAACCCTATCTTCTCTTTAAAAGTTTGTTTACCGAATCTTTACCGGCTGATAACCGTGTCAACGGTCTAAGGACTAGTACGGGACTAAGTCGTGTTTCAACCTGTATCTCCACGCAAATAATCTAATTCTTTAATTAATTACTTTTGTTTGTCAATTTCCAAAAAATGTTATAATCATGTATCATTCTTACATATCTTACGGCATCTGCTGAAATTCTGGTAGATTTATTGAAATGGCTTTTAAAGTTACTTTAAAATTTACTGAATTCGTAATCATATTCGTATGTATATTAGAAGTACATACATTTATAATTATTTCTAGTTGTAGCTATTTAATTGAGTCAATCTGCGCATTGTTCCATGGCGAATGTAAAATGAACTCTGTATAGGTTTAAATTTAATACAAGCGAAATAACAGAACAGAGACTAGTCTATCAGGAATATGAAATTATAATGGTCACAAGTATCTACGAGTATATGTAAACTAGCTGGTCCTCGCGATTCAAATACTTTTCTTGTATTCCATTTTAAATTTTTTCCATTTTAAGGGTTTATTTTTGTCGATGGTTTACTTATTTATGTTTAAGCTATTGTCGCGCCTTCCCACATGTTTTGAGTTTTTACTTCTGTCGGATCTCATATCCAATGAGCTTTTTATTTGTAATGTAGATAATTCTTAACCCCTAGAACCCAATTAGATATAGAAAAATAGAAATAGATTAAGATTTGGAGATTAGCTGCTTAAGAATATAGTTTTTTCTCCATGAAAGCAAGTTGTAGTGCAGTGTTGTTGTGTGCAAACAAATGAAAAAGAAATAAAACCGATTTAATTTTAAGGTATCGGCAGTGGCGCACGAAGTAATTCTATCGTTGTCCTTCGGATTCTTCTACCCGGTGCTGATGATGGAGTTCGGAGGGTTCGGGTTGCTTTTGTTGCCGCTAACGGCATCCAGCGGACGTCGATATCCCAGCTTTCTTAACCTCATGATGTGGCTCTCATTCTTCTTTGGTAATGGTGCGTATAACAAAAATATTCTTCATCTTACCTATTTCCTACGTAAAATTATCAAATAACTGTCGTCATGGATGTAGCGAGAACACTCGCTGTATTTTTTGTATTCATCACGGCCACGCAAGTATTCAGTATCAGCAACAAGGTGTAAACTGTTGGTAGGTTACTGAATAAAACGTAAAATTACTCTTTTCGATTCTTAGTGTCAATCTATAAGTGGTTCCTATCTGGAAACATCGCCAGCTTCAACTAACTTTATAATTTAGCTAGGAACTAAATAACAGAACTTTTCTGGTTTAATATTCCTGCACGGAAGCAATTCCTTTGTGGCAAAAATGTTAAATTAAGTTCGGCAATGGTTTCATAGACTTTTTGCGGTTCACCTGACGATGAGTGGACCGCCCTTACACGTCACAAGAACAACCAGGATTTTTTTTGTAGGACGTTGACTCATGAAAACAGAACTTTTCTGGTGTAATATTCCTGCACGGAAGCAATTCCTTTGTGGCAAAAATGTTAAATTAAGTTCGGCAATGGTTTCATAGACTTTTTGCGGTTCACCTGACGATGAGTGGACCGCCGTTACACGTCACAAGAACAACCAGGATTTTTTTTGTAGGACGTTGACTCATGAAAGTAAACGTCACCTTACTTCTATATTATATTCTGAAAGCCTGAAGTTATTCCCCGACTGAGGCCGGCCAAGTCATACATATGCTGATGACGCTATCACTGTTAAAATATATGCAATAGGTATACTATATACTATATACAATATGTAAGGATAGCTAGTCTGATTCATTTGAAATTTAGATTAAAAGGATTATTTTAAATAATCTAATAAAATATAGTCGTATAAATGACAATGATGTATATAACTTTTATATTTTCATCAATATATCGTTTGCAGGTCTTCTATGGAGTCTTTATTCAATGGAATTTTTCGCAAGAAAAAATTGTCCGCCCTCAGAGAACGACAGCTTCTTCATACCGAAGTCTTGGTCTTGTCCGGAAATAGTGCTCAAACCCAATTGGAGTTTTCAAAATCCTTTTAACATGATTTACTAGGTACATCTATTCATAGAATTTATTTCATAATGATACGAAAGTACCCATAAAAAGGTTTTACTAGTTGCCGCATGAGTCATCACAAAATAATAGGGCAGATAGACCGTAGATAAATGCAACGTTACTATGAATGTGAGACAAGAATTTGCAATTAACAAATTGTAAGATTTTATGACTGATTTTTTCGATTATTTTTAAGTTATTAGTTTTGCGTCGTAAATACGTATTAACTATCGTAAGAAATTCTCATCTTTCTTAGTGAAACGGGCCTGTTGTATTGTGATGGCATAAAGTATTTCAATTGTGAATGTCGTTGTAAATAATGTAAACAACGTCATTACAACCAATGAAATGGATTCTTCAATTTTTTAGCTATATCTCATCATCGATAAAATAATTTAACATAACCTTATTAAAGTACCTTTGTGTAACAACTATAGACCACGGTTAAAAATAATAAAATAATAAAAAAAATAGAAACCGCAAAATTATTTTCCTATCCTATAGATTTCTTTTGGTGGGTTAACAGGTATTAAAAACCCTCTTACTTTTCACGGCGGATGATTCGGGTGGCGCTGGTCACATAACTTCAACGACTTGCTCATTTGCCTATTTCTTATATAAAAGTAACTACTGCCACTACCACTACTAACTAACTACTACTACTAACTAACTTACCTAACCGACATTTTGCAGTCACCATTTTCGTACTATGTAAGTGACATACAATTAAGGAGAATTAAATAAATGAAATAATTTTATTCGTAAATATAAGAGAAAGGAGCTCTGTCGCCTGTACTAGGTTATTGACGTCAGAGACAAAAATATTCACTTTGTTCACTTCTGTGATAACTCCCTCCTGAACAAAGTGGAATAATTCCTTAATACTTTACCTACGTCAACATAAGAACAAAAAAATGTACAATACACTTAACAATATTACGACCTTCAATACTGTTCTTGCGAGAAACCTTTCTGTATTTCCCAAAAGACCGAAGCATAAGCATAGCATATTTCATAAGCAAGACATATATAATACCGTTGAGATGCGATCCTCAAGCAAGAAGTGTATTAGGCACGTGTCATTTTTAATGCTATCATTGATTTTTGCTTCGGTGGTTCGGGCGTGTCGAAAGGATGAATGAAGAGAGAGCAACGAATAAATGTATGTTGCAAAATTAAGTGGCATTGTCGGTGGAGGTCGGAAAACTTATATCGAACAGATTAGTGGCGTACTAAAATAGGGCGATACAAGGAGTACCCGTAACCGACGAGCATGTATGCGTAGATGCTTGGATGTAGAAGAAGCGACAGGTGCACCAGGATCGAGCCAAATGGAAATCCATGATCTCTGCCTATCCCTCTAGGTTACGGGCATGACGCTTATTTATTTAATACAACTGTCTTTTATAATATGATAATTAATTAAAGAATAGGAGGAAATTATGCACACAGTTAATAACCTCAGGAAGAGGATTTTATTCATCATTTAACCATGTGTTGGTTTTGTTAGTACAAGCGCATGATTATAAATATATCATACTTTAGTAAGTACAGGCTTTGTCATTTTGTGGAATAGTTTTTTGCGTAGTTAAAAAGTAAACAAGACCGATAACCCCGTTCCTTTTTTCATGTATTTCATTTTGTAACAAATATTCAATAGTCCGGATAAAAACATAATTCAGTACGTAAGTTTGTGGTAGAGCCCCCAACAATATCTGTTGCACGAATGGGCCACCTGGACCGGCGTAATACCACGACCTCACAGAAAACAGGCGTATAGTAGAAGTACTGTGCGTTTCGAGTGCGAGATTTAATTTTAGCCGTCAGGATGGGACGAGGAGGGGGTTAACGGGAAGAAGGAAATATCCTTTTTCCTGTCTAAGGGTAGACAACGCATCTGTTGTTGCAGATGCCTATGGGTAGCGCTCACTAAACATCAGGTGATCCGCTTGCTCGTTTTCCCCCTACTTCAATAAAATAAAAACGTAAAAAACGGTTTTTGCATCGAATGCGTCGCCAATAGATAATAATAGAAATTGGTTGATGAAAAACAAGCGCAATCTTCGCATTAAGAGTTCTCATAAGTTTTTTTTTATTTGATTCAAATTATTAAATCCTTAAGCGAACATTTTCTTAATAAATCATTTAAACTTTATCTTTTTTTTACTACAGTAGCTTTACCAACCTTTTGCAACTACGTTATAGAAGCTTAGCATCCCTCTCTTTATAGCCAAGGTAGACTCTTGTCTTTTACCCACACGTTCAAAACACCACCACACTTCCTTGGTTGTTCATCGTGTTGCAATTTGTAAATTGTCATTTTAACCAAAACAAAATAAATAAAACACAATTTTAATTTGGACATTTATTTGCATTTACGAAAAAATTGCATATTAAAAGTTACATATACATATGGCAGTAGATCCACTATACAAATCTATTTCGTCTTAAAATGTGAAAAGATTTTCATTATAATAATCATTTTATTTTAATATCTGTCTTTAAACTTAACATTAATTACAACAATGTTCATGAAACTGTAATATAAAAATGAATAGGAATGTAATTGTCAATGTAATTAATTGATAGTCTGTGTGATAGTCATACAAAGTACAATCAAGCTATCTGTTATCGTGGTCGATATCTAAAATAGATTTATGAATGCGAACATTTTACAAAGTGTGCTACAATTTCGAATGTCGTATTCAAGTCACATTTTCAGAATATCATAAATCTTTCATTTAATTTTTCTCAAACCATAAATGTAGACAACGCTAGAGCTAATACTTTGTATGTAAAACTAACTCATTGGTAAAAGCTGTGCAATGAATCAGATCACAAAAAGAACAATAAGCCATTTAAGCATCAACACTCCTCAGAATCTCATTTGTAAATTTAGTCAAGGTCATCAAATAAAAAAAACAAATGCACACAATCAACGCTAACAAGGCAAGCCGAATATTTTATTTAGAGTTTCTGCTCACAGCCCCTACTGACTATCATAAATGCTAAATATATTTGATCTATGAATACCTATAAAGATGATAAATAAAAAAAGAGTGTAATATACTTAAATCTGCGTGTAAAATTATAACATTATAATCCAATCAAGGCTTGAATAACATTGCTCGTTCTTCGTTTTAAACGGCGGGTGTGCGGTCCTGCTCTTTAAACAGTGAAGTTGACATCCTGTTGATAAATTAACAAGTGAATCACTATAATACAACATTATAAAATCTTGTGCAATTGTTGGAAATAACAAGTCATAAGTTAATTAAACAAAGAATATACGATTTAGCTCCTAACGACAAATATATAAAACTTGCATTTAACTGGCATAGATCTGTATAGAGCTACATGTCTCCCGTTGTTGTTGTTGTTGCTATTCAATTTTAAAGTTATAAAAATGGTAAAGTTATAAAAATCGCACGTGTTCAACGCAATTAACAGTCTTTACCTGTGAATTGAATTTTTTTCCGCTAAAAAGTTGCCAAATCTTCTTTGTACACATATTCTTGGAGGTACTACAAGTAACATACGATACTTTTAATGAAAAAAATTGTATGAAAAAAGCGAAGTATTTATGTTCCCTATAGACTCCGAAACAGCTGAAATCGGTCCGATTTCGATTAAATTTACAGGGATTGTCCAGATTGGCACATTCCTGTGTTTGGTAGCGATCGGATCAACATAATTAGTGGTACTCGGGCGAAGCCGGGGCAGGTTACTAGTATTTCATAATTAAACGAATTTTTAAAGTATCCCTTATGACAATAAACAAAAGACTGACGTTGTAAAAAGAATGGCATGTTTTAAAATAAGATTTATTTGAATTTAGAATTAACCATTTACAATATAATATTAGTAAAGACCTAATATTATATTGTACACACTGTTTATATATTGTAATGAATTTTTAGAATGCGCATTTTTATTCAAGAACAACGACACCTACACCATCACCATAATCAGTAACGGCAGCACCTTCACCACCACCTCATCACCTACAATGCTAACACCTCATCACTACCAACGCTACAAACAACACCACCACTGCCAACATCGCCCCCACCGTCACCATCATCATCTTCACCACCACTACCACCAATCCTTACCCTCAAAATCACCACTCCCACCACCACCACTACCAACCCCCACCAACACCACCACGAACCCTCCCGAAATCGTCTGACGCGCTAAAGATATTTTCATTTCAAATTTCAAAAATATTTTTTTTTAAATTGTAGTAAGGAAATTTTATTTTGATATTAATACAGACACTTCATTTTTATTTTTTTGTATAGATTAAAATAAAATAAAATTTTACATCTACTGGGAATACAACCCCAAACAAGCTAGTTTTTTGTCACTTCAATTAATTAATATATATCAGTTTAAAATCATAAGAAACCATACAGACAATAAAGAACCTGTAATCAATTACCATATTTGCATTGAAAATACAAAAATAAATATATGAAACTAAAATTGTATGACACTTGAATGTCTCTAAATATAAATTGCGTAAATACTCTTTATTGTAATCTTCATTACTAATGTATCTTATTAGCGTTCATACTTACTTGCTTATCATGTGCTTGTAGATGTAAACTGGAATAATTGTAATGTTTACAACGGAAGGGCTTGCTTCAATAACACGAGATATTTCCTTATCTTTCATGCCCACAACATTTATTGTGTTTATTTCCAACATCTGGTGATCTGTGAGCAAGCCATTTCGAGCTGCCGATGAGTCCTTCACTAGGCCGACGATATTACCATCCTTGAATTGGAAACCCACATGACCTAGGGAATCTTTATGAAGTATGATAGTTCGCTCAAAAGGTCTAAAATAAAACAATTTGGTATCAATATTAATGTTGTAAATAACGACAGACTAGTCATAACATTAACAGTTTGAGGAACTATTTTTGTAAGCGAGGAGCCACTCAGAACTTTCATAACCTCCGGTATGATGTGATGCGTCTATGAGCGACAATGTCTTTTTTAAAGAAGGTGTGAAAGGGCAAATGGTTTACTTCATATTAAGTAACTGCTACTCATAGATATCTGCAAGAAGCAAATAAGTTGCAGATGTATGGCCCGCTTTTGATGGATACAGGAGGGACACATAGGAAAAAGGATATTTCCTTTTCCTATCCATCCCCTCCCACATCAAATTGTCATCTCCATCCAATCCTATCCTTATTAGAAAGGGATGAGAAGGGGAAGATAACCACAACCAGTCCTCAGGCACCTCACTCATCAGACACACAATATTTCTACTTCATTCCTATTCCTTCAATGATATTGGGATACACCAAAATTTGCCTAACAGAACTGATTTACTGCCTGTTCAACCTCCTTTCTACTTAAAGGATGATCAATCACCAAACTCAAGTTTAAAGTGATATAGGTATTTCTGAATTTAGTAATTGCAACTGGATTAATTAATTCAGTTAATTTAGGCAAATGTTAAGGATATGGAGTAAATAATTGTTGAACAGGAAAATGAAGTGTTGATTAGTGACTAAAATATAATGTGTCAATTCATACAAACAACAGATAAATTATTAACAACTACAGGTATTGACTGCCTGGTTGGCTTGGTTGGTATACTTGTTTGTTGTGCCGCGGCTCTTGGCTTTGATTCCCACCCAGAACAGAATTTGTGTGCATGAACACATCTGTTTGTCCTGAGTCTGGGTGTAATTATCTATTTAGGCAAGTATTTACAAATCAATGTAGTCCATGGGACAAGCTCTGCTTAGTTTGGGATAAGATGGCCTTGTGTGAATTATGTTATATGTATGTTGTATGTGTAGTGCAAAATGTAATTGTCAATATGAGATTATTGACAATTACATATTGCACTACACATAATACAACATTACTTAATAATCTGATGTGCCTTTATCATAAACTGTCAGCCAATTGTGAACTGATTATTTTTACTTTCCATTATTACATTAAAGTTAAACTTAGAATGGAAGATAATTATAGGTTAGATTGTACCCTGCCGGCCAAAAGTTTGAGACCACTTTGTACACAGGTTATAATTTGCAAAATATTTTAAATCTGCTTATGATAACATAACAATATGAACACCTGTGTAATCTACTAATCATTTTAAATGTCCAAACACCATTTCTCTTATCTTTTACACAATTACTATGCCATAAATGGGCATTGTTTATTGACCACAGATGAGTGCGGCGTAAGTACCAGGTGTTGCAATTGTCACTATATTATATGGCGGCTCCCTTGTACTTGTTTGGTTATTGTTTTGCGTTGATAAATATTTAGGAATATTTTAAGCCATAAATCCTATTCATAGCATGGCTACTTAAGGAGTTAGTCTTGGTTAAATCTATTCAGTCTGAGCTACTGTTTTGTCAAGTGAAGATCTCCACAAAAGGGAAAAGTCCGTGAAATCTCCAGTGAAACTCGTTCCGCCATCGTTACTCTATACGACGAAGGCAAGTCTGAACGAGAAATTGCCGCTAAGCTGAAGTTATCGAAGACTTGTGTTCGTAACGCAATAACTCGATACAAGACAACCGGCAGTCATCAAGACCTACCGCGCTCGGGGAGGCCGGGAGCAACCACTCCTAGCGAAGACAACTTCATTGTTGTAACAAGCAAGCGTAATAGACGTTTAACAGCACCAGAAATTCGAGCTTTTTCATTCATTCAATAAAACTCGGCCGGAACCTGTATCATTGACAACAGTAAAGAGAAGACTTCGAGATGCCAATTTGTTTGGTCGCGTAGCTGTTCGTAAACCACTGTTACGGACACAAAACAAAAAGAAACGTCTGCAGTGGGCTCTTACTCATCGATATTTCACTGAAGAAGACTTTAAAAAAGTTCTTTGGACTGATGAATCAAAGTTCGAAATATTCGGTTCGAAGAGTT
The DNA here is from genome assembly GCA_029849275.1 of Papilio elwesi. Taxonomy (NCBI): domain Eukaryota; kingdom Metazoa; phylum Arthropoda; class Insecta; order Lepidoptera; family Papilionidae; genus Papilio; species Papilio elwesi. The sequence goes on from CM056690.1 coordinate 6,393,826, forward strand.
TTTATACGTCGTAGTGCCGAAGAAAAGATGTTGCCAGACTGTGTAGTGCCAACAGTCAAACATTGTGGAGGCTCTATTATGGTCTGGGGATGTTTCTCTGTCTATGGGACCGGAGATTTGGTTAAAATTGAAGGAATAATGAAAAAGGAGCAGTACAAAGAGATACTGGAGCGAAACGCTGTTCCTTCCGGGCTACGTTTGATGGGAGATGGATTAATTTTCCAACAAGATAATGATCCAAAACATAGTTCTAAACTATGCAGGGGATATTTAGAGCACAAAGAGACGGAAGGAGTTTTGAAAAACATGGAGTGGCCTCAGAGTCCGGATCTCAATCCGATAGAGCTTCTGTGGGAGGAGATGGACAGAAACGTCCGTAGTCATTGTCCGACGTCAGAGGAAGACCTCTGGAGGACTTTACAAGAGAGTTGGAACAATGTTTCACAAGAAACTATCAATAAACTAATAGCCCGGTTACCAAGATTGGTCAAAAAAGTTATAAAAAGTAAGGGAAGATTTTTCGACGAAAAGTTAGTTTAAGTAATATATATTTTTTTAATTAATAATAATGGCAATTATTGTAGTTTTTAAATTATTTTATGTTACATAAAAAGTTCCCTATTTAATGAGGTAAATAAATAATTTGTAGAGCACTAACTTTTGGAGTTTTATTCAATATTGTAATTTTTTCAAGGTGGTCTTAAACTTTTGGCCGGCAGTGTACATGAAGGTCATTAACAATAATATCTTAAAAATATATTTATCCAAAAAAAAGTGTCAATGACTCAATTCACAATTTGCTGACAGTTTATATCTAGTCTGATCATAAACTCACAAACTTCACAATCAGTCAGTGACATATGAATTAACAAAATAATCTTAATAGGATTAATAACATATACTTGACCACAGTAGTATTCAAGTGGTATTACAATGAGATTGGAGGCTAAAATAATGGGTAATAAGACAATAAAGTCACAGAATTTTTAACATTAACAAAATAATTTAAGTACCTGTCACGAACAGCCATAGTAATCCCATTAGTAGGAGCTTTCCTCAGTATTGCATGGCACTGATCCATTGTCATTCCGGCAAGTGACACATTGTTGATCTCCAGCACTTGATCACCAAAACGCAACCCGGCAAGAGCGGCAGGACTACCATTAGCCACATAACACACAAACACTCCACTATTAACAGAGTGAAGTCTCAAGCCGCATTTACCATCACGATCTTTGCACAATACAACTTGTCGAATAGCCTGAGTGACAGTGGCTTTAGCCAAGGTAATGGATTGTGATGAAAGTGGAGCAACTAAAGTTGCTACTGAGCTTGATGGCTGTATCTAAAAAACAATGACTGAATTTTACAAGCTGAAAATCCACTCAACTTTGAGATTTTGGTTTTATATATATAGCAATCATTGTAATGTGAAATGGCTATTAAGCTAGTGCGCCTTACAATTCTTGTAATAAACAAATAATAATAAAAAATAAACTACTACTTACTATATTTTGATTCAACAAATTATTATTTTTAACAATACTTACAGTTTGGATCTGATATTCTGGCATATTAAGAGCAATGGTATCAGGTGATAGTTCAAGCCCCATATAGTCAGCTAATGCAGGATAGACTTGACCAGTAGCTGGTCTTTGCACAGCCATAGGATTATAAGGTAGTGTGGCATGATTTTGAGCCATTTGACTTCTTGCCATATTATCCACATTCATATCTTCCAGCGAAGGATAAAGAGCCATTTTGAAGACTAAAACCAAAATAAATACTGAGTAATAATATACGTCAACTAAATAAAGTCAATGCGCATTACTCACAAGCGATAAAGGTTTTCCCCACACCCACAGTAACGTGATTATTGGGCTATTTTTCCTAAGTTGCTTTTTCGCTTTCAATTTAATTTTGAAACACTTGTGTGCTTTCTTACAAGCTTAAACTAATAGAGTAAACATATTTAAATAAAACTGCGAAACACGTCGATGAAATCGGTAATGGTTTAGTAGCTAACTACCTATAGCTAAGAAAATATAGGACTAGTAGATTAAATCAACAAGGAAAGCAAGTACAAATATGTTTTTGCATATTAAATTTACAAATATATTAAAAAAAAACTATTTACCAACTGAATTAATATCCAAAATATAAAGGGTCAATAATAATTTTCTAAGAATAATTATCCCTCATAAACATAGAACGAGAACACAACAAAAAAACCTGTCAAACAACCTTCATTCACTATCACTTGTTGTTGGGTTGGTGTTATTTCTTGATTTTAGGGATGGCGATCTGAGATCGATTAATCGAAAAATCGATTTTTCGGGCCGATATACAAAAGATAAGTCGATGAGTAGCATTGAATCAATATTTCACCCTAGAAAATCGATATTCATTTTTATTATTAAAAATAAAAGAAAAAAGAGCGGTCATAATAACAAGTCCCATAAGCCGAGATATCTTGCTTTTAAAGGCCAAACTATCGTAGGCAACATTAATACATTCAACTATTTAAATTTACATATAAAATACATTCAAGTTAAATATTTAATGATCTTATACGTTATGATTTTTTGATATAAGTGCTAAATAAGTGATTCGTACATTATTTAATTAATTTATATTATGGTGTTCCAATTGTCTCTTAGCTATCTGGCTAGTAGCTAGTATTCCCTTTGTACTGTAGTAGAAAACAGTGGATAACAAACGCTATCTAGTTTGCTGCTATTGTTGTTGTCTTTGTTTTAAAATGAGTAGGAGTATTTAAATATGAAAAACAATGTCCCAATTGATCACGGATATTGAAAATTTAGAATAAGATTATAATAATCTTGATTTTTTATTGATCGTGGTGATGGATCGTTGATCGTGGCTGACATTTATAAATTCCAAACCATTATAAATTCTTCATCACAGCATGTAAATTAGCATCGGTTGATAAGAAGACACGTACCAATTTAACTGAACTACTTTAATCTAATTCCATCTAATTTATTATTTTTTTATCGATATTGTGGCAACACCGACCCCGGGGCTGCGTAGCCAGTGCGAGCCGCGCGTCAGGATTGGACGTTTTTCGTTTTTTACTTTTATTCAATCTCATGTCATTGTTCAGTTTTATTCTTGTTATTTTTAAATCTTTTCTTACAGCGACAGTGACAGCCCTCTACTGGCCTACATGAGACAATTTATCTACTGAATAGATACAAACACCACAGAAGCATTTATCGCACAACTAATTGATTAATAAACTGTGGTTTTTTTCCAATTATTGAACTAGCAGTTGCCGCGACTCGTTCGCGTGGGAATCAATAAAAATTCGTACACATACTCATAAGTTCGTTAATCTTATTTGCGACCAAAAAAAATCTGTAAATTCATATTCATAAAATTTTTAGAATCATAACCAAAATTTTAAATAAATGGTCGTCACATTTTTTATCCATTTAAAATTTTGAAAAATATGCCATCCTCTATCCAGCCGCCCAGGCCTCATGGGCTTAGGCGTAAATCTACCACTGTTTATTAAACTTAAAGAGATGAGTATTCTTATTTTGGAACTTACTCATGGTACGTAGGTACGTCGTATTTGCTAAGATTTCCTCTCTCACCTTCTAGTTTTGACGTAATAATTCATAAATATGGATTTAAATATTTTTTTGGAAACAGAAAATTAAATAATAATTTGGCTCATATTTCATATAGATTCGCTGAACAAATGAATACTCTGGCATTTTTACTTTAATCATTTCTTTATAAGAAATGGACTTATATTTTAAACGCAAACTCCAAAAATAGCTTTTTTTATTTTTTATTTTAGTTTTTTTATGAATCGATTTATTAGATTGTCATTCTAATCGATTTTCGATTAGAAGTCTGATTTAAGGTTTTATTTAAAATGTAGGTTGTAAAGTTTAAATTTAATGATTCCATAGCAACGAAACTATTTATTTCTCAATTTTGTTATATCCTGGTTTAATTAGCCAGGATATATGATTAGAGTCTCGTCTCTAGAATAATAGTGAAAATGGTTCCAATTTTTAAACGGTTTTTTTTCTATATTATCTTTTTACATTCTGATATAATGTGTAGGCCCATTCTAAGTCATTAACCAATTTTAACTGTCAATAATCCTGACCTATTTTTGGCTTAAAGGTCTCGTTACAAGTCCATGAAACGAAACCTAACCAATTTGTTTGTTTGTCAGTCGTGTAAAGTCATTGTCATTAAGATGATAAATGTCAGTTGCGTGCTTTAGGTATTATGTTGTCATTATATCGTTTTTATAATTTAATTATGTTTTGGGTGTAATTAATGCTACCATAAGTAATTGTTTTCTTAAAATTATTTATATAAAACAGAATATGGAAAACGCTACTAGCAAACATCGTACACCCAGGTAAGAGTAACCAAAATAAAGGCATTTTATCAAAAGCAAATATTGGATGTTAGGATTCGTACAACTTATTTATAACTTTAAGTATAAGATCTCCATAATTATTCATTAAATCATGGAGAACCTTATGAACTGCTAACACGCTGACATGGCTGGATAAGTTATTATTTAGATGTCAACTTCTTGAAAAACAAAACATATCAAATCATTATTTGATTTACACTTGGATCAATCGAATGGTATTTTACTTGAGATACATTTACACTATGTACCACTTCTATATTATATGATAATCTATAATCGAATGTTTAATTAATTTTATTTCTATTGTCTTATTTAGTTAAAATTATGTAATATTATATATCTTTGCTTAATTTATATAATAACCCAGGAAGACGAGAATAATGGTATAAAATGGTTTTCAGTCAATGCAGAGAATGGGAGCGGTTAAGAAGAAATAGATTTAATGAAGCAATTAGTAAGTTGGGAGAGATTGTAAAGGAAATATTGAAAGATAAGCCTCAATTTGAGGCATCAAATAATGTACAATATCCTAAGATAGAAATAGTGCAAAAGGCAATCTTATGTCTAACAACTAGTGTTCAAGAAAAGACTCAGTTAAGTAAGTGATTATTGTATAATATAGTCAATTTGAAAATACCATGTATTTTGCACACTAAAATTTCATTAAAATGAAATGGTAATGGTTTTTAGTAATCAAAGAGCCTGATAATGAGCAATTACCTCTATCCATAGCCCTCCAGAACTAAAAATATGTTTCTATTTTACATGTAAGAGAAGGAGATTTAGAGATATTTTTAAATTTTATTATATATTTCAGAAGCTGAAATCTTGGCATTGCAAGTGAAACTTGAAGCCGAAAAAAATGTCAAGCCAGACAAAAAAGATGCTTGTATCCAGGTGTCTGCTGTAGTATGCAAGAAAAATAAAAGTAAGTTTCATTTATATTTTTCTTTTAAGAACAAATTGTTTTCTATTTAATTTTATAGCATGCATGGTGCAACCAAGAATGCATGTACAGGCATGTATCCTACATGTAAGATATGAATAGCCTGTTACGGTACATATGATTGCTGACTGCATTTTACAATACTACTTGAACACTTATCTAAAAATGTACTACATATTATTTGTAAATATATGTATGGAGTCGATGTCCCAATACCAAAATTATGGCAAAGTGTCCTCTTATTTTAAAATAATTTTGTTTCCATCTGTGCAAAATTAGCTTATAGTATCTTGAGATCTTGCTGTTGTATGCTTGAGTTGAAATTTAAATTAATAAATTTATTAATCCAAAACCAAGCATAATTCTTATACCATAATAATTGAAAATAAGGGGATACCTTGTCGTTTGACTGCTGTAATATACTCCTACTACTGTAGGAATAAAAAAATTAAATGCCCTTGATAAAATCCTTAAAATTAATTTAATTTTAGTGCGTATTTGCGTAAATATAAGAAATCATTATATACAGTCGAAATTTCAGATTAGTTCCTTGTTCTTATTTACAGATGGCAAATATGTTAAATTAGTAATGTTACAAAAATCAAAAAAGAAGACCTTAAAAGGAAAACCTTCTGTTGTTCCAAATGAAACTGTTAAACAAAAGAATGAAAGTAAACCATTAATTGGGGAAAACACATCCAAAAAAAATGTGCAAACCTTACCAAAGTTGTTGCCCTTAACAAGCAGCAGTAATAAAAAAGGTGAGTAGACACTACTTTCAGGATACTTTCTTATTTAAAATCTGTACTGTACTTCATATATAAGTAAATATAATAATAATAATATCCTGGGACATTATTGACACACGGCCATCTGATCCCAAACTACTCAGAACTTGTACTATGGAAACCAGATAACTGATATACATTACTACTTTTCAGTAAAACAACCTTAAAGTATTTTTATAATTTTCAGGAATAGAAAGTACTATTGTAGTGCTCCCAAGTACACAATACATTTCCTTTCCACAAAGACCTTTATTATTTCCAGCAGTTCCCCCTACTATTGTATTTTTGGATCCTAATTTACAACCAATAAATAAACCAGCCACAATACCTATTATAAACAGAAACTCTGGAGACATGACAAAAACCACAATGGTAAATGTTTTACCTATATCAGCCTACTCACACCCTATGTCGGCTACAAAAACTAAGAAAAACAATGTAAAGTCCAAGCAAAATGTTAAAAGGAAACCTGTTAAAAAAAATGACAAACAAACTGCTGCAGCATCAGATGAATTGCCTGGAACCAGAGGTGTGAAAACAATAAACCCTAAGGAAATTATAAGTAGTATGAAAGAAGATAAAGTTACCGAAGAAATTTCGCAAATTGCAAAAACACGCGGTTGTCAGTACGAATTAAATGAAAAAACTACCAGCAGCATTTCTGTAAAAAATAATAATGATTGCTATTTTATTGATAGTAAGGTCCCAACAAAGCAGCAGGAAGCTGTAATCAAATCCTCAGAAAAGTCTGAGCCAAATTCAAATAATGATACTTCCATTAATTCTACAGCCATAGTCCAAAAACCTAATGAAGTACTAAGTAATAATGAATCGAAAGAACTACATTTAGAAGGAACCTCTAAACCGGAAAAAACATGTCCCGATAAAGAGTTAACATTAGAAGAAAAAGATAAAGTAAATAAAATTCCTAATATATTAGAGACTGCATTATGTGATAATGTTGTGGATGGTGGTAATGCTCGATTAGAGTTGGCAGAAGAATTTCTAGCTGCTTCTCCAACTGCGGCATTCCTTATGTCCTTCCCACTGGTGAGTGGCAATAGAGCAGACAGTCCCACTGATGAACATCATAATATTCAAGCCAATCCTAAAGAGAACCATCAAAGGAGAACCGAGGTTCTACCTTCACAACCACCATATTTTCCGAAACCAAACGATGAGAAAGAGAAGATAACTAAAAACGGTCAAAATATTTCGCATAAACCAATCGAACAACAAAAGTTTATTGGCGGTGCAAATATTTCAAAGGAAATTGAACCCAAAGTGTCGAACATAATTACTAACTCATCCAATGATAATCCATTTTTGAACTTAACCATGCCATCACTTATTCCAACAAGTTGTGCTCTTCCTGATCCAACGTTTTCCTTAGATTTTGATTGCAATATATCTAAAGCAAATCTGCCAGGCAGTGCTGGGTGTAGTAATAATTATTTCTACAAAAGTGATGCATTAAATTCTACGAAAACCTCTATTTATAGCACCAGTAACATTTCTTCAGGCCACGAATTTAATAGTATTGGTCTTTACCCTTGTGCAATGGAGAAATTTACTACCAAAAACAAATCAGAGTTTTCCAATATGGAAGAAAGTCTCATGAAGATAGGGCCTTCGAGGCTAACTTATGACATTGATCTTGGTTGGTCGCACAAAGGTTTTGATTTTGTAACTTGTACTACTACCTCAAGTACATTTAGTAAAGATAATATTTTAACTTCCGCCTCAACGCAATATTCCACAGCATACAATCCTTTTAATCCTGAGTTTCACGTGCCGCTAGTCGCAAACACCAATAAAAAGGATATGACTTGTAAAGCAATAACATCTTTCCCTGAAGCTATTACGAGTTTTTATTCTCAACCGACTAATTTATGGTCAGAAGACATGACCTTTTATACAGGTAACAATTTTACTAAGAATTTTACACCTAAGTCTCAAAATTTTGCTCCAATGGACCACAACCAATCGAATATAAGTCTTAAGCCTAGTACAGTAAAGCCATACGAAACAAAATTAATACCAGATACTGCGACCGATCAATTGGCTAAACCTGTAACGGAGAGACCGCCGATTGTGAGCGATAAATACACAAAGAAGTCTCCAAGCAAAATGCACATCAATTGGATGACCTCTGAAATAAGGCCAATGCAAAATAATTGCAACTCAAGCCAAGCAACCGCGAAACAAAACCACAAACCTCTATACCCTTCAAACAACATACCGCAGAAAAAACCAGATCATAGTGAAGGAAATTATTTTCCAATCAATATGCAGAATTTCCCATCACAAGTCACCCAAGAAGAATTTCAAGTCTGGCCAACAACGAGACCAGCCGGTACTACTGAAATCAGTATAGAACCTCCGCCTATTAATTTACCAACACTGGTTGGCGATTTAGCACTAGGCCCTCATGAAAAAAAGAAGTATGACGCTATGAACAGGGTTTTACCACCAACAGATCTGCAAAACTGCAATAACTTCTTTTCTGTAACACAATTAATGAATCGCTCGTCGGATGCAATGCCTTCCCGTTATCAAGGGGCTAATATGGATACGCAAAAAACAAATCCCGGTAAACAAAGTATTCCAAATGTTAGCGCTGACTCCCATCGTAAAGTATCGCGCTTGGAAACGCACTTATCACCATGTTATGTGTTTAATGAGTCCAAACCAGTGAATTATGAAACTATGGGACACTTTGCACAAAACAAACAGAAGAACAATAAATCTGATAAAAGTGTGAAAAATACCAAAACGAGTTATTCAGCTGAAGCTTTGATACGGGCAGGACCCTGCAATCAAAAGACACAAGATACCACTATTTCTAAATTTATGCTACCGTCACAAAAATTTAATGATTTCAACGTAACACAAGACAGTGGAGTCGCTCAAGTATCTCATTTTCCGCCTTTGCTCGAATACCCAGATAATAGTTATGCAGGCCAACAATTTTCGGGTACAACCTTATATAATTCAACTACAAATACCATATCCAATTCATTTTATTCTAACTTTATGCCTGGAAGTAGCAATTTGATGAGCGGTAATTACACAAGTGGACATTTCCAAAGCGAGTTTATCGATTATAACCAGCCCGCTGAATGTAATTATACCAATTACAAATACGACGATTTAAAAATGAAAGCTAACACGGCTGCTCTACATAAAACCCCTCCAACTCAATACAAGGGGTCTAGAAGAGAATCCACAACAAAACACAAGCTGGAGTGTTCGAAAAAAGAACCAAGCAAAAAATGTAACAATAAGAGATCTAAACTAAGTAGCGATGTCGAAGAATGGAACGATTCCGGTCATTTGCTGTGGCAAAGTAAAGCCGCTACTAAAAGGCATCCAAATATTTCCGAAGATTTTTCTTTTGCGAACTATGTCGGTAACCAGATACCGCCGGGTAGTCAGTACCAGCCGGAATTATTTAATACTCATCTAATGCCCTCTAACGTGCAAAATTCGCTGGCTACCTTCCCCCCTACATCGCGTGCCAACTTTAACCTAAGCACAATATTTCCAGAAATTACTATGGTAAGAGTTATAGCACAATATACATTTAATTTTGTTGTGTATTATAATTATTACACGTATAAAAATATTTTTTGTTTTAGAAGGTGCAGTGATGGGTCATTACCGAAGAAAATTGTAAGTGGCATACGCAATCAAAATTAACGCTGTGATTTATTTATAAGTTAATAAATGGAAAATTTTGAACTTCATGTTGTGTTTATTATATTTATCTCCAAAAATTATTCGATTTTTAATTCTTTTCCTATCACGCTCTATTTTTCAGTAAAGGTTGTCAACGCATCTGTAACTCTTCGGAGTGATCCCGACGTCGATGGGCACTGGTCAACTTAACATCAATCTCCTTTGCCATCGACTACAATAAAAAATATAATCATCCCTTCAAGTTGTCGCAGGGGAAAGTTGAATAATAATACTTTAATCCTTCCTCAGATGTATACATGTTAGGCACTTGACACTAGACCACATGTAAACCCAGTGGAAATTTATATGTTGCTACAGTTCTAACAATGGCTGTCGCAAACAGTTTATAACTAATAAACTGGAACGTGTTTAAAAAGGCTGACCCGCTGCCAACACAATTTATTACAATCTGTTAATTTGTACATCTTATAAAATTAGGACATCGTAAATAAAAATATTTTGAGACATTGAATCACGCATGATTCCTAAACTCTGTCAAAAAATCTTATATACCACTTGGTATCTGTGTCAAACAAACCATGATATACAATAATAATGACACTGAGCATGTCAAACATTTGCTTAAGTTATTGTACTTTAACTCACGCTAAACGTTTTGTTTGTAAGTGTAGAGGACTCTTATAGATTGAACTTAACGGTGATCATTTTACATCAGGTGGGAAAAGATTCACAATCCTAATTTAAAGTGATGATTTGATTGACACGCTAGTTACACTATTCATCCTCATGCTTCATTACCAAATGAATATGCGCTCACGCCCGTAACGCAGATCGGTAGGCGAAGACAGAGAGAGTTCCTTTTGGCGCGAACCTGGCGCATGTCTTTCGCTTCATCTATATCTATTCATATACGCATTAATCCCCGTTAGTTACGGGCACTCCTTATATCTCCCTTTCTTTACTATCTTACCGATAGTCGAAGAAGAGCAATGCCTCCTACAATACTATTTAAAATTATGTCTCTGTGTTTAATATTCATGTCTGGACTGCGCGGCCAAGTAATATTTAAACATTTTGAACGAATGATGAATAGCCACCATCTACATATCTTGACAAGCTTGCTGAAGTGGAGAATGTAGAGCGCGCATTTCTTTCACCACGTGTTTATTTATTTGCTCACCGTTGGTTTATGTTTGGCATTACGGCTTTATCAACAGACAGAGCACTTGAATTGTTTAATAAGTCGCATATAATCGTTATTTAGTATGTGTTAATTGTACTGGATGATTACACTAATTCCGACTTAATGTTTGATGTGGATGTATTTGATTGAGTTAAAAATAATCTCTAGTGTAACCCCCATCACACAGCATAGGACTTACATTTATTTAAATTACACGTAGAAATTTTATTTGAATTTTCTAATAATAATATTATCTAATATAAAGAGAAGAGATTTGAATGTTTCTTTGTTACGGATAAACTGAAAAATTATTGTTCGGATGGTAAAAATTATTATACCAATGGAAACCTCTTCCATCAGCTAGTAATGGCTATGTCTCTTTTTCCCCGAGCAAAGCTGGAGCAGGTTAGCTTTGTATGAAAATCAATGGAAAGCCCCAGAGAGGTAGAGGAGGTATTTGGAAAAGTTCGTCTTATCTGAGATTTTTATGCAGACTTTATGTAGGTCACGTTACCGTTTGGATAATAATTATTATTTATAGTATATAATTTAAAAAATTGTAACATGATTTTCCAGAATATCTTACAGGTCAATTATAAAGAACATAATTAAAACATTGACTCTTTGGGATGATATCTTTCGATGTAAGTATGCATTATATTATGTAAATACTAGCCGTTACCACGACTTCGCCCGCGTTAAATACAATCAAAATGTGTTCTCTTTTTTATTGTTTTCGTTTTAATTTTATATTTAATTAACAAATACATTATTTTTATTTATTTGTACACGGACCAGCTACGACCACGCATGATTTTATTCATAATTCCGTGGGTTGATTACTTGATTCTATTGAATCTTGGTTATATTATGCAAATTAAATTAGTCTTCTGCAACAATCAAATGAATTGCAGATGTGTTGCCTTCTTTAATGGACAAAAGACATTGGATAAACCGGAAAAAGGATCCTTTTCCTATTGATCCCCTTTCCCGTCTAAATCTTTCTGTAGGAAACGATGGGAAGGAGTAGAGCACTCACACCGGGCCTCCGGAACCTCACTCATGAGGCGAAACGCAGAAGTATAAAATACTTTTTTTTAATATATATTACATAGTGGCAAACGAGCAAGCGGCCCCTAGAAATAAGTACCGCTACCCATAGGCATCCGCAACAAGCTAATGAGTTGCAGATGCGTTGCCTACCTTCATGGATGAAGGAGGGGACAAACAGAAAAAAGGATAATTTAATTCCCTGTCCATCCCCTCCTCATCCGTCAAATCAATACTCCTACTTCACGCCTGTCTTCTGTGAGGTCGTGGTATTTCACCGGTAGAGCCGGCCCATTCGTGTAACAGATATTGCTTCAGGCTCTACCATTACCAAAAAATCTATTGTCTGTAATTTCTATCGTCACTCCCTTCTTATTCATGTCACCTTTCACGCAATCCGTCTATTTCATCTAAGGCCTGCGCCTACCGACATACCCTCCACGCTCAGGACTAAAACTCTACTCTACTTGCTCCATTGTTTCGTCCTCATAACATGCCCATACAATGCTAACCTTTCCATAATCCACCCTAAATCGTACGCGTTTAGTATAGAAATTTTACCAACCCTTTAATTTAATTTGTCAGTATACATAAGATGCTCGCTGAAAGCGTATATTCCATCCAAACGTTCGCATTTATAATGTATAGTAAGATAAGATTAAATGTCGTTACGTAAGGTGAAAAACAAAATCAAATATATCCCACGGTAACCGTACATTTTCCTGGGATAGAAAGTAGCCTATGTGCTCTTCCAGACTATAATCTATCTCTGTGCCTAATTTCATCCAGATCCGTTCAGCCGTTTCGGCGTGAAACAGTAACAAGTAACATCCTCCCATCCAAACTTTAGCATTTATAATATTAGTAAGATAACTTAGATTGTAAGAACGTTAACTAATGACGCATTTCATACATATGAGCAGACACATTTTGAAGTGAGTTGATACATTAAGCAGGTTTGCCTTGACCGCTCTCTGCTTATGCTATGTGTATGTCACCGACCGATTGTGAACTTCGTCAGTTTATAATCGGACTTAAAGTCAAATCTTCAAAGTATAAACTGATATTTTGTTTCCGTTATAAGGTCAAAGTTTAAGTTAGAATGGAAGATAATTACAGATTATGTTCGTAAGACTGTTAGGACAGTGTGTCATATATTACTTATATCTAAAAAATATGTTTATCAAAGCAAAAAATAGTTTTGTTGCGTTTCACATGATACGTTTTCGATTCAAATTGTCCATGATCCATTCGCTTCAAAATTTGCTGACGGTTTATAATATACCTAATCCGTTTACAAACTGACGAAATTCACATATCCATTCATTACTACCAAAATAAATACCTCCAGTTTCGAATACATTCAAATTTGAGAATATTGAACCTTCCCACCCCTTTTTACTAAGATTAAGATGGGAAGGAGAAGTGGTTTAGACGGAAGAGTCCCTTCCTTTGTCCATTAAAGGTAGGCAACACATCTGAAACTCATTGACTTATTGCAGATGCCTAGAGGAGGGTGTGTGTAGCGCCTGGGTAGCGGTAACTTAATATTAGGTTCGGTTGCCACCTTCTTCTATAAAAAAAATATCTGTTCCATAAAACCAATCCTGGAAACAATATATACGAAAAAGGAAATTAATTTCTCAAATGTGCTGATCTTACTTTTCTTGGAGCATTCAATAAATAAAAATAATAGGCCGCATTTAAAATTCGTAGAGTCTCTTTAACAACTGAAGAAATTGTCTTAAAAAAGCTTTGAAAATACGCCAACTGTTAAATTAATTTCGCGGTATTCTTTGGTATACATTTTATACAGTCTGAATTAATTATAATTTTTAATATTATTTTAGGAAGAAATGTAATAATCTGTGAAAGATACATCTAAAAATAGTATATTAAATATATTAACCATGTAGCATTTTTAAAACTCTAGTACTCCTTCTAAATCTACTTTACAATACTTTTATCGTTAATTGGTTGCGGGTCTAAGATATCTTAGACCTTATGGTTTTCTTTCGCATTTTATATTTAGATGTTTTAAAGAAGAGTTTGTAGTGATGATTTCCATAGGTAAGGCTTTTACATCACTTTAAATTACAGTATTTTTGTCTCTAGCAGTTAGTCGTCACACGTACAGGGACAGGCTTCAAGTAAACCAAGAAGCTAGTCTACATTTTGGCGACTAGAGAGTCGGCAGTACACAGCCGTCAACGTACGACGAGAGACGTGCGCAAATCGCACAGTGCCGCGAGCACGAAACTTTGCACAATGGCGGGAAAATGATCACTTTCTATATCGTCAATGAATAAAAATATCCTTGCTCTTAGAAATGTGCACAAATAAAAATTGAAGCTATGTTGTGCTGAATGTTGATTAAGATTTTGAAAATGGTGAAAATGTTCACATGGGCAATGGTGAGTGATGAATAACAATTATATCATGTATTATATGTATATATTATAATATATTATTATAATATATTATATGTATATATTATTTATGCTTTAATAGAAAACGTGTTACACACGTTTTCTATTAAAGCATAAATAATTAAGTGTTATCTTAAAAATGAATTCAGTTTTCGATTTATCACACCGAAAAATATTAGATTATTTCGTTACTTTTAAATTTAGATATATTATTCTGATCGAACTGCCAATCTCTTAAAGTTATTTTAGTTTTTAAAACTCATTTCATTCTTTATAAATCTCCTCAAAAGTTGTTCAATATATTCAATTGCTTAAACAAAAAAGTCGTATTTATTTCGTTCTGCTCTATCTCTCGTGGCGTTATGTAGCGACATAATTCCATTGATTACTTGTTATTACGGTAATGCCATGATACTGGGTCAGGGCTGTAACCGCTACAAAATATTTTTTTAAACAAAGGAAAAACGTTACCAAATTATCCTTAGGTAGCGAAAATTAGAATCGATTTAGTCGTCAGAAATAACGTTTCGTCGGAATAAGAACATTTTATCCTCTAAAATTCCACGTCTAATATTTCTGGGCTACAAGTATTTCCATAAAAATACCTTCGCGCCTCCCGTTAGTCGCTTCTACAACGCGGAAAGAGCTGAAGCTGTACTACGTTGTTGTTGTAAGTTGTCCCATTGATCATAATGAACAATAGGAAAATGATCTCTTTTAGAAGTAACCGAAAGAGATACTACAATTTGGAAAGGACATTTTGAGTAGTAGTAATTGTACGGCTCCGTCATAAATAAGTTAATAAATATTTTGAAAAAAAGACACCTATCAGAGTTTTGACAAACCAACAGCATTCCCGGTCTTGTCAAATTTATGCACTTTTATTTTTAGGTTTTATTGCATTAAAAACTAAAGTGTCTCAATGTAGTGACAAATTGATCCGTCCACGTCTATAAGCGTGTCGTGTAAAAGTAATGTTTCTGGAGATCGGTCCAATTTAAAAAGCTTTAATGAAAATATTACTTTTGTTAAAATCCGTATATTACGGTTTTAACGCTTTCTTTTCTGAGTAAAAAAAAATACTTTCTTAAAGTAAAATTCTTGTTGTATCATCGTCATTACAATGTACATTTCGTAATGGCACAAAACACGATGCAGAATTATTATTTGTTTCTTAATCAGATTGGAAATTAATATATTGTAAACATTGATATGTTTTAAAACAATTAAATATTACATCCATTAGCAAATATTTAAATGACAACTTATAATTTTTGTGCCTATAGTGAAATGTATTAATTCAGTCTTTATAATAAATAACTATAAAATAATATAATAAAATAATATAAAATTTTGATGATTACATTCTGAATTCTGATATTCGGTACATTTCATTATCCACAATTTTAACCATCCATTAGCTCAATGTAATCTATGATTTTAATTATTTCAAGGGATTGACTGAAATGTTTAGTGTTCACTTATTTACACTTGCTTATTTTTGATTTTTAAATATTTTTAATTAAATATATCGAAGCAAAGTTCTATGTCTGATTATTGATTAATAATTATACAAGGAAATAGAAAATAAGAATTAGTAGCAGAGGCCGGTCCTGGCCGGATTATAACCATTCTAATTCAAATACTTAAGCGTATATAACATTTTTCGTAGTTTTAACGAAGTAATTTAAGTACATCATTCGTAAATTTTATTTGAAATAATGGTGCAAATGATGATGATGATGGAACTAAAAAACTAAATAATTGCTGGCAGCGGACTCTTCAGAATCCGTCACCTGGAGCATGATCCTGGATCTGCAATTTATGCAAAACAACGCGACTGAGATAGTCTTGCTTCATCGCACCGCTTAGTTGTAAATAATTCCACGTGACACACTTCTATAAATATAACAAAGTATAAGTCTATTAATACAAAATAAGTGGGGTAAAGTTCAATTAACTATTAAAGCATTAATGAACCATTTCCAACCACGCATTTTTGTGTATGTAAATGAAATAGAATACAAGACCGTATTCTTAATTAATGCTTTCATAATAAAGCACTGCTAAAATACTGTTATACTTGCTAATTAGAGAAGAGATGTGAGGCAGCTGTTGAATCGTTTCATTTAGACTGACATATTTTTCGGTATTTTACATTAAAATGAGAGCTTACGTAAATTGGGAATGAGAATAAAACTAATAAAGTGAAAAAAGAATAAAAACAACGGATATGAAAATAAAATACCTACCTCACCGACTTTCTAGGAAACTAAATTTTATTTGTGCAATTTACTGTTACAAGCCACTTACATTTTATTTTTGGAGTTTGTTATAAATTCTAAGCTTTTTAAAGTTTTTTTGTAGTTACAGGTGGACAAATTAAAAAAAATCTTTTAGAGTTTTTTTGTAGGTACGTGCTAAAAAAACTACACAGAACCGCATTCGTACTTGTCGCTCGAAGGCACAAAATAATAAGTCTTGTTAGTACAATCAGCCTAAGGCATATTTATTACACATATTAATCAACCTCTCGAGAGTAAAAAATACGTAGCTTACTTTTAATTTTCTCCCAACATGAAAAGTGCGAAACAGGCTTGTCGAAGTCTGGGAGTGAGAAAATGATGAGACCCGATTCCAAGTAATAGAAAAAGGGAAGGACAATGAAGTTTCTTTATCAGTAATTTAAGGTAACATACAGATTAGTTCCGCGTGGCCCAAACTTGCTTAGTAAAATACAACACCTAATTGTCCATCAATTTTCAACTTGCACCGGCTCCTGTACTTTATTTTATATACTGTTATAATTTCATAAGTTAATCATTCTATGAATTGTATCAGTTCGTAGGTTAGCCGTAAATAATAATTAAAAAGAGTAATTGGTCCCTTCTGGGTGGTTAGTGAAAAGGTTAAAGAAGCCGATCTCGTAAATCATTTTAATGCTTTTGTAGGAAATAGCTTAAAAAAAAGAACTATGATTTATCACGCAACCCGCTACCTTGAAGACGGCCGCAGTAAGAACTCTCAATATTAATGCGTCATCTAAATATTAACAGGCAAGAATCATGTTGCTTGGCTTGGTTTGGTTTACTTTTAAATTATGAATTAAACGTTATTAAATTATATTAAATAAAAAAGCCATAACTGACAATCACGGCCTGTCAAGTAATTGGTTTGTTGACACCAACACAGGCTGTAATTGAAGTTTGTTGAAAAAATCAAAAAAGCAGAAAGAAAGGAAGAAAAAAGTAAAATATGATTCTCTTCAATTATACGAGGTAAAATACTTTAAAATTAAAATGGTTGTTTTCGTAATATCCGGTGTAAAGTGATTGACGCGCATAACCAATGTCGCATTTAACGTCATCTTATTCTTAACTAACGTGACCCATTTTACCCCCTCCCCCACTTCCCCTCAGCGACCACCCGTAGCAATGCCAAGACTCCTCTAGTTTTCACGTAGTAATTTATAAATATGATCTTAAATACTTTTTTCAAAAAGTTAAAAAGCCCCACCCCTAAGCTGGTCACGTGGGTAGGTATAATAGGTACGTTATTTACCTTACCTAGTTAGTTATACTTACCTCTACTGGATGCGGTATTTTACGTGGTCGTGATACTTCAACGGCTGTACCTATCAATTTTCTTGTCATATTTCTACGTCTTACCCAGGGTCTGATTAAGAATCTACTTACTGAAGGCCTTGTGCATTTACAGCTTTATCATTTTAACTTATATTGATCTTAAAACCTATAGCAGCCGATGATTCCAAAGTCGTACATCCTCGAGCATCATGTGGACCTGTTGGGGGTAAAAAAGGTTATATGATATTTTTACTTTTAGTGGAGGGGAAAGGGACATTCTTTATTTACGATAACATAGGCTTGTTGAAGTTGTAAAAGTATCTTATCCCGTTATCGTTTAAATGATCTGCCATTCTTTAAAATAAAATGAAAATTGATCACGTTCTAAGATCTCCAGGTGACGGTTTTTTTAACAAGTTAGCAATTCCTGTCCTCCTTTGCATGGCGCTCAAATCGTCAGATTATTGAAAATCACACTTCTTAGCATGTACACAATTCCTCCCCTATCTGTACCTGACGCGGTCGAGTATGTCCGATGATCGATGTTTTTTTACAAACTTAATGATCTGCCCTGAGAGCGCGGCTGTATATAGAGGCCAAGATACCACTGATATGTAAATCAGACGCTCTGGTGTATGCACAGAAATCACCGCTTCGGCGCCCGAACCTCCGGGGACAACAAAAAAGATTCTACATGGTATTAAATGCCGTTCTAGGAACATTATCTTTAAGAAGCGTCCACTTCACGTAAAGGAAATATGGTAGATTCTCCTATAAAAATTACTCCTATAAAATGGCTTCACAGAAAAAAAATTGAAATTACTCTGAATTATTGTGGTATGTGTCGGCCAAGAGAATAATTAACACAAGGGCCTCTTCATTTTGTTTTCTCAACTAAACGACTGATATCTCGCATGTATGTAATTAGCAGAGAAAAACAATATTTTCCATTGCCTTCATTGTAATAAAATTATTTTAATTACGAAGGTTACTTATGGTATTACAAACGACGGAAATAAATTTAGCGATTACCAGCCAGTGGCCGGTTGGGTCAAAAGGTCTTAGAACGGTCTTCTTAAATTTAAATAACAATGGGTATTTTTTTTAGTTTTGTAATATACTAGCTGTTACCGGCGACTTTGTACGCGTGGAATCATTTAAAAAGTATTAATCGTAAATAAACACCACCTCCACCAACCCTACCAAATATTGCCTAACGCGACTAAAGAAGTTTTCATTTTATTAAAGTACGCAAGCAAAATATTTTTTTATTATTTTACTGCTTTAAGGCATTGCAGGTAGCGGGCGGCGCTTTCGACACGGTGACGCCTATTATGTTTCACAATTTCGAGGGTTTCTATCTTTTTGCGCGGAACCCTAATTCTTTTGCTTAAACTAAATTAGCCTTGAATCCTAATATTACATTCCACTAAAAGTCCCATCCAAATCGGTTAAGTTGTTTCAGAGATTACCCGGACTAAGCAGACAGACAAAGATTTTAAAAATTGTGTTTTCGTTACAAGTACCGTATATACACTTCATTTTTTTTATCTGTATAGATATAGTAAGACTGTAAGACTAATGTCACACAATTAAAACATACACTATTAAGCTTCCTTTGGAATTTTTCTGCCATTACAATGGTCACAACAGTATTATTTTCTATTAAAGATGATATTTTATTGCTATCACGGGCAAAGGTAATCGCCGTAATACTTGACCCTCGCTTGTATCCTCGATTGATTCTTACGATTAATTGAAGGTAACAGATATTATCCGATTGCATATATAACTAACGCGCTCCCTTCCCCAGCTTCTCGATACTCACTTCCGTCCCGTTTCACGAAATCACTCTCACAGATCGCTGGACGCAAGGAGAAAGAAGTTACACATCAAAAAAGTATGGTTTTAGAAGAAAAGAAAGGTTTCCATCCTTAGACACTTATGTCTAACAGCAATTTACAAGATAGGATTGTCTTGGCGTTTCATATACAACTGGACGCACAAACATAAAAACCTGATAGATAGTCAGGTTGATGTCGATTACTAAATATACAGCTATGTCCGCTAACACTACATGCATGATAATAAACCTTACAATTAGATTAAAATGGCAAACACACGTATATATAGATAGATGGACGGCATTGAAGCGAGCGAATTTACTTTCTCAGGCCGAATTATATCACTGTCAAATGCCAATCTCTGTAAAACAACATTAGTATGTAATGAGGCTCCGTGGCGAGAAGGTTGCGCCGGCGTCGGTGCCGTGATCTCCCATCGTCGTTTAATGATGCGGGTTCAATCCTTCCGTAATATACGGGCGGGTTTCTGTCGGAATACTAATTGCAAAAATGCTTTCGCGGCAACGCATTTCAACACGCCGATGTTATTGTTACACGTGCTTATTTAATTCTGAGCATTATTTCCATATAAAAATGAATAATAAGTTGTGTGAACTTTCTTTTCTTAGCTCAGTGAAAAGCGAAAAGCGACTGGTATCTTTGGCTGTAGCTGTGGCTAATTGAGTTTAAAGGCTCACATATACTCGTACATAGAAACTGTATTGGCTTAATCACTGTCAACATTTACATTCGGATGATAAAGAGGATGAAGGGCAGAGGGAAGGAGTACAATTCTATGTTATGTTTGTTTATTAAAGGCGTTAAAGAATTCCAATGTATGTTTCGTGTCGGTGCGGTGACGTAGGGACGCGACAACTGTGTCAATGCCGCGCTGTGCCGTTGCACTATCTGTCGCACAAACTGTTATCGACCACTTCGATTAGAATTACATCAGAAGCTAACTACAGCTCACCAAATTACCATAAGTAGATAAGAAAACTATGCTGCGCTCTTACACGAGTTTTTTTAATACTTGTAATTAATTTATTGATGATCCTACTGAAAAGGAAATCCAAGGCGAAGGTGGCTGCCAGGATTTTTGGAATTCTTTCAATTTTGACACCAGAGTAGCTTGTGATTTTATATAAAACACAGGTCCGACCGTGCACGTGTCCGATCAAGTATTGCTGTATATGCAATTTCAGATTCGACTTTGAGCATCATGATCAGGTGCAATTGACATATAAAGCACAAGTCTTAGTCAAGTACTGATTCTAGTCGAAGTAGAATATCGACCAGAGTTTGTAACAAAACTAAATTAAAAATTGAATTAACTCATTTTGGAGCGATTCAGTACTGATCTTACTAATATTATTGACACTTTTGCTTAAAAACAAAAAGAAAAGTGTAATTTAGAAAAGTTTGATATGTTAAGTCCCTGAAAACTAACATCTAAATCGTTTAAGGTAATGGCTCAGACTGAATACCTGATAAACTTCATGAAATCTTATGTACACAGATTTAAGCATTAACTATGTTTTATTAAACTAGTGCATTTTATAAAGTAGTGCACACTTTCAATGATAAAATTCCACTGCAATAACAAAGTCTACTGTTACATAGTTCAATGATCATAAATTCATTCGTAAATAACGTAAGCTCCTGGAGGCGAGCGCAAAACATTTTTACATTTGCGGTGTCAAATTGTGTAATCAACTACTCGCATAAAAACCGTTGCGCTGGAGATACGGCACTCACATCCTGGTAAATTGGTTACTCGCATGTGAACAGAAATATTCTACCCAATCAATGAGATACAGAGATATGTAAACATGTGGGGTAGTAATCCCAGGTAAAACATCCTTCTAACTCAAATGAAATAGACACTCATAGAGAATAATTAAATTGTTTTATAATTTACATCCTGTGATAATGGCAACTAAGTGAATTCAAGTCAAACTCCATTATGACACCTTCATCTCTGATTTGTCATAGATGAATTATTCATAAAGATCCTTTCGGCAATTGCTAGAAAAATAAACATTATTTATATTTTTTTTATATTGAATAAACCAGCGCTGGAACACGATCCCATGTGTGTATTAATTGGAGTAAAACGATGACAAAAAGACTAGACTACATGACAAGTATATCATCTGATCAGAATCAGATTTGCCGCATTGCCAACAAATTCTGTAATAAAAACAATACGTTGAAATATTCGAATCTAAACATAAACACATGTAATACAACTTAAAGTTGTTTATATTGAGAGTTAACGCCCTAGATATTATGTTTAAACTGCATTTTGCTTAGAGACACCTATTCCTGAACGTCTATCGGTTTCTTGTGATGTTATTACACGCGTGAATGCATACGGCATTGGTCAATATTCACGTGTAAAGTAAACGCAAAACGGGATTTTATTTCACCCGTACGGGACGGGGACGGGACGTGGTTTAGTATACATTAACGGGGAATTCAATGTATATGCGCCGCGACAATGACTCGGAACTTACGTCCTAGTGTTAAGGTAGCCGAGGATTTCTGTACATCCTCAAGCACATCATATTTACGTTTGTGGATTACCTTGGACCCTGTTAAATATCCTACACCTCAAATCAATCATGTATGTAGAGCCCTGCGCTTAGGGTAGTATAGCATATTAAATAAAAAAAATCGATCAACGGGCAAGCGAGCTCGAGCGCGGTCAATTTTTTTTATTTTAAAGGAAATAGTTTTTATGATAACGGGTTAAGATAATCTGACGCGTTCAACAAGGCGAAGTAACGACATCGTAAATAATGAATACAGACCCATTCCCCGCTAAAAGTAAAAATGTCATATAAACTTTTTTCTTTTTACCATTTAATCTGCATAATCCAATAGGTCCCCAAGAAGCTGAGGCACAAG
This sequence comes from Papilio elwesi, assembly GCA_029849275.1. NCBI lineage: Eukaryota > Metazoa > Arthropoda > Insecta > Lepidoptera > Papilionidae > Papilio > Papilio elwesi. The sequence continues at coordinate 6,416,697 of CM056690.1, forward strand.
ATTCGCATCGTGGGCTCTTCTGCTAATATTGTTGTAAATTAGGAATGTAACATTAAAATTATATTGGAGGACTTGCGTAGAGTGGGACGTGAACCATCCCTTCCGTGGCTCCTTGACATATGTACATTTCTTTATATTTTCTATGAAACGTCCAAAAATCTCCAAAACTTCCCGTCCCGCCCCGCACGGGTGATACTCGTTAGCATGCATTGGGCTTTTTTCTATTTAAAATATAATCAGAAATACTAGTAGCTTTCGTAGAATACTAATGTCTTGAACCTTAGGGTGCGTCCTCATCCGGCAATGCGCCACGAAAGCGTCGTACTAAGTTGTTGTTAGAGGTATACAATATTTTTTTTATATTTTTACATAAATACATTTTCTATATTCAAATAAACCTCACAAGACAGCCCCGACTCTCTTAAGTCTCAATACCATCTGCAGTTACTAATCAACAACAACCATTCAGTAAATTATTATTATTATCACTCTTTTATTGCTATTAGTAATTAATATCAACAACGAATAATCACTTTCCTGATATGCCTGGGCTCTTAGTTTTTCCTTGAACGCAGTCACCTTCTCAAGTATATCGCAGTGACTGGCTAAAAATATAAATATTACAAACAACAATTGCCATGAATTTAAGTTAAAAGACAACTACGTATCAACTACTCACACAAAATGCGCTCCATTTGGAGCTGTATTTACACCAGCCTAAGGCTCATTCCTTGACCTTTTCATCTGGTGTCTTTGTTGTGGAGCCAGGTCCTAAATAGAAAGGATAGAATTATGTATAGATGTATACAGTATTTTTAAGCACCCAAGACAAAAAACAACAGAGGCGGCAAACGCTGCAACAGACAGCAAAAGCAATTGACCAAACCTACTCGTACATGTTGCGCACTTGGCACCCAGCCACCTTACAGACAATAAAACTGAACGTCTGGTGAGGGCAAACATCTAAAATAATACTAAATATTGAATAACTAATTTCAAAAAAATATTCATTTAATATTAAAAATTAAATTATATTCGTAAAAAATATTCGTAGACTTTTTTAAATTACCTTATTAATAGGTATATCATAAAATAGCGGTCCGCCCCGGTTTCGCACGGGTAGTTTCTTCCCTACCTACCTTTAGGGAATGAATTTAGAAAAATCCTTTTTTTGCTGTGTTGTGGCGGCAATAAAGAATACTACTACTCAATATTTTCCCAAGGGAGTCGTAAGAGGCCACCAAGGTAAAGAGACCCGTACCACCTTGCTGACTAAAGCTAGACAGCTTACTGCGCTCACCAACCCGCCTGTCCAGCATTACAATGGGTAAAACCCTCCATATATGGGAGTGGCCTGCCTCCGACAGTGAACTGGGATCATGTCCCTGGTAATACGTGCTCAATTCTATTATGACATATATGTACATAGATGAATTTATATTTATCTTAAGTCTGGTTACTTTAGTGTCGCCGATTCTCTTACTATCTCCATTTTTTTCCGAAGGCCTAATTGTAGCCCTCTTCCCCTTCCCATCCTTTTTAATAAGGAAAAGATGGGAAGGGAAAGAGGATTTGATGGCTGAGGAGGGGGTAGACAGGGAATGGAAATATCCTTTTTTCTTTGTCCCCCTCCTTTGTCCAACAAAGTAGGCATTATCTTGTTGCAGAAGCCTAGGTAGCCTAGGTAGCGGTACTAATTGTAAGGGCCGCTTGCTCGTTTGCCACTATATTCTATAAAAAAATGGCTTGGTTGCGATACTTGAACTCGAGTTATTTTTATTTAACAGCAAGTTAATATTTTAAATGACTAGTATTTATATAAAACATACAAAGGTAAAATATGAGTAGGTATAATAAATTAAAAAAGTTGATAAAAACATATGAAGTATTTTAATTACTTTATAATTGTCACAGCTCCTTTGGGGGCTAATAAAACATTAATGTAAGAGCAGCGGTAAGTAAAAGATATTTCAAGGAAAACTTTCCGAGTGCTAAATGTCACGGTAGATAAAAAGGATTCCAAGAACTGTTTTAATGTACAAAGTTTCTGTTTAAGTAATTAACCTTTATTTTTATTATACGATGAAAACTTAAGCTTAAAAACTTACTACAGCACTTTTAAATAGTCTTGAAATTGATATAATATCACTTTGCTATAATTAGAAGTCAGATTAAAAGCTCAAAGAATCAATGTTTGCAGTTCTAATCAACAAATTTCTGACTTTTACGTACAAAACTTGACTTGCTAAAATTATTGTCTAGTTTATGGAGAATGGCTGCACATATTTGACCTGTTTTCGACCCTATTGTCCTTAATGAAAGGGGACAATTTTGCAGTCACTTTCCAGTGCGGGCATAGTATGACTGAAGTCCATACTAACGGCACAGACTATATACAATGGCCGGTCGCCTGCCAGACGCGAAACCTTCTCGGGAATTCCCTATGATATTTTCATTACATTAATGAGCAGGCTAGATAAAATAACTAATAATAAATAACCCCTAATAAATAATTGCTAAGAAAAATCTTTTATTTGTAAAAATGCCCCCAATATTTGGCAATTTGAAAAAAAAAAACAGACCAAGGTTGGTAACCTTGATCGATTAGAAAAGCCAATTAAAGCTGTTGATTTTTTTAAAGCATCTGCAAATGTATATAAAATTAATATTGACATCGATCATACCATCCATCACTTTTCGTTCGTTGCATCTAATTGTTTTTGATAAATTACATACAAACACGAGACAACTAATTACGGGAGTCGTTGATTTAACCCGGTCATAGTCATAAATATATCTCGGAAGAGCTATTTTTAACATTATTGTGAACAAAGCGCCCTCCCATCTAGTGGCGGCTGCAACGATTACATCTCATTTACTTTCGACGTTATTATCATTATCAAACCAAATATGCAATCTCTTAACTTTTTTCAAATTCCATAGCAAGCCATGTCAATTTCGACATGTAAGTCTACCGTGTTTCCTTAGTAAATATGACAAAAAAGAATGAGAGGTTTCTTACTCGTTTCGAAATGAGTTCCTTTCTTCCTTTCGCTTTTGTGTTTGTATTAAGTAAAGACTCGATAAAAAATAAACGTTAAAATTATAAATATTTTTGCAAATACTCAATATTGACGGCAAGATGAATCGATTTGAAAGATTCTTTAGAGATTTTAGTTTTCTAGGTGATCAGGAAGTGCTTTAAAAATCAATGCAAAAAAATGTCGGATTTTGGTGGCGCTTTTCATTGTTTACATTTTCAGTGTTTTTTATTGTTTAGATTGTTACTCTTTTCTCGGTCTAGCTCTGAGCCCGCAAACAAACAAACAACGTGCTATAAAGCACGCCCTTCTTAAAACTTAGGAGTGCATTTCATAGGAGCCTACCAATTTATAACAACAAATTTAGGTCAACGTGACAGATAGTAGACCTGTCATCGTCCTTATGGCTGACCACCTCCTTAATGTGTAAATTGGTACTTGTCGTCCGAACGCAAACATATTTTTATTTATTTAAAAGTTAAAAAAAAAATTATTTTTAAAACTAATAAATATCTTGATTATAAATATAATTAACTCGTGTTATTTGATCGCTAGAGCTCATCAAGATTTTTTTTATTTATATATCTATTCTAATTAAAGAAGTAGATAATCAATTCACAATTAAATGCATGGAAAACCTAAGACTTCAGAATATTATAGATAACATAGTGTAGATAGAGGAAATTTAGTTCCAGGATATAAAATGTTATACTCGCTGTTAAAAATTGAACCATACAAAGTCCCTATAAATAATAAAACCTTTTTAAATAAAAAAATCGTGACGTTGTCTGACACAATACGCAACAATTTGTTGCGTACACACATGTGCGCACTTGTGAACCTGACGCTCTAAAACAAGTTTCGGCGCTCTCCATAACCAACGGCTTAAAGGCCATTACTTGTTACAAATTATCGGGCAGTATGTTCGTTATATAAGAACGTTAAGAAAGTAATATAAACTATCTTAGCCTGTACATGTCGAAGAAAAGAATGAGGAAAAACACCAGCAGGAAATGCGAAAGTGACTGAAAGCGAAGTCGTTGACAAGTTGCCTCCCTTCCAAAATCGGCAATAAAGAGCAATATTCAATATGCCGTAACCGTGAAGTAGGTCAGCCCGAAAAGAATCTCTGCTAACCCTTCTAAGTGCGATGATTTGAGGGCGATTGGATAGAAATATAATTATTTCTCAAAAGCTTCGTACGATTCCGCGGATATATTGTTTCGCAATTTACGAAAGTCAACCCATTGCCGTTACTGATATGGCATTCATCACGACCATGCCCTGACAAGGCTGTCCGCATGATTTTAATCGATTTCGTAATCTCGAGATGAGTAAGAAATATGTAACTATTTAGTCTTATATCTGTATTAATTCATGTTATAGGGGCTTAAATATGAAATTGCCGTTTTAGCCTACTAGCCAGTTCGAACTAAAATTAAACCTGCTTGGTGTGAGATTCCAGTGTGAACCTCTTTTCTCATGATAACTAGAACGTTCTGAATTTGAAAAATGGTTTCATTCGATTGTTTGACTCTCAATTTTTTCATTTCATTTTAAATGTGAAGATGGGTACATACCGAGTTCCGGCGTGGAACTAATGCAACAGAAATAGCTCAATTTTGTGTTTTGAGAGGATACGGCTTGTAAGCGCACCGTGCGTTTTTCGTGCGGAAACTTCGACTCGAAAAATGAACCCCGAGGGACCCCCTACTAACATCAATGACATGATTTGATGTTAGCATACTCAATATTGACTAATTTGTATCAAATCGGTAAGAAAAACCTTGGAAAATGGATGCCCCATAATCCATCACCCACCATCTTCCCGTGAGAAATGTAAAGATAATAAGGGTAAATAGATACTTTGATTAAATATGTTTCACCTTAGAAAAAAAATGATTGATTTTTTCAATAGGTATAGAATGGCAATTTGATACTACCTAATATTTTCAGAGTCTACCTCGAGAATGTTCTGGTCTAGAAATTTAGGAATCCTCAAGAAACTATTCTGCGGTCATTGTAATGATTACATTGATGAAGATGAAAAGGGAATGTAAGGATGCTATCTGTCCTCGACTGACTGTTTTTTAATATGTTTATCTCTATATCAGTATTTATATTTAAACATTTGTATTTTATTTAGAAAGGTCACCAAAGATTGAGTTATTGGCTTGACGAACATTCGACCATACTATGACGTTTACGAACAGCTAATAACCATCCTGATGTTCACCTTAGTTTCCTCAAGTAATAAATCGAAACTACACACATTTGTAAGAAAAGAAATTAGAACAAAAATATGTATAAGTCTTAAGAGAATATTACATGGCGTAACATTTCGATGTTACTTTCCTGTATGTTTCTGTTGATTTACGATAGATAATGTCCAAGAAAATGAAAAAGCTTTCACAACTAACAGCTGATAGATATGTGGGGTTCAGTAATCTCTGTCGCTGCTAACTTTACCTATAAAGCAGCACTATGTGACATAATATTCTGATATTTACGATACGTTCGCAGTATTGCTTTTGCTAAGAGGTTTATTACATAAATCATAACTAAGTGTCACAGCAGGAAGTTAAAGTAAATAAAAAATATTATACGCTAGGTTATAACATTTGCTCGGGCGTAGTGTGCGCCCACACTAACTGTGCTTTACGAGGAGCCAATATCGGAAAAATGTTGATCACACATGTTCGCTTCGAACGCTAAGGGGCTACTAACTTCTAACGCCCCAGCAACTGAATTTCTTAAATTAAAATCCCTATTATCCCTACTAATATTATAAATGTTAATGTAAGTTTGTTTGTTTCAATGAAATTTACAAGGATTGTCCAGATTGGCACATTCCTGTGTTTGGTAGCGATCCCATCAACATAATAGTGGTACTCGGGCGAAGCCGGGGCGGATCACTAGTAATATTATAAATGTGAATGTAAGTTTGTTTGTTACGCTATCACGCGAAAACTGCTCAGCCGACCATCATGCCATTATTTTAAACGGATTGTCAGGGATACCGAAAAGAACATGGTATCTTTTATCCTGAAAAAAAACTTAGCGAGGGATAGGAAAATAAAACATAATATATATTGGTTGATGCTTTTGACAAGGCAACCTTTTTGAAATTTTGTTGCATGACTTGAAATAAAAACCATCAACCAATAACAACATTTTGTCATTTAACTATAATTACAAATTATTATATGCGGAATCAAGTTACAAAAATTACCAGCGAGGAAGATAAGAAATGAGTTTGTTCGAAGCGACGGGCAACAGTTAGCCTTAAACACAGACACCTAACTAATTAAGCTTTAAAAACGATACTTATAATAAGTATGTATACATGTAATGTAATAATGTAAATTGTTAATTCGAAATAACAATGTGTCTGTCTACTGTCATCAAGAAACTAACATTTTGAATTGTATAGAAAATAGAACAAAACATTCTAGCATGCTACAGTGTTCTTTCTTTCAGTGGCACTGGTGTTGGTGTATCTTAATGACATCGTTCGATAAATCGCGAGGAGAGATATTCACTTTGGGATACCTGACCGGGTCGCAGAGACGTCCAGGCGATTTCACTTATGAAAGGCCAGGTCGAGTCATTTCAGGTGACTTGTTTTACAAAATTAAAATTAGTCATACCAAGCCATTATATTGAGCCTTTACAGATGAAATAACTTTAAAGATTGTTTTTGTCAGGAGCAATTTCCATGGCCGTGGACGAAGTAAACGAAAAGTTGCTCGGGCCGATGGGGCATTCCTTGGAATTTATCGTCGCTGAGACCTACGGCCAAGAAGAAGTCTCCATAAAACAGGTATGTTATTGATAAGTTTTGCTCTTTTTGCTATGAAAAATTTAATCGAAATCTTAAGTTTCGTTCGTTAATTTATTTTATATTTAATATTAACCGACTGATACTCAAATCGGCTGTTCTGACATATATACTCACACAAACATTTATCAAATAATAACTTGTACTAACTCTAATTTATCTGCCAATACATTTTACACATTTAAATAGCCGGCCGGTGAAATAACACGACCTCACAGAAGACAGGAGTGAAGTAGAGTATTCTGCGAGTCATATGATGAGTGAGGTGCCAGAGGCCCAATTCTAGTTCTCTTTACTCTTTTCTTATTCGCAAAGTATGGGAAGGGGAGGAGGACTTGATGGTGGAGGGGATTATTAGAAATGGGAAATAACCATTTTCTGTTTATCCCCTCCTCTGTCCATTAAAGCTAGGCATCGCATCTGCAACTCATTAGCTTTTTGCAGATGTCTATGGGTACCGATCACTTTGTATCTGGTGAACCGCTTGCTCGTTTGCCATTATATTACACACATTACATATATACAATATTTTAATACGTTTATAAATAAATAGTTGTTCTAAAATGTGAGGTTAAACGTTTTTAAATTATGAACAAAGAGAAGAAGAGCATATGTATAGTAAAAGTGAGTGGTAACGTTGGTTCAAGAAAAATAATATAGGATTTGTTAATGTATTGCTGATATACTAAAGAAGGGCTATAATATAATAAGGCCTGCAATTACAGGATGAGCTGGTATGTTTCTGGATGTTTAAAATGAGATGTATAGATCTTTGCATCATCACAGCGACATCCATGTCTCCCTAATTAATTTTGTCATTTACTCTTTTGAAGTTAAATTAATTTCGAATAAAAGATTTACTGCTTCCAAGGGTGTTTATTAATAGTTTCGCAAGCGCGCTAAGTGACCATTTTATGGCCAATAGATCAAGGTTACCAGTGGTAATAACTCTCCGAATAGGATGGATATTTGACGTCAACGTCAAATGGAGTATAAGCCCCTAGCCGTTTATTTCAATTTTCATCTACGTAGATATATTTTACGCCTTCAAAAGCTATTTTAGAGAAGTTTTATTAACTGCTATTTGTTTGTCTTATATTAATTTTATATTTAAGGTAGTTCGATACCCGTTATAGTCACCAGATAGTCACCACGTTACTTTCGCACTTTAAAACAAATTACATAAATTTCTACTTTTACGAATAACGTTTCTACCAACTTTATTGTTATATTGGTAGAGACAATTATAAGCTGCCATTCATTGGGAATAATATAAAACTTTGAAGAGTACGGAAACCAAGGAGTTCGAACATCTGGCGCCGCGCTCTTCGCGAGTTTGGATTTTCACTTAAACTCGAAACTTTTCCTCATTTATCTTTTAATATCGAAGAATAATGTCTGTGCCATTGCGAAGTAATCAGAATTCTTAAATTATTATATTATTCTATTTGGGGAGCGTCGCCAGGGATTTCTATATCTTTTACATTTATCCACAATGAAGATCAATTAACTAATAAAATACAACATATTTTTTGTTTGTTTGTCCTTTCTCTCCGAAATTCTTTTCACAGATCTTGGGCTTATATCTGCAAAATTAAATTTACATATTGAACTGGTTGCTCTTATCGGCGAATCTTTAACTATTGTAAATTGTATGATGTGATATTTAAAATAAGATTGTAAAATGATATACCATATGTATGTAAACATAACAGTAGAAAACATTTTAAAATTAATTTAACAATTTATATTATGGTAGTAAAATAAGTAGGCATAAAAGAAGGCGCCCAGCAGTGGAAACAGCTAAAACAAGGGATTACTAAATTTAAATAACACTTAAAGCTAAATTCGTTTTAAGTTGAGTCATATGATTACGATCGGAGGAATACCTTATAACGAAACATCATTAACACACTTTTAAAATCATCAATAACATAAGTTGTAGCGGTCAACATGCAATTACTTTCTTTTTATTTGTTTTAACTACTCTTTAATTGCAACTGCATATAAAGTTATCTCCGTGGGCATCAATATAAATCAGTGAATGTTTAAATAATATCGCACACCATGCCTCACATAGCTCCCACGCCGAATAAGTACTTACACTTTTTCGAAACTTCGACCTTCAGCAGGTACTAAAGTACCCATCTGTCAACATCTTCCCCCTTTCTAAACGTTAGTTGCGTCAGGTTTATGCTTGGATAGTTTTAGATTAAGGACGAGGGTCAACTCAATCTGTTTTCAGCTAAGGAATCTACGGTCCTCCGCTGTACATGTCGTTTCCAGATACCCATTGTGCTTATCTATATCTAGACAGTTCTCTGTAAGAACAACTTTCTCCTCGTAAATTATAGAATTAAACATAATTCTTTCAATGTCATCTTTATGAGTTAATGTTAACATAATACAGTGCCACTTCACTCGATATATGTGTAAGGAAGAGGAAGTGATGGCGAGTCTATAGACATATCGCACATAACGAACGGACGTCTTAAAGAAAAGTTAGAACTGAAAATGCAAAAAAGTGACATTCGGGCTAACAAAGGCACCCGTGAAATTTTCTAAGTCCAAAAACGTGCAAATATAAACTGTGTAAAAAACAATAAGGTGCTAGGCCGTGACTAAATTAGTTTTAAGTAATAAAAAGACTGACAGGGGTCCCTATTGACCCAATTAGTTTAGTAAAAAATTTTTTAAAATAGTCAATTTATGACTAAGTGACATACATTTTTGCTTTTTAGCGAAATGTATTAACAGTAATTATAATCTAGTCATATTTTAAAATTAGTTTTAGACAATTTTGGTTTATTGACCAAAAATTTTAATTGTGTATAGATTGACTTTTTAAAAAATTTTAGTTTTAAGATTACTTTGACATTTATTTTAAGTTTAAATTTTATATTGTTATTGTTGTGTTTTTAGACAGGGTTTATTGCCCAATTAGAAAATAAGTTTTAACTAAGGTTTTATTGACCTGTAACATAGATATAAGTAAAATTAGTGATTTAAGTTTTAAAATATTGACACGTTCCCCCCTGAAAATGTTTGGCTTTCGCACCCCCGAGAAGAGGACGGAGACAGCCACCAGTACCGACGCCACAGAAATGGATAAGGCAACCACCTCCCACACCTCCCAGGTGGAGAAGTCACCAAGCAGGACCTCAAAGGTCAGGCGCAGTATTGGTGAGTGGGAAGCAGGGAAAGTTGCTGTGAAAGAAAAGGCCCCCCAAAACCAAAACCAAGCAAAGGCCTCTGACGTGGTGCTGCCAGTAAAAAAGGTGGCAGCCCCAAAAGAAAAAACTGACACCGATCAGACATCAAGTCCACCTACAGGCGCAGTAGGTGGCCTACCAAAACAGGCGGACCGGTTGAAGGAGGCGAGAGCGTGGGTGACGAAAGCCAAAATCAACCTCGGACATTCTAAGAACATAAAAACGGAGATCAAGCAAGAAGTCCTTCTAGCAATAGATAGACTGTATCATCTCCTCAGAGAATCTGAAAAAGAAAAAGAAAGCATGCAAACAAAAAGTCAGAAGAAACAACAAGAAGATAGGAAGAAAGGACCCGAAGAAGAAAAAGAAGAAAAGGAGAAGACTGTAAATAATTTAAATAATGCTAATTTAAGTGTAAACGGCCCCGCCATCGAAATTGTACATAAAATGGAAGAACAGGCCAGACTCATAGAGAGAAACAACCAAAAAATGGAACAGCTGCAAGAGGAAATGGAGAAGTTTAAAGGCCTAATTCAAAAACAAACTTACGCAAATGTAGTAGCTGGAGCTGGCACGACAAAAAAGCCGCCACTGAGTGTGAAAGCCACACACTCAGTGGCGATTTCGTCGAAAGATGAGCGGGAGACCGGAGAGCAGGTCCTGGAAAGAATAAGAAAGGTTGTTAATGCGAAAGAGGTTGGAATAAAAATAGACAGTGTTAGGAAAGCTAGAGATCGTAAGGTAATATTGGGGTGCAACACGGCCTCAGAGTTGAAGCAAGTTCAGGATAGGCTGCGGAGTGCGGGCGGCGATTTGAAGGTGGAAGAAGTAAAAAACAAGGATCCGCTTGTAGTTATCAAAGACGTGCTAAACTTTAACAAAGATGAGGATATACTACAAGCGATCCGAAAACAGAATAGGGACCTCCTAACCGATTTAAAAGAGGAAGAGGTAAGAATGGAGGTCCGGTATAGGAAAAGGGCGCGGAATGAGCTCACGTCCCACGTGGTCCTTAGGGTGTCGCCGAAGATTTGGGTTCGTCTGACGGAGGCTGGTGCAATACATGTCGACTTGCAGCGCGTACGAGTGGTCGACCAGTCTCCGCTTGTTCAGTGCACTAAATGCCTGGGGTACGGGCACACGAAGCGACTGTGTACAGAGGAGGAGGAGGTATGCAGTCACTGCGGGGGCCCGCACCTCAGGACGAAGTGTACCAAGTGGCTGGCCGGAGAGACACCCGCCTGCCGGAACTGCCAAAAGGCAAAATCCGACAGGCGGGATCATAACGCGTTCAGTGTCGACTGTCCGGTGAGGGCGAGATGGGAGGCACTGGCCCGGGCGTCAGTAGCCTATTGCTAAGGGCGCCCCGGGCGCCTCCCATGCCTCTGAAACCGACAGACGCCTGTATCACGCCGTGCAGGCTAACCTGCAAAGGTCCGAGCTCTCCACGGCAGAGTTAATCACAGAGTCGGCGAAGAGAAACCTTTCGTTCGCTCTGGTCCAGGAGCCCTACGTGGGCAATAGGGGTGAGATGGGACGGTATCGGGGGACGAGAACGGTACAATGCGCCGCCAGGGCCGCCGGTGAGGTGGTCAAGGCGGCCATTGTACTCTTCGACGACGCCATGCCTGTCTCCCACTGCCCGGATCTCACAACTTGTAACATCGCAGTGGCGAAGGTGAGAGCCGGGACGAGGGAGATAGGCCTGGTGTCCGTCTACCTCGAGCCGAATGGGCCCATCGAACCCCACCTGGACGCGATTGGCACTGTCGTGGAGAGGTTGGGTACCGCAGGCGTGATACTAGGCGGAGACCTGAACGCGTGGAACGTCTGGTGGGGCAGCCACCGGACGGATAAGCGGGGACTGGAAGTGGCCGAGAAGCTCGACCAGCTCGGTCTACATGTATTGAACCAGGGGTCTGAGCCCACTTTTGACACCATACGAGGTGGGAAAAGATATACCAGCTGCGTGGACATCACTGTCTGCACCACCAACCTTCTCGGGAAGGTGGTGGACTGGCGCTTAGCGGACAATATATCCAGTTCGGACCACAGGGCAATCCTGTTTGAAATGAACCTTCAGAAATCTCTGGGCGTGGAAATCGTCAGCTCTACCCGGGAGTACAACACAAGGAAGGCAAATTGGGGCGAGTTTCGTGAGAAACTCGCCTCAAAATGGAGGGGCAAAGGCATAACATCAGCCGCAATGGGAGGGATCCAAACCAAGGAACAACTGGAGAAGGAAGTGGACAAGTACGTGGAAACCGTGGTAGAGGTCTGTAGGGATACCATGCCCAGAATTTCTAAGAGGAGGCGAGCAGGATTGCCTTGGTGGTCCGAAGCGCTCTCTCTCCTCAAAGCTGATGTTTTGAGGAAGAAGAGGCGGATTGCGTGCGCGGCGCCGGTCCGGAGAGGATGGGTGGTGCGGCAGTATGTCGACGCTAAATCTGAGTACCTGGCGGAGGTGAAGAGGGCTCAGACCAAAAGTTGGAAAGAGTTTTGCGGAAGACAGACCCGAGAGACCATGTGGGATGGAATCTACAGGGTGATAGGCCGCACAACAGTGAGGCCAGAAGAGCTCCCCCTTGTTCGGAATGGAGTGGCGCTGAACGGGGGAGAATCGGCCAGGGTCCTAGCGGAGACCTTCTTCGCCGAAGACGATCCCGAGGAGGACGACGCGGCCCACAAAGAAATGAGAAAGTTAGCCGAAGAAGTAAATGAGGGGTCGCATGATGATACATGCGACCCCCCTTTCACACTGGACGAGCTCATGTGGGCCGCGTCGAGTTTCAACCCGAAGAAGGCCCCTGGCCCGGACGGCCTCACTGCAGATATCTGCAAAGCGGCCATCACCCTTGATCCGGAGCTTTTCCTCGCCCTGGCAAATCGCTGCCTGGCCCTGGCGTGCTTCCCTAGGAGGTGGAAAGAGGCAGCGGTTGTGGCGCTTAGGAAACCCAATAGAGACGACTATACGCACCCCAAGTCACTTCGCCCAATAGGGCTATTGCCGGTCTTGGGCAAAGTGCTCGAAAAAATGGTGGTGAAGCGGGTCCGTTGGCACACTGCGCCAATGATCAGCCGGCACCAATACGGATTCATGCCCCAGAGGAGTACCGAGGACTCCCTCTATGTCATGGTCCAGCACATACGGGCCGAGGTCGAAAGACGGAAGCTCGTTGTGCTGGTATCGCTAGACATAGAGGGAGCCTTCGATAACGCCTGGTGGCCGGCTGTGAGGTGCAGGTTAGCCGAAACTCGGTGCCCCGCAAACCTGAGGCGTCTGCTCGATCACTATCTTAGTGAAAGGACAGTACGCCTCAGGTATGCGGGGTCCGAGTGGACCCGTAGACCCACCAAGGGGTGCGTGCAGGGCTCTATTGGGGGTCCTACGCTCTGGAACCTGCTGCTGAATCCACTCCTGGGGGAGCTAGAGGAGATGGGTATCCGATTTCAGGCTTTCGCCGACGACGTGGTGCTGATGTTCTCGGGAGACAGCGGCACGGAGGTGCAAGGCCGTGCCAATGTGGCTCTCGACCATGTTCAGGCGTGGGGAGTAAGGAACAAGTTGACCTTCGCACCAGCGAAAACAAAGGCGATGCTGGTCACCAGAAAGATCAAGTACGACTCCCCACGCCTGAGCATGGGGGGGAGGCACATTGAGTACGTGAAAAGCATGAGGGTCTTGGGGTTGACAGTTGACGATAAGCTTACATTTAATGAGCACATCAGAAAAGTTTGCAAGAAAGCCATCAGCCTCTATCGTCAACTGTCAACCGCCGCGAAGATCTCATGGGGCCTAAATCCCGAGATCATCAGGACCATGTACGTATCGGTGGTGGAACCCATCATACTCTACGGGGCCAGTGCGTGGGCGCCGGCCGCGCGGAAGAAGACCATTCGCAAGTTGTTAGACCGGGTGCAGCGGGGATTCGCTCAGAAAATCGTTAGGGCATATCGGACGGTCTCTCTAAACGCTGCCCTAACACTCGCCGGGTTGCTGCCTCTTGACCTTCGGGTTAGAGAGGCGGCCCTTCTTTTTGAAATAAAGAAGGGTTACTCCCGGCGGGTGTTGGGGGATCGAGATTTGGAGAGGCCGTCCAAGTTTGAGGAGTCCCAGCACCCCGCTCGCCTGGGAGGGCTGCAGTTCGACTGCTTGACGGACGGCGACGAAGCCGCCCAGCGAGCTGCCGTCGATGTAAGGATTTACACCGACGGCAGCAAAATTGACGGCAGGGTCGGCGCGGCGCTATCGGTATGGAATAGCGCCGCGGAGACGTACTGCCGGAAATTAAAGCTGGGCGACTTCTGCACCGTATATCAGGCGGAACTGTATGCCCTATATGAGGCCGTTAGATATATAGATAGAAGTTCCTCGGAGAGGTTTGGGATTTACTCCGACTCGAGGTCCGCCCTTGAAACGCTGCAAAACATTGACTCCCTCCACCCCCTGGTAATGGAAATTAGAAGGCTAAAGAAGGAGATAGAGGAAAAAGGAAAAATTATAACATGGAATTGGGTGAAGGCGCATGTGGGGGTGGAGGGTAATGAAAGGGCGGACGAACTTGCGAAGCAGGCTGCAGTCGGGGTAAAGACCAAGCCTCATTACGATAGATGTCCCGTTTCATTCGTCAAGCGACAACTTCGGTTGGAATCGCTTGACGAATGGAACGGGAGATACAAGGACGGGGAGACGGCCTCGACAACGAAGGTCTTCTTCCCAGATGCGGTTAGCGCCTACCCGGTACTTCGCAGCATAGAATTGGATCCCGTGCTGGTTCAGGTGTTTACGGGGCATGGGGGGTTCGCTCAATACCTACACAGGTTTAAGTGTAGGGAGAGCCCCTCATGCACCTGTGATCCAGCACGGGAAGAGTCCGTGTTGCACATTATCACTGAATGTCCGGTGTTCGGCAGAAGTAGGGTAGACCTAGAAATAGAAATAAAAGAAAGAATAACTTTAGAAAATATAAGTAGTCTACTAAGAAACAAGGAAACACGAAGTAAATTTATAGATTTTTGTAAAATAATAGCCGAAAAAGTGATAAAGAAAAAGAAAGAATAGAACCGAACACAGACAACAAGAACGCAAGTACCTGATTTAAACTAAGATTTTATTGTAGGAAATAAGTTTTATTATATTGTTTAAATTTTTACTGGTTTTAAATTAAGATTTTATTGTAGGAAATAAGTTTTATTGTATTTTTAAAAAATTTTTTACAGGTTTTAAAATTGTATTAGTCGTAATTAGATGTAAGAAAATTGTATATTGATTTTATAATTTAATAAAGTAAACAACGTCTCTGGCTTTTACTACGCTAGGGGGAACGAGAGGGCGGCATAGCGCCGCCCACAAAAAAAAAAAAAAAAAAAAAACATAATACAGTGAAAACCAGTAAAACTTGACACCGTTAAATTACGCTTATTGTCTTAAAAATAATTAAAAAAGTGGTTAAAAGTTTTCACTCATTTCTACATGTAATTATACTTTATCATTCGCACGATTTCCGTCTTGTAAATTAACGTTTTGTCACGTGTTTTATCGCCTTTAATTTATTAATTGCAATTCGCTGTTCGTGATACCTACAAAATATTACTGATCATTAATTTCCGGGATCGTTGCAAAAGACTAAATTATTAGTTAAAATATTTTGTATGATAATGTATGTGATAAATTATTTTATAGGAACTGCAGTTAAGTTTTTTCTACTAAGAAACGAAATCCCAATATACGATATTATAGCGCAAAAAATATCAGTCGTTAAATTTTTAGCAGCACGTTTCGAATTGACGCATGAGACAGTTGCAATACCCATAATGGACAGTTATGAGCTATTGTTTGCAAAGAGTTGTAAACAAGGATTTAGAATTGCGCCGTGCGTTTAAACTGTTAAATATATTGTCGGGTTGGCAAAGTGTTGCACACGACTGGACATACGGCTCTCCAGAAATAATTTAACTGCTTTATTCGTGAGTATCTCAATGAGCCAGTAATAGCGGCGATCTGAAGGCAAAACACGCACCCAAGTCATTCAGTGGACTCTTATTACACTAATACGCTTTGCATGGTATGTGTCTGCGATGGCGTTATCATCTTAATACGTTTATTATCATGTTACATTGAAATTAGGTTTTCGTTGTGTAACTGGTTCTCATGACTTCTGTTCGAATTTGTTTTTCAATTACCGAAACTACTTCAACGCGCCTTGAATACAATTTTTATTCTTAAACTTTAAAAATCTGTTTTCTTTTCCTAGGCATACATATAATAATATATTTAAAATTATATATAAAGCATACATATATAACTTCGTGGTTAGACAGACAAGATTCTTCGAATTAACTTATCTATTAATTTTATTATTTGAATTCGTCTGTACGAAATCAGTAAAATGTGATTATGCATAAGAAATTCTAAACAAACTTTAAATTAAAAAAAAACGTATTAAATTTAAAAATCACCGAGTTAGATTAAAAAATTACACGAGAACTTTCTGAACTTCATATCTAAGATTTTATTTCTCTTATTACACATAAAAATATTATTGAATCACCTATCATACCAACTTATTTTTATCAAGTCACAGTTGGAATAGGAAAAATCTGTTATGAGAGTCCAATAGAGCAAAATAATTTGAATTATTATGTAACGACACATTACTCAGCGAACATAGAACCACCATCCATTAAGGTGATCTCAACAAGTTCTCAAGTTTTAAATAAATCCGCTATAACATAAGTATGACAAACGGATGTACGAGTACAGTACCGCGGAAAGCAAGAACATTATTCTCCGTCACTTCCAGTTGCAATGACACCGCCTCCCTGAATTAACATTTTGAACATTTATTACAATTAGCTCATATTTCTTATTGTATTTGATAAAAAAATAAATGATTCATATGTTACTATTATATAACTATAATAAGGAGTCAAAGATAACTTGTCTTATCAATTTTTATTATGAAAAAATGAAATTTGAATATATAATTAAGATGACTGTTTTGCAGCAGAGCGCCCAAAAGTGCAGTATTAAAAAATACAATTATAGGTATACTAAAAATTTGGTAAAGTTACAGTAACGACTGTGTAATGAAGACAATTCAAAGGCGATCAAAGCCTGAATGAAATAATCCATATCGACTCAATCTCCGTGCCTCGAAATAATTGCGCAGTTCCCTTATCGATAATGACATCAGTGCGCAATCGGAGCTTACGTGTCTAAGACGACAATTGTCCCGAGTAACCGACATGGGGGAGGCGAATGCATTCATTTAGAATTGTAATTTCGTATGTACGAAATTGATGAAATACTCATCCCAATAAATACTTTATTTATACGTGTAATAGCGGAAACCGAATTGCGTATCGATCTTTTTATCTAATGAAATTAAAACAAAACGTCAAAACTGATTTTTTATACTTACGCGATACACATTGGAACACAACTAACGGATTTTATCGAGTTCATTTCATGGTTTTGTTCCCGACGTTGATGAAATTAAACAACATCCTAATTTCAATAGAGAGTATGTCTGGGCACTACCACTTACTACGGATCTTGCGATGAAAAAAATTGAACCCCGAACCAAACGTACAACTACAAGATATGAAGATACTGTGAGCTCATTCGAAGCAAAATGATAATTGAAAATAAGAGGGTACTTCGCCAGAAATTTTGACATTGAGTCGTCAGACACATCGGTCCCCCGTAACCATGACCTCAGTCCAGTACTCGAAACATCGAGAACAATACCGTGAAACAAATGGGATAAAATCCGAAAAGTAGTTTGATTCCAATCCCGTTAACCTACCAGTGTGACAGGACTACGAGTGCGCAATCCTTTTCTAAAAATAAATTAACTCATAACCAAATGTGCCTTGTTATGTTTTATGTTCATTTTAATAACTACATTAAAATGCAAATGCATGTCTTAAAATAACGTGTTAATAAAAAGGTCAATAATTAAAAAAGACTACACAGGTCAAACTTTTGATTTTGGGATATCATACCTATATATAAAATCGAGGTTTTAATTTAATTAATCAGTCATAAAAATGCAAGTAGATATAATAATTCCTTTTTGCTTATCTTATGAAAGTAGAAAAATGTCAAGGTTTTATAATTAATGAAATATATCTTAGACGTTAATACGTTTTCTTAATGAATGATGTAAAAATGCCTAGTTATTTGTATTATTCCTTTCATTCCCAACAAAAGGGTACGGTGGTAAGTTATTAAAAAGCTCAAGTCGCAGCGAGATTTTATTTTGTTGGCTGTTGAGAAGTAGCTTATCCTTTAAATTTAGTATACGGCGTAGTGTTAGTTCAGCAGACAATGACGTCGTATTTTTCTATTTTATTTTACATGCCGTATCCAGGCTTTGCGTAAATATACTGACTAAAATAATTTAGGCTGTAAGGACAATTTTTATTACATATTGAGGTCAAAAGTTCACGTAATTTGGATAATATACAAGGAAGTCTTATGTATTTTTATTTATTCTTAGAATTAGAAGCTTAACGTCACGGTAGATATTGATATGCATGTATAATTTATATGTACTTTAGTCCTTACTTTGCTACATGACTTTATTTTTTCTGTTAAGCATTATAGATGTGTTTTCTTTTTATCCACGTTTTTTTATTATTTTTTTGAATAGTGGTGGTGTCATTCGTATTCAAAAGATTTTTAATACATATATTTATAATATAATACGCAAGCTGAAGGCTACGGCGCTTTAAGTTATATATATTGGCAAAATTTACGAACTCTCATGTCACACAGGTTACAATCATATTTGATAAAAATAAAAATTTGTACATTTTATACTTCGATAAATTCAGTCGCTTTAATTATTACGTGTATCATTATTTTTTGTGTATAATTGACTCTTAGATTTCATAGGTTTCCTGCAGTGCACTCAGGCTTAAGATCTCTCCTTAGTAAATCACATTTCTAGATACATATAGCCTGTCAGTTTCTCTGGGACTCTGATGAAACCGCAAATATCTACGGGTAACGGGGAACGAACTAACATCACGTAAACCTGTTGTTTGCGTCGTTCTTCCATAGATACTTAATAGTTTAAAAAAACGAAAAACATGTTATAATCTGGTTACATAAAGTACCTATTGTTTAGCCATATAGGCCAAATGGTCATATAGTTTTTTATTTAACATTGATATTATTATGAATAAATTTAAACTGTGTCAAAAACCTTACAACATAGACTACGAGGTGGGAAAACGGCAGCGAGATGATGATTAAAATGAATAAATGTTGAGCAGGTAGCGGCGCTGTGGGCAGCCAACGTGTCCGCGTTCATCGGTCCACAGGAAACGTGCGTACACGAGGGGCGCATGGCCGCCGCCTTCAACCTGCCCATGGTCAGCTACGTAAGTACAGATCACACGTTGATTAACATGCACCGCGTGACTATGTGACCAATGATATTTGGTTCTGTTTAAAATGTTCTTTAAAACTGAGTCTTGTTAATGCTTCTTTTTTCTTTTAAGTTTTAAGTTAATAACGTCGCGATCTTGGCCGTTGGTAGTTCGTTTACCAATACCAATGTGCTCGATCGTTTTTGGTTAAAAAATCTAAATCTAATTGGATTTCACTCTACTCGTTTGCCACCTAATGCTATAAAAAACACAGGCAGTCATATGGACTGCCGATAGAAGTGAAATCTAAACAGGTGGAACAGTGTATCTTAACAATAACATTAAAATTTTAATACAAGAAAAAAATGGCCCAACTGTTTCAAATTCAAATTAGCATGATGCTGACATATATTAAGCGTGTTATTCACGCGAACCTATAAGATTATCTCCAACCAAATATCGTCTAACGCAGCTAAAGAAGTTTGTACTTCAAAAAAATGTATATATTTAATGCTTAAAATGTATATATTTAATGATTACCTGACTTTGCACAAATGACCAGATGCGAAGTAGGTCAAATTAGTCAGAGACGACGAGTAATACTTTATAACATTCCTTGAATGTATTAAATATACAATTATCTTCATTAGCACCACAACAATGGGAAAATGCAACACGCGTTTGTTATTTTAATAGACAGTATCTGGAGGACATCAGCGAACCGTTCAATCGATATATTATAGTTTAGCTTTAGTGCGATTTTATCATCCTAATATCTCGATTTCAAGAAGCTCTGTGCCAATTTCTCCATCGCTTGAACAAAGTCCAAGGCTCGCGTGGAATCATGCCAGGCACGTCTATTGCGATAACAGGTTGTTTAAATGCTGTAGTCGATGAGGTGACAGGTAGCGAAAGCTGTGTTTTGTACCTACATAAAATTAACAAAAGATTGGCTAAAATAACCGTAGCATGCTGTGTTAAATAAAAAGTTAAGTACTATTACATTAAGGAATGTGACATCACAAAAGGACTGTCAGTTCGGCTTTTAAAAACATACACACAAGTCAATGTATCATATTTATTTGTTATTGATAGGAAAATAAAACAAATAACGATCTTACTTTTTCCAGTACACTAATTGGAGATCTTATGTGGTATATCGAATTTAATTAGTATATAACCTTTAGTCGCAGTAGTTTTGATAAAATTTTGTGTGTGCGATTGAGTCGCTCCCGGGATGCTTGAGAATAATTGGAGCCAGTAGGTGGCGCTGCCATGGGGTTCCAGGAGATTTATTTTATTTTATGACGAATTACAAAAAAACTTTAGCTGAACCCGCTATAAGCCGGCCAGACAACGACTGCTAAGTCAGCTAGGACTTAGCATGTAAAATTAGAAGCGTTATATTTTCTACAAACCAAGCATCGTCTACACATCAACATCTTCTGTAAATCCAACATCAAAACCACCATAAATACATATAATAATAAGTTATAGTGCATAATGGGTTCGGAGAACTTAAAGTGACAACTTAGAATGGTACTTTCTGAGAGTTATGGAATAAAAGAGTACGAGAGTGAAATAGGTTTCTTTATTAAATTTTATGTCCGGTCAATTATGCTATGAAATGTACAAGCTTAACAAGTTCTTGTATGCATGAGTAATAGGTCGCACGTTCGCGTAACATATTGCGTTACTCACGTCACACAGAGACAAGAGATCTGATAAATTACGATTTCTATACAACCTAATTGTTTCTGTACATTAACAAATATTATACTGCTTTAAATCGTTCTGCTTCTCCAACATTGTTGGCATACCAATCAAATATTGTAATATTCCAAGAGAAATTTTTCGTTGTATTTAAGGGCACCAAATTAATGCAACCAAAAAATTTCATTATAAGGGAAAAGTGTGGCTTAAAAGTTAAAGTTGTGACTAGTTTCGTTATTCTCTCTTATGTTGCAAGTGAGTGGTAGTGTTGGTAGGGAATACCCTAGGAAATTGATTAAAAAGGCGATATACGGAGCACCCATAACCGACGAGCATGTATGCGTAGATGTATGAATGTAGAAGAAGCGAGAGAGGTGTGCCACGATCTCGCAATGGCAATCCATGATCTCTGCCCACCTCTCTGGGTTACGGGCGTGATTCTATATTTATTAATTTATAATAAATTTCGTGTTTGTATGTTACAGGCATTTTAATTTATTATATAAATACATATTTACAAAAATAATTAGAGTAACCACACGTACGGTTTTGTCTTAAACGTAAATAGAATAATGCATTTTAACAAGTTTAGTGAAAACCTGGTTTATATACCGACACTTCTAGATACTTATATCATCAACAGTGACCTCTTACGTAATAAGCAGAATATGTAAGCTTTTTACCTCATCATTTACGCTGCATAGCGTTGACTGAAGTAAATTGCTTGTGTCAATCTTGTCTACTACACGATAAGATAAGATACGAGGCTTGAGCAAATACCAACCCTCTTGTTTTTTATCCGACTGAGCCAGAAAGAGGGTAATGTGATTCGCGTGCATGTATTGTGACCGCCTGTAGCCTCAACGGCTTGACTTGATTTTAAAGAGTGAGCATTCATTGGATTTTTTCCGGAGTGTCATAGCTAATGAGCACAAAACCTCTTGGGTAAGCGTTTTTTTAAGGAAGAGGGTGGCAAACGAGCACACTGATCACATGATGTTAAGTGAGCGCTACCCATAGACATCTGCAACAAGCAAATGTGTGGCAGATGCATTGCCTACCTTTCAGGGACGGAGGAGGTATAGACAGGAAAAAGGATATTTCCTTCTTCCCGTTAACCCCCTTCACGTTCAATCCTGTCTCCGTTCCCATCCTATCCTCATGAGGAAAGGGTGGGAAGGGGAAGAGCGCTGAAATTAGGCTTCCGGCACCTCACTCATCAGAAGAAATGCAGAGTACTTCTACAACGTGCCTGTTTTCTGTGAGTGTTGTGAGAGTTTCTGTTTTGTGTGATTATTATATCATTGGTCGAGCCGGCCCATTCGTGCAACAGATGTTGTTGTTGCGGGTTAGAACCCGCAGTTAGAACCCGCCCTAAAAACTAAGCTATCCCAGTGGTCTACCACTGGGATAGCTTAGTTTTTAGTTTTTTCTTACAGCCAGGGGTTTTTTTTAATTGATGTCTTTTATAACAGTTTTGTGTTTTGTGGTAGTTCTGCCGCGACGTGGCGAGCTTCACACACAAGCGAGACTATGCAACGTTCGCGCGCACGCGCCCCTCCGATATCGACATCTCGCGCGCTGTGGTCGCTGCGCTCACGCATTACAATTTCATGCATGTAAACATTTTATTATATAACTTTTTGACATTTAATTATTTACATCTAGTTGTAAACAACCTTATTTTTTCATTAACAACCTTTCAAACCTTGCACAGTGACACAGTGCACCTCACCGGGATGATTGTGGACTATTTCTTTTAATTTTTGTATGGAAATAGCATCGTCTATTTACTTGATTTCAATATTAAGATGATTATAATTTTGCAGATTTGTGTGGTATACTTATGTGCGCCAAACCATGACTATACCCGGCTAGCGAAGGCGATCATAAAGGCAGCCAAAGAGAAGCAGATATCCATACTCTCGGCCAGAGCATACAATCAGCCGTACTTCTATGAAAATGTAAAGGAGAACATCACCCGCAATCCTTTTGTAGACGTCGTTAGAGAAACATACAAAAATACAAGAAGTAAGTCACTTTGCTGATCTATTTAAAATAATTAGAATTCCTGGGACTACATTTAGATAATCGATTAAAATTAATAATTTGTGTAACAGGCTTCTTTTTTGTTACGAATTAAAGCTGTTATAGTGTAGTATAAATACCCAGAAGAACGCTGCTTGCTGTGCCGTGAAGTCTGGAGTTTCTCATACTGGAGTCTCTCATACATCATATTTTATGAGATCTCACGGAAGGAAGGAATGTATTAAAATGAATTGTGTGCAACTCACAATGATTATTTTCGAGGCTTGTTTTTTTTTTATATAGAGTAATGTTCTCCTATCTTTAGCACTTTACCCTTTTACCTTTTCCGGTTTAATGGACTTAGCAGCTATTTATTTAGATTCGATAACAATACTTCTTATAATCTTAACACTCTGCACACAACTCACTCTTACCTCTAAATTACCATTAATATATAGTGATTCTCATTGCTGTTTAACATTCATGTTATTCATGAAGCAAAGATGCTGTACATAATCGAAGTAGACATAAATAGAATAATAACACAAATAAAATTACTTGAAACTTAATTCTGTAGAATATTTATATAAATAGAATTGGTGTCACACACAACCGCTCCCCCTTTAAGTCTCTCCCTCTCTAGTAAACTCCCTTTAAGTTAAAATATATAAATAAAATTCTTTCATCTTTTTATATAAAAACGACTGAGTATAAACTCACAGTCGTACCAAAAAGTACGTTATCAATAATTAAAACTTATTTTTATATAATTTTGTACTAAGCGTAAACATGAGAAAAGAAGGTTTCGGTTAGGTTTTAGGGGAAGAAAACATTAATGTTCTCTTGACATTTTCATAAAACCTTGGAAAATTAAGGAAAAGATTAACTATAATATATATTAATACGTTGACTGACGTGTACTTTTAAAACACTTACCGGGAACGAACGGATGTCTAGTAAACCTCAAAATGTGAGGACCACGCATTCAAATTTTACTATGGCCACTGTTATATAACCTTGTATAATATCGGAATTATATAAATGATAATAAAAGAAAGTCAACTTTACATATAAAATAATATAATATTACAATGTACAAGCAATTTTTTTTATTTATCCATAAACTTTAAGGTAGTTTAATATAGTATTCATGTGTTGCTTATAAAAAGATTATTTCAAATCGGAAGTGTTAAACTAAATATAATCACAAACTTTAAATTTTAGAAGCACTACGACATTTTCACTGTTCACTTGATATTCCCTCATTTTTAAAAAGAGTTATTTTTTCAGTATATGTATCGGTGGGACTTTATCACGACCATATCGGACTCATGTTGGCTCTGGACTCTTTGAAACTATTGGATTCAGGTGAGGATCAACTATTTTATGATTATTATTTTAAGTAACTTACGTCTTACGTTTTACAGACTCTAGACAACGTAAAACGTTTTAACGCCTTTTATCACATCTATTTTTGTAGTCTAACTGGAATTAAACATTACCATTACATGTGTAAATTACGTCAAATCAAACACTATTGTGAAAATATCATTTTTAAACAAAAATTAAACATTATAAATAAACAAATGTGGACTAACGCCCGCAGCGGTACATAATGAACTTTACCTAATCTAATGATAGAAAAAGTAACAGTTTGAACCTAGGTTTATGAGGGAACTCTATAGCCTAGTTAGTCTTAAAGATATTTTGGTTAGGCTAAAGCTAAACTATAGATGCGTCCGCAAGGCCAATCGTGGCTATTTGCTTTTGTGTACCGTAGACAGGTTAAAGTAATGTGATCTACATCACTTTTTTATATTTTTAAAGACATATGCAGACGGAATGTTATTCTGCTTTTAAAAGTATTACGACCGTAGAGATAAATAAAATTTCCAATGTAAATAAATGTTTCACAAAACGGACAAGAATTTAGTTATAGCTAAAGTTCCATGTACAGTAACGGATTTTGATTCATTGTAGTCAATTTCCTGGACTGAAAAATCTGCTTATCTTTTAACTTTGGACCTTTGAAAACTAAGTCTACTATTTAATGTGAAACCTTTGAAGCTACGATTGGAAGAAAATACAGCGCATGCTTTAGCAGAACACAAAGATCTGCCTACGTTTCAATATTTATTATTTACTGAATATTGCTTAAGAACCCATTTATACAGCGTTCTGTTTTAACATTCATTTTTGTAACTGCATCTAATGTAGGTAGGTGAAGAAAAATGACATACGCCGTCTTTTTATTGCAAAAATATCTCGTTTTCAAAAACCGAACAGTACTATATAAATAGATCGGTTCTTTTGACGATATGCTGACAGTAGGTGAAGTGTATAGTATATATATATATATGTATGATAGATAGTAATTATTAAAATTGACAGCATGCGTGAATATCGTTTTTTTTTCGTGAAGATTGGATGAATTTGAAAATTGCCCTAAAAAATAAAAGCCATTTTTGTAATCAGGCCGTACCAATGCCGGTTGGAATACCATACGACAGCAGATAATGTTATGAATGAAAAGCAGCGTAAGTCGTCCGAAGAAAGCAAGATGAATTGTTCGTATACAATACGGTTCTGCGATGGTCACAACATGATGATTTATATATATGTTGAGGAGAGAACATCGTGTTACGATTTGTAATAGTACTAGTAATAATTAATTTATTTATGTGTACTTGTGAAAACTAACGGCGTAAATCAAAATGTGATTGATGGGTTTTTAGTAGATGACTCTTATAGGCACACTTTTGGGCGCTGCAATTCTAAGCGGCGGAAGTCCCAAAACAAAAGTGGTTTTGCTTGAACATTATGGCTGTCGGTTGGTTGTCGAGTAGTTAGTCGGTCCAATTTTGTTCGAGTAGTTGGCACCAACTGGTGATCGAGGAATTGGTCCAGTAGTGGCTTGAGGTGTTGATCCAGTTGGTATTCAAATAGGGGGTCTAATTGATGGTGGAGTTGTTGGCGGTGTAGATGTTTGACTACTTGTTGGTCGAGTAGGTGTTCGACTAGTTGTTCAAGTAGTTAGTATTCAAATAGTCTCGACCGAAGTTATTGGCCATCAAAAAGTTGTTAGTCGACTGGTCTCGGTCGAGTTGTGTGGTCGTTTTAGTAGTCTATCTAATATATAAGCACATTTTCTCCCTACTCTATTCTTCGAACTTTTCGAACGAATGAACGAACTTATTGAATACACAGTTCCTAAAGAATACAATTGTTATGCTATCTCATAACAACCGCGCATTTTTACGGGATATCCACAAATATACACAAAACCATTTTGATCCCTTGCTCTGTGAAAAAAGACAAATTGGGATAGATCTCCACAGACATAGACAGACAGTGGTAGAGCCCGCAACAACAATATTTGCTGCACGAATTGGCCGGCTCGACCAGTGAAATACCAAGACCTAACAGAAAACAGGCGTGAAGTAGAAATACTGTGCGTTTAGTTCGATGACTGAGGTGCCGGAAGCCTAATTTCAGTCCTCTTCCCCTTCTCACCTTTTCCTCATAAGCTTAGGATGGGAAAGGGAAGAGGATTGGACAGGGAGGGGGTAAACGGGGAAAAATAAATATCTTTTTTCCTGTCTATGCCTCTGTCCATTAAAGGTAGGCATTGCATCTGCACAACACATTTGCCTGTTTCAGATGTCTATGGGCAGCGCTCGCTTAACATCAGCGGATTCGCTTGCTCGTTTGCCACCTTATAACATAAAAAATGGACAAGAACCGTACATTTTTCCGATATAAAAAGTAGCTTATGTGTATATGTATTATCGTTCATCTCTGCATATTTTAGTATACAAGTATTTACATCCAGATGCAATATATAATAAATAGGCCTTTTTTCTATAATGTTTTCCACTGCAGGGACACAGGCCTCCTCTCCGAGAGAGGGAATGAGCCGTAATCCACCACGCTGGCCAAGTGCGGTTGGCGGATGTCACATGTCTTCGAATTTGATGGTTCTAAGAACATGCCGGTTTCC
Source organism: Papilio elwesi (assembly GCA_029849275.1). Classification (NCBI taxonomy): domain Eukaryota; kingdom Metazoa; phylum Arthropoda; class Insecta; order Lepidoptera; family Papilionidae; genus Papilio; species Papilio elwesi. Next base: position 6,443,916 of record CM056690.1, read on the forward strand.
TCACGATGTTTTCCTTCACCGTTTTTGGAGCAGTGGTGATGAAATAAATTACCTAAAGTAAAGCGCCTGCCTGGGTTCGAACCTGCATCCTACGTATTTCGGGGCCTAAACCGCTGAGCCACCACTGCTCCGCATCCAGATGCAATGCAAATGGAAAATGTTCTTTAAATCTTTTAATCAGTTAGATCTATTACTGTCTAAATCTATTTATACACAACACAATGATAATGTTATCCTTTTATAAGCCCGCGACCTTGAGGTTCGTGTGGAGTGCAAAGACATGTGACAACCATTAATCGCTTATGCAGGGGTTTAAAACAGTTTCACTTCTTAAATTTAATAAATTATTTAATTAGTACAATGCACTAATCAACGTGATTGCAATCACCTGTACCATCTTTTTCGAGACTTATGTCCAATAGTACGTCTAAAGGTATCTACTGACTACCAAACTAAGTATTGGTGTGAACCAAACTTACATAGTGATATAAAGTAGAGTGTTGGCAGGTGAGTATGCTGCGATCGGAGTCGACGTCGACAAGTACGAGTCGGAGGAGGCGATTCGGTACCTCTCCGGACCTCTGCGCAATGAGCCTTCCTCAAGAACCCTCCACGCGTTCCGCTCCTACCTCGCCGTGGCTCCATCCCCTTCGCCGTCATACCCAGCTTTCGCGCGAGAAGTCAACACAAGACTTCAACTGCCGCCTTTTAACTTCACCAATCCATTACTCAAGTTTGGAGGTGGGAAAGTGGTAAGGTATTCTTTATTAACTTTGTCCATGTTGTATTATCTCGAATAACAGCTACTTTTAATAACACTTCCTAGTTTATAAACGCTACAACTAACACTATGATCTCCGTCAACAAATCTTAACTAAGCCGGAGGTTTGGAAGGTCACAGGATAAATCGTAAATGGCGGATACAAATGGATGCAATACGATGCTCTTCAAAAGGGAACGTATTCTTGCTCAGTGATGGAAATATCCAGTGTAATGGTATTCACCGCGACGATTCTTGCGGTGATGGTACATTGCTGCTGATTATGATGTTGAGTTGTTTAGTTTGGTCTGATAGTAATTAAACGTTTAATTGTTTTGTCTATTGCAAAATAATGTTTTCTAATATATTAGTACGAAATATGAGTTGAATATGTCAGACGACGTTATTCATTAGGACAGTAACTCTGAAAACTAGCAAATAAATTTGTACACTTGAAAGGAAAATGTTTTGCTTACTTAATGATTCCTTATGTTTTGGCGATTCTACACATTGGAATCAAACTAATTTTACAGATTTTATTGCATTTAATCCTCCTCTTACTTACACAAGATACAATAAAAATAAATATAGAAATTGCAAAATTAACTCAACATTGAAGTATTTTATGGCAAAGATTAATTACGTTATTTATATAGCAAAAAAAGTTTTATTTACACAAATGTTATCTAAACGTATGTAAATGTTTTAGTTCTTATTCTTACTAAGAAAGTTAGTTATAAAACTTTTTCCAATGAACAAAACATGTTTTATATTAAAAGAGTTTATATAAAAAGCAATACACATCGGCAATACGCTTGCAACTGGCTAATATGTATGCGCATAATTACATTCTTTGTAAGTTCTCTTTGTTCAACGCTAACCCCTTGTAGCGTTATGTTATCCGGATAACATAGCAACATATATTGCGACACTAGAACGGTGTTATAAATAAAAAATCACCGAACCATTAGTGGAATACTTTTATTTTCTTTAAAAAAGTTAGTTATTTCCTTAAAAAATATATAAGGTTACGTGATTTACAATCAAAAAGCGAGATTTGTAGACATAATAAGATACTATGTTATAGTATATAAGTATGAGTATGGAACAGATCCGTGTCGAAGCAGCTTGGCTCCACGACGCGGTGTGGGTGTACGCGCGCGCGCTCGCTACAGCGCTCAGCATTGGCGAGAACCCGCGGGACGGCAGAGCTATGGTGCAATACATTAGAAACACCACCTATCGCAGTGTCATGGGGTAAGTATACTAATTGTTCTAATCTTTCAATTTAGTATTATTTTAGTTACTTGCAGTTTTCTTCCATATACATAATGAACAAACAAACGGTTAACCACAAATTAAGTAGTAATCTAGTCGTAAGTTGGTGAACCTATTGTTTGAAATGATAGTACATAGTTATAATGACAACCTTATACAAGTAAATATAATAAATGGTGTCGTATTTTCGTTTCTAATATTTGTTATATGTATATCACTGTTCAATGTTTTGTATATCTGGTGCATGTTGTAGTCGACGAATCGTGAAATTAACGAATTCGAAAAAACAATAAGAACAGTTAGTTAAATATCGTAGCTTATAGCAGTCGCCATCTGAGCTCGCAACGCCGATAAAAAGAAATTGGCGTGGACGGTGTCGACCATAAACACAACTTGGCTTGAACTATCGCAATTCTTATCGTTGCTACGTAATACGTGGATAATTGTGAATGCTCGCTGCGTATGAACAACAAAACTATGCTAGCAGCACATTTTGGACATTGCTCCGTCGTCGCGCTTGCGATGCAACCGGCATGCAAATTGTTTATAAAAGTCAGCCTTCCGGGCATTGTACGCGCCGCGTGCTATTTCTCCAGACGTTACACTAATAGCTTTTATCGTTATTCTATTCTATTATTAACTGACTGATGGCTGACGTGAATTCTAGTAAAAGAAATGCGAGTTTTTTTTAAGTAAAGCTCTGACTGGTAGCTATAGTCATCTGCAAAAATGAGTTGCAGAAGCGTTGCCTACCTTCAATTGACAAAGGAGGAAATAAACATTAAAAAGATGTTTTATTTTCTTATCCGTGCCCGATAAATCCTCTTCTTATTAGAAAAGGATGGGAAGGGGAAGAGGACTCCTCATTTATCAGACGAAACACAGAAATACTTCTACTTCACGTATGTTTTCTATGAGGTCGTGGTATTTCACCGGTCGGCCCATTCGTGCAAAAGATATTGGTGTTGCGGGCTCTACAACGTCTAATTTCTAGCTAAGAGAAATATGTAACTTCCACGCGTGCAAATATGATAAAGTGCAAATAATGAATGAAACAGAGCAATAAAAGAAAAGATGGCTATAAAAATTAACTACGGGAGTCGGCCAGGCCTGGAGCATGTTTATTGCAAATAGATTAATTTGCGAATGTAAAGAATAATTTGAACTAACTTATAATTTAGTATTACAAAAATATTTAATAGAACTAACGAATAGAATTGACATTTCTCATCATAACCACAGCTTCAATAGAGGTTCTTTGTCTTTTGTAGCCTGCGGGCTTTGCGCCAGAAACTTTGGGACGTACGGTCCTGTTTATTTTAACTCATCCGAAATTTGTCTGACAACCCTTTAGACAGTTATTTTCCTAATATGAATTTACATTTCGTAATGTATTATACTTAAAACATTAATTTAAATCAATATTTAAACATATCAAATTGTATTCAACTTCTTTTTGATATAATGACTAAATCATAATTGCACATATAACCTAGGAAACTTACACCAATACTGTTTTTATAGCGACTGTTTTATACTGAACATAGGCTTAAGTTTTTAAAGCTTTATCTTTTTTCTATCGGATTTTAACCATTTTAACGTAAAAAAATTACGTCCTTACATCCACAAAATAAACGTGAATTTTGTTGAGCGAAGTTCTTCTCTTGGTAAATGAAGATTTAGCCATTGAATCTATTAAGAACAACTTACTGGTGTAAAGGCTTTAAAATAATTATATTATTATTTTAGATCTCCGGATAATTGGAGATCAATTACCAAAAGCTGAGATGTGTTTAATTCTTAACATTAAATAATTGTTTTTTTTTACTTAGCTATTGGGTGCACATGGACGAGAATGGCGACGCGGAAGGCAACTACACTTTGCTATCAATGGACCCAGACCGGCCGCCTGGTCTCTATCCGCTTGCTGTCCTGCACAAAATTGCACCGGTAATATTATAACAGTAGTCATTCTAATAAATGTAATAGCTAGCTTAATCAACTCAACTTATTTTTTTTCTCTCCCCAGATTTTCTTTATTTTAACTATTTATCATAACTTCTTACTCTTGAAATACAAATCGATTTGTTGTACCTGGTGTTACCAGGGTTACTGGTGTTTTAAAAAGTTAATACTTATATCGAAATAAATAAGTACTGTTGAAAGAACGGGAAGCTACTTGATGCCGGCGTCAGGGGAGCGATCGTTGTGGCGATCAATGGGGAATGCCCGAGTCAAGCAGTGCACAGCAGACGAACTGGCCAAGGCGACGACGATGCCTATTACTAAAATTGTTCTGTCTAATTTGATGGCACAATAGAGAACTGCAGGGCATGTATGCATGTACAAACATAGTATAGAGGAGGAGTAAAAGTATCACAACATTATAAAATCGAAATTTGTAATATCCGCAATGCACTTGTAGTAATTAAACCAAGCTGAATAATTTTCTTTCATAACTTCTCATGCGTTAATTTTAATTATTAAACATTAATTGTTCATGATAGCTAATTTTTTTCAGCTTTTTGACTCAGCGTTCTCCAACTTATATCTGATGAAGGATACTGATCTGATTACACTAGTGAATAATGCGTTTCGAAAATTTGAAATTATCTCTACAACTTTAGCTTACGTTATCTAGATTTATAAAAACAAGCAAGAAAGGATCTCGCAATAAATAAATTGTAATGGCAGATATGTCTTATATCATATGCTCGTGACTGCTTTTAGTTTATCTATTAATTTATCGTAAAAATTTTACATGGTATTTCTATACGAATTTATAGTTTATTTATAAACTAGTCGCGATACAAGGTGGGTCTCTAACTTTAAAAAACTGAGACGACAATATGTTTTGCGTGTTGTTGCAATGTTTTCGGCAGTGTAGACCCACTGGCAGGTTTAAAGACAATGAAAAGCAAAACACAGTTGCATCTACTCATCTCATATCAATATTTACGAAGCTAAACGTTAACATGGGTATATGAGTTTATCCTCTTAACGGATCAAAGCATAGATGTTACAAATATTTACTAATTTATAAATAACCCAAACACAATCCTACTCCAGTGCCGCGCAGTGGCGTATCCAATCTGGTCTGGATTTAAATACCTTTCGAAAATATTTCACTTGAACTACTTTGGCCTAGCGGTTGTCAACCAACTGCCAAGAAAATTGACTCGTTATTTGTAAATAATGATAGCATTCTCTATTTATGTTTCAAAATATAGAAATCAACGCGATACAACATTCATTATGATTTATTTTTAGGCCATCTTATCGGTATTCGAAGATGAAAAAATGTGTGTGTGTAAATTGTCATACATAAAAACAGTTTACGAACAAATTACTTGTTATATTTAAAATACCATAGCAATATTTCTTCAGATATTCAAAGATCGTGTCAGGAACGAATCGGCATCTAATATTAGTTTTATAATAAAATACGAGGAAAACTTTAAAGAGGGTAACATTCCTTCCTTGAAATATACGAGAATTTCAAATATAGAATGTTCTTTCCGGAATTTGGTATTTTATACATTGAACATTTCGGTTACAAGGGTTTTTTTTAATATATGCATTGTTTGCAACTTTTAAATGAACATTACATAATATAACAGAAATATATACAGAATCAGTACAGAGTCCATTGATCTCCTCTATCAAAGCTCCAGTTTTCCATCAAACAATATATACAATGCTCATAAACACATTTACTTATGCAATGAGTTTTTATAATCTGGAAGGAGACATGACCTTAAAGTGATAATGCCAATTTTGGACATAGAACTTAAGTTCGTATGTATATTCAGAACAGCACTCGTTTCTTATTAACTACATATCAAAGTTCACAAGTTTATTAGTTGAATGACCGTAAACTCATCCTTATGTTGACTTTAGGATTATAAGCTTCGACGAATATGATAAAAGTTATATAAATACTGTACCGTCTAAACCTAATGCGAGTAAAACTGTTAACTTTTTTCTGCTCTTTTAATTTTAACTTATAATTCGATCTTAAAATCAGCGCAGTGAAATAACAGCTATGGTATATTCGTTTTCACTTCAAAAAAGAACAAATCTTCGTACATGTCAACATTAACAATCTATATCATTGTGTACAGGAATTGAGATTCATGCGAGAAATGAAATGGCCGGGCGGCCGGGTGCCGCTCTCTGAGCCTCCGTGCGGGTTTAAGGGAGAGAAGTGCGTCAGTAAGTATAACATTGTTATGTTAATACTTTTCAAGGCTGCGCGAAAAATACACCCACAGCGATCTCGAATGGCGTTTTCGCTTTAGCCTAAATAGCTAACATGTGCGGTCCATTACTTGAGGTCGGTCATTTTGTTCGCTGTTGTGGTAAAAAAAACTAATAGTGTACAGCGTCGGGGTCACATTAAACGCAAGGCTGGCGAGTGGGGCGGGTCGTCAGGGCGACACGAGGGCATCGCACGCGACTCCCGCGGCGCCCAGCGACACACGACACATGGATAACGTTTCAGACTCTACTTAGCTTTCTCTTTACTGCTAATCGTAAAACAAGCTCACGGCTGTCTCTTTATGTTAAGATATGTTCTATTAAAAAGGAACATTTCTTTGCATTTTATTCTTAAGGGGCTTAAGATTTGTTATAATACTTGTAAGTTTATTTACCGGTACATATTTAAAGGACATATAAGTTCAGACAATAAGCGGATTATATAAGTAATATAATTGGTCCTTTTGGGATAAATGGAAACACTTTTCAAGTAATTGAAAATCTGTGTTTTCTTTCTTACTATAAAAATAAATAAATCAATCTTTCTTACCAGTCAAATATCAAGTATGTAATACGAAAGGTAAAAAATTAGCTTAGACCTAATAAGGCTGGTATTCCAGAACTGTAGCTAAACCGTTCATCATTAAGTTTACTAACTTACTTAACCTAACCTTAGTTTAGCTTTTCCTAAAAATATCATATAGCATCTTTAAATCCGTTGGCGTTGCACGTCACGCTATAAAATATGTCTCTTACGTAATACCATTATATCTTTTAGCGTTACATAATCTGACAAATTGTAAAATCTTGAAAGGGTGAGCGTGCCTTCTGATGTCTAGAAATTTATGACACTATAAAATGTACAACACGTATTCATTATTTTTGATGTCTCTTCATAGATAACCTCACGCAGAGAATTGCGCACTTGACAAATTTTCTATTTTGATATATAGCATGATTGTAAAAATTACCGAGGAACCAGCCTTCTCAGTATTGTGGGAAAACTATAAGCTAAAGACTGATTGAAAGAGTCATGAAAGAAAAACAAGAAAAAATGTGGGATGTGCAAGCAGGTTTCAGGAAAGGAATGGGCTGCATGGATCAGGTCTTTTCTTTACGTATAATTATAGAAAAGTTTTTGGCTTTAAGCCATAAAATTTTCTGCACCTTCATAGATTTAGAGAAGGCAATACGATAAAAGAGATGATCTATGGTCAACCTAGGTTGCGTTTGGATTGATCAGTGATCTGATACAAGCGCATGCTTATGTTAGGAGTGACGGAGCCTACTCAGACTGGTTTAGCATAAATAAAGGTGTAAGACAGGGCTGTGTGGCATCCCCGTGGCTGTTCAACCTAATTATGGATGATTGTTTGAAAGCTTTGAAAGACAAAGAGTGTGGATTAAGAATGGGTCGAAGAATGTTGTAAATTGTCTCTTGTATGCCGATGACCAGGTCATGTTTGCGTCATCGGTGGAGGACTTACAATTTATGCTGAATGTAATGAATGATTCATTGGAAGGTAAAGGTATGAAGATGAATGTAGACAAAACGAAAATTATGGTGTTTGAAAGAGAACAAAGTAGGCCAGTAATTGATATAAATGTTAACGGCAAAGAGGTTGAACACGTGGAAGAATTTGTGTTTTTAGGATGTATGTTTAGTAGAGATGGTAGACACGTTAAAGATGTTGAACGACGAGTATGCAAATGCGAATGCATATTTAATGTGGGCGTGAGTGCATATTTATTTATTTATATTTTTATTAGTAATATAATTCCAAAATCTTGATTATGTAGTATAATTTACAAAGGCTACAAATTAAACGAACGAAATTGATTTTACTGACCAAATAAACATTGTATTACAAAGTCTGTTTAATTTTTTTACTGTGTGTCAGTAGAACATTGCGACAAAATGTATATATACGAATACAACGTTTTTGTTGCGGCGAAGTTTTTAATTACAAACATTATACATTTAATGGCAATTTTTATTACAGCTGTGAGTTATTTTTGATTACTTTTCATAAGTGCGCTTTGATATCTGACCAAATAATAACATAAAAATAATTATAAATGTAGATCATAAAATACATGGTACCCAGACTAGTCTGTGTGTTCCAATGAAATTTTGAGTTCACTTTGGTTGTTGGTAACATAGATAAAACTTTGTACTCGGTATTACAGGGTTAAGTATCCTGTCTTCCGGACCTAGCAGGTTTTCTTAATAAACTTAATTTATTAAGTTCGTTAGTAGTTAAGCATGGCATCTACGTTAAAACCTCTCTTCTCAACACAACACACACACACATCGCTGTATCCACTGTGTCTTCTGCATATTAATATAAAATAATAATATCCTAATTATAATATTGATAATAATTTACATTTTTAAATATAATTATTTTAGAAGTTAGTAAAACACAGTTAGTATTCGACAGTTAGAGGAAAGAAAAACATTTCTTCCTTTCGAAAATACCAGAACAAATTGTATCGGTGTTTCGAATTGAATCAGACCAAATCTAATTCAATTTACTTGCAAAATGGCCCAGGCTTGCGTGTTTACCGGTCGAGAAGACACTAGAGAAGAATTTACGGAGTAACATTTGGCTTAAAACTGTTGGGCTATGTGGTCGATTTTTTTTATTACTCGCCTACCTTAACACGACACATTATTATATTTTATTCATTCACTGTTGATCATATATTTCGGTTAGATGAGTTCTAAGTTTTACGAATAGTGTCAAATGCTTTGTATCCCTCTGCCTATTTAATGCCTCAACTCTCCGCAGATCTTCCTTGTATCATGGTCTTGTGAAAAAACACTGATATGTGGTAAGAATGCTGCCTAAAAATGAAATGAAACATTTCTTTTACAATATGTATTTCTGTTTCCTAAAGATAAGATTACTAAAACATATTGGCGCTGACAGATATTAACACATTTTTATTAGCTCCATGTTTGTTTCTACTATCTATGTACTGCAATCTTAAAATGTACTTTTTTAAACTGAAGGATTGATGTATTTTTATAGTACATTTAAATGCTTTTTAATACCTTTTAATAATTCTAACAACTTGTGTTGTGTCTAACAACAACAACAACTCCTTTTAAAGATTTTATTGGGACCATAACGTTGCAAGAGGTAAATCAGTCGCTATATAAGGGACGAAGAAGTCATTTCAGGAATTTAATATGGACAATTTTAAGTTAAAAATTTGAAACACGGAATGACATTGTTAAATTGGACATTTGCCGAGATACGAACATACAATATTTAGAGTGTAACCAAATCCAATAGATTTGTTAAGCCAATGAACGTTTACAACAATTTCACTTTATCAATTATGTTTATAAAAGAATGAAATACAAAGAAGTTTAAATAGATACCATACATTTGCTTTATCTGCCTTCTAATTGAATGTCCGTCTCATATGTTTAGACATTCTTGCGGGCCCTAATTTATTTGTCTTATCTAGCGACTCTAGTTCCACGCGCAGACGACCGCTGTCGTCTTATATAGATAATAAGGTTATTCAATTAATTTGGTAGAACAGCTCAATCCAGTCATCGTAAGCTCTCACTGGTCGCGGCCGTAAAGCTTTTATTGGCTGTATAAATATATACAGTTACTTAACATGGATTTGGAGATCATTTTTCATTGAATTTATGTTATTATAATCAACTTGCTAATGTACAGAGTAGTTTCGTTAGTACATTCGTTTAATTGTATCTAAACTATGGATTTATCACGAAGTTTTTACAGAATGGATCTAATAATTTTTACGAAAAAAAACGCAGCAAAAAAAAGGAAAAATAAACTTTTTCGCATGCTTTTTTTGTATTCAATCCTCTAAAGTCTACTGCTCACATCCGATGGAACTCAACCAAGATCAACAATCGAGGTCGAGCGCTCGACTCAGTGTCGGACTTCTCGACTTCGAAATCGTAGCGCTAACCGAGCCCACCCACTACCCCCACATAGTGGGTCACACAACGGATGTACTTGATATTGCAATCGTTAAAAATATCAACCTCACCCTATGTGACGTAAAGGTGATTCACGAGTTTCACTCGGATCAACGACTTCGCCTCAAAAGTCTATCATGGACTGGCACAAACTCAGTGCTAATCTCCTAAACATTAACTCGCCGCATTCCGATCAAATAATTTGTGAACAAGATAGAGGTATCGCTATAGGTATCGGATATCTCACAAGTTATATCCACAGTACCATTCACGATTGCCCGAGGATGGATAACCATCGCTGAGGAGCTGCCTCCGGACGCCACAGACTTGCTGAGTCGTAAGATCGCGGCCACCCGTGCTTAAGATATGTATCCTACTGAATCCACCACCAACAATTGTTTAAAGCCATCCCTTCTAGTCTTCTGGCGCCTTCCTAAATCACTTAAAGGCGACACATACTCCATGATGCCGCCACTCTCCCGTCCAAACATGTCACCAGCCATGCTGGATGAAGAGAACCGAATCTCCGATTGATTCTCCCTACTGGGAGGCTACTGCCTACCGGTTCACCCTGTTCACCTCCGAATGGTGGACAGCAGGCAACATACTCGTACAATCTTCTAACTCGTTTCTACTTCTTTACTGCTTTAAATGCCCTCTTTCCTACTCTTAAATAATGGTTTACTTGTACAATTTTGAGGGGGGAATGCCTTTATTTCCTAAAAAAAAATTTAGAATACACGATAAAATTTTGCTAAGAATTAAATAGAAACAAGTAAACTAAAAATAAAATGAACATGTTAACTTTGCAACGTGACTGACGACTGAGTCAAGCTGTTTGTTGACGGATATAATTTATTTTAATTACTGAAATAGTGACTTATTACACTTTGGAAACTGAACTTTATAGCTCAACCCAAGTTATTAAAGCTCTGTTTAAGTTACAAACTACAGGAGTCCAAGCTTAAGTCTTCGATTGATTCTATTCTCTTAGGGTCCATTATGACAGTAAGCGATTGGGAAAGTTTAAGTCGGAGTCCATTTAATGTTTTATGTTCAAATTTAGAGAAATAAATAAAAGCGCGGTTAATAAACCGTGATACAATGTAATAATATTAATACGATAAGACATTCCATTTAATATACTAAAATATCTTTAAGATTTCTATATTTTATTTACATTTTTCGCTTCAACTTTTGCAATCAATAAACGACGAACAGAGATATAACTGGAGAATCCTTTTTGAGTGTTCGTGGTGATTCATTAAGGGGCTGAAAACTATTAGCAGACTTCTTATGTCTGATCGATCGATAATCGATTAAATGATCATTTTAATGGCCGTGAATGGGCGTGAAAAAAGACCTAAATGAATTAATAAATTAAACCATCCAGGTCACGTGGGTGCATGGGCATTAGGTGCTTCGGGTGGAACATTGGCGCTACTGGCGCTAGCAGCGTTGGCGCTGTACCGCGGCTGGCGGTACGAGCAGGAGCTGGACTCGCTGCTCTGGAAGATCGACTTTCGCGACCTGCATCTACCCGACGACGACCACACTGACAAAAAACTGAGTAGGTAAACGTAACTTCTATATGTGTTCGCATAAATTACGGATATTGGTGGAATTATTTATTTAATTAATGTTCAAATATCTAGCACTATGTCTACTACACTACTAAAATAATTTACCCAAAAAGTTGTTCAGAACTGATGTTTTCCAGCAAGATAGCAATGCTGCCGTGAACAACAATTCTTCGAATAACATAATCGGGAGCTGCGAGAAGGGCGGTGGCGGCAGCACCGGTGGAGGTCGCTCCAGCCAAGTCTCGCTCAGTTCTAACCCGGATCTGGACTTCCGCTACTCGGCCATCTTCACCGAGGTGGCGTTCTACAGGGGCCGGCTACTCGCCGTCAAGCGGGTTCGAAGACAGCATATTGATATCAACCGGGAAATCAAGAAGGAACTAAAAATTGTAAGTAATAGAAATAATTAGTTACTAGTTGATAGAGGTAGAATTTACATTTCTTCATGTTGTTTTATGTTACATGTGGACCTCGTGCCCGTGTTCACGTTAGCTAGCGGTGGGAGCCGTCCCGTTCATTTTATATTCATGTAGTACATCATAAAAGGAAATTAAATATTGACGCAAAAAGACTCAAGCCCAAAAGTCCAAAGAAACACATATATTCATGTAAAAAAGTCATGTTACAAAACACCCGCTATTAGTCCACAATGACTGCGCACACATGACTTAAGCTTTATGGAAATACCCTCTCTTTTATATTACGCTTTTAAGAATAGAGACGAATGATTGATGTGTAAATCCTATTACGCGGACGATGGGGAACATTTACTTAAGCTGAAATATGAACTCCGCGTGCGTTTTGCGAGGGAAACGCTGCGTACCTAAGCCTCTTAGCAAAATCAAATACCTTATCGGGCTCCCGCATGCCGCTAAACAAACAAATTTTCCCGACGAATACCCGGGAATGTGCCGACGAATTATAAATCACTTTCATTTATTTCCCTTTGAATAATGTTATCTGTGATTGAAATGTACCACGGAACACAGCGCATCCATTTATATAATATAAAGATACTAGCTTTTATTTTCGGTTACTTAATTTTTGATTATAATAATTAATTGGTTCTTTTTCACACATTAATTTAATTCACTATCATATCACACACACTCATATAAACCAAACTGGTTATCAGTCAAGGCTTACTTTGTTACTTTGTAAATGAATATTTAAAAAGACACCTCTGACGTCTATTATCTCCAGCAGGACCTGGACCTGATGTGGATAGCAATGTTTTAAGGTCGTACCTTAAGACATAATAGTATTGTCTCCCTTCTTATTTCGCTAGTTTGATGCATTGCACAGTTAGAGAAAATATCAGATCAGAAAAATAAAAATATTTGTCCATGCATTAATCTACATTTTCATCGATGACATATTTCTTTTAACAAATTAAATCAAGAAAACTTCAAACTTTACCTAAAGAAAATTGGTACATTTTCACAGAAATCGGATTACAAATCTCAGCGTGCCATCGCCTACACGCTGCGGCCAATTAATGGAAATTGAATAAATGTATTACTGACCAAGTTACATCGAGAATATTGTGAAATATTTTGACTAAAGTCGTTCATTTTAAGACATACACATATGATACAGACGCCACTGTTTTCAGAGTCAAAACAAACAAGGAAGTACAAAGTGATAGAGCACAGATTGAAACACAAATAATCCCCAGCAATTCTTTAGATGTGCCTTGCTATAGAATAGTCTAGCTAGGCTTTATAAATTCACTCATGGAATGGATAAGGAAAACATTTCTCAACAAGAAGACGCATTAAATACCTAATCTTAATACACATCTTACTAGCATATAAATTTAAAGGAAGGAGTTGACTGAATACGTTAACGCATAGTCCAATTTACTAGCCTTGACATTTTGCACAGAAGTTGCTGTTATTATGTAGGCGAGGACTAAGAAAGGAGTTTTCTATATTCTTCACCTCAAAGTCTAGAGCAGAGCATGAAAATAAGTATGGACTCCAGGTCAATATCATCAATCATAACACATAGTTCAGCTTAGGCTTGGCTATCGTCGTTAAATTACATTGCACGGCGGGTGAAACCGCGGGAAACAGCTTATTTTATATTCATTGAAGTTTTTTGACTTTTCTATAATAATAGTATGCGCTCAAGACCGTACCCTTCTGGATGGGCAGGGATCATGGACTTCCATTTGGCGCGATGCTGGCACATTTCCCTCCTACTTCTACATCTATACATCTACACATACATTACGTTACGTGTACTCCTTATATCGATCCATATAAGTTCTCCTAGGGCACCACTACTAATGCTGCCACTCACTTTTGCAACATAAATTCCGAAATCCCCACATCCACTTTTAACCCTTTCTATTTATTTACCGTTAACATTTATTTCAACTCCTATCTTACTTTGTTCTCTTTCAAACACCATTGCTTTCATCTTATTTACATTCGTTTTCACGTATGGGCCTTGTAATGATTCACGCAGTCCTTTTAATTTTTATCGTGCAAACTATTCATTTGTTTCTTCACTTTTTATAACTTCATTCAAGTCTTAATATCAGCGTCTTAGACATTCCGTCGTCCGTCGTATTTTCCCACAAATCTCCGTTAGATAAATAAAATAATGTCTCAATTTAGACCGCAATTCACTTTCACTGCCTAAAATATCCCGCTTAATAGAAGACAAATGTTTATTCCACTTGATAACACAAATCGAAAGCAAAAAGTATTTCGACGTCTACAGCAACATTTCCACAGTATTTACACATAATTACGTAAACAAATTCAACCATTTATGTCTACTAACTTGTTTATTTACTTTCTTTGATTGTTAAGCAAATGGGCTCCGCAGTATTATATATAATACCGTGGTAGAAATGAAACCATTTTCTTGATTCGACGATATTTAGGAATCTGACTCACAATCTCAAATATCATTTAATTGCAATTATTCAATGCAAGATTTCAATGGAATTTATCCACATACAAATTAACATCACTAACAGACTATATTATCGGACAGGGAGCCTACAGTCTCCGTTCTTTAATTGCTTTGTTACTCCGTTATAAGATATGTACTTCTAATATTTATTCAAGTACAGGCTTGTTTTGTGTTTATATTTGTAAACACCTAAGTAAAGAAATAAGAATTTACTGTATCTGCCCACATCGTTTTGATAAAAAAGCGAAAGAAAAGTATTTGTATCTACTATAGCTCAACGAGTCTCTCTAACCTTTAAAAGCCCTGATTGCAAACTTTAGAAGAGCACTGTAAATAAAGCTGATTTGCTCAGCTGCAAGGATCTAACTTAGCACTTGTTTGTCCAAATCAAACTCGAGTTCAAACTTCTTCTAAGTTCAAGAGTACCTAACGTCTTAAGCACTTCTTTAAAATTCGATACGGTGTAGATTCTAGAAAAGTCTAGAATTTACAATTCTTTAAATCAGTGTAATCGTTGGTTGTAAAGTTTTCCCGCGGCTTCGCACGCCTTCGTTTCTTATTTCCATTTTGAAATATTTTGGAAGATTTACAATAAGTTTATATTAACGGTAACAGTGTCAAAAAGTTGTTTTTGTCAAAACATGAAACATTACTCTGTCAACCGATATTGTTAATGAAGGTGTATTAACCTCCGTAACATTTTTATTGTTAGGATAAAACTAATATAAATACACCATGTCATTATCTCTACCCCGTATGATGTCTGTACAAAATTTCATGACGCTTGGTTCAGTAGTTAAGGAGTTAGAACGTAACAGACAAACAAACTATTATTATTAGTATATTTAATTTTGTATAAATAAATCTTCTACAGCATTTTTATGTCAGGTTTCTTTCGCGTGCACTTCTTTCAAATACTTCGCTTTTTATTATAATTTGACAAGGGCTTTATATTCTTTGATAAATGTTCTCAGAAAATATGCGTGATTGATCGAAGAATATGTATACCTGACTATTTATGTTATAATATTAACTTGGTAATAAACGAGAATGATTGGCTTATTTTGAGTTATTTATCTATTGTAATACAAGCGTTAGGCAGAAAATAACTGATGACAGAAAAGGATGGGGCTAAGTATATTTTTAGCAGCCTTTTTCGCTTGTCATGGTGTTCACCGAGTTGGTGTTGCTTCAAAGTGACGATGTAATTTTGGTACAAAATTACAAGATCTAATAAATAAAGGTGAATAAAGAATTATTTTCAATAAACAATAAACCTTAAATGAGTATCATTCAAGATTCACTTTTGTTAAGTGTCTTTTGGGATAATTTAACAGTATTTTTAGTATATGAATACTTATTTGATTCCTTTTGCGATGTGAAACCTTATCAGAGCAGTCATGCATATTCCCTACGTGTGATAAATTGAGATTTGACGTAGATTGTTTCACTCTATCTTACAAAAGTAAATATTTTTTACATCGCATCGCTTTTTTAGGATCTATTATATAAAACGTACCATCAGATATCTTAAAGCCATGTAATGACACAAACCCACGTTGCAAATTCCTTTGTAGCATATTTTGGTTGCTTAGTAATTTGAGAGGAACGATAAAAATAAGTAAGTAACTTGAGAGGAATGATAAAAATTTACATGATAAATGTGATTCGCAGATGCGAGACTTGCAGCACGACAATCTAAACGGTTTCGTCGGCGCGTGCATCGAGCCTCCTAACATTTGCGCTCTTTCTGAATACTGCACCAGAGGAAGTTTGAAAGTAAGCTCAAAATAAAAAACATCGTCCTAAAAATCCTGGTCACAATTGCATACCATTTTTGCCTTTACCCCTGATTACACCCCTACCCACCATCTTGGGAAACCAATACGTTCGTTCACAAGCCATAGCAATATTTAGACAATATTTAATTTAAGTTAGCAAGAAACGTATTCCTTCTTTTCTTAATAATTAATTATTACTTATCTTTCTACTATGATATTTCGATGTTACTGTTATGTTTGTCATGGCACAAAAGTTATTCCTTATCCTTTGAAAATGTTTTTATTTCATATTGTCTTCGCGTTGCTTTTTATCTTCAAGGATATCTTAGAAAATGAGGACATCAAGTTGGACAACATGTTTATCGCCTCACTTGTCGGAGATATCATCAGAGTAAGTACATCCCACAACTCGAGCTTAGCTAACTTAATGAAATAACAATTTTATGGATTAAAGTTTGAGTATGAGATCTCCATTCACTTAGTTGTTTAAATTTATTTTAAAACTTTCAACAACTTGTAACTATGAGTTTTGTAAAGTAATGTATATATGGCAAACATTTCGCAGTCCAGTGACAAGAGGACGTAGCTTCCCCGCCGATCGTGACTTTGGTTCTCATACAAAGTAAAACATTGTTTATTTGTCAAAAATTTAGTAATCGATGTAAAATTAGTTACACGCAGTATGGATTTCATGTTAAATCCTTACATAATCTCCGCAACAACCTGCTAATCTACAAAAACAATGTAGATTAGCTAGATTATAAGGATAAGGAGATTGAGAGGAAACGATACTTAGAAGTATTACTAATTCTAGTCTAAAACTTAGGCTTTGCTAAAACCGCTTGGAGACCTGGCTAAAAAATCCCAACAGAATTTAGTTTAATTACCAAAACAATGGGATGTTTTTTAGGGCATGATATTCATCCACGAATCTCCGCTGCAATATCACGGTGCACTGCGGCCCTCCAACTGCCTGGTGGATGCGCGCTGGGTGGTCAAGCTGGCGGACTTCGGCCTCAGGGAGTTTAGGAGGGGAGAGCTGCCGCCGTCCGAACCCAGTGCGCTGAGAGCACATATTGAAAGTATGCTAAATAAAATTATAGGAATTGATAGATCTGCTATCATATTGTTTAACTAAAATTGGTATTAATATTGTATGTTAGTTGTTAGCTTAGCTTATTAAATAATCTTCATATATTCAAGTGTATGTAAGTGTGAGTAAGTTAAAATGCTCATATGGCACCGACCCAGAAGGGGTACGCATAGAATACGTAGTTTCATTTAGACGTAAATACATTAAGATACACTTAGGGGCGTGACCTGCTTTTGGCCCAGAGATTTTTTTAAGCCGTGTCCCCCATGCTTGTTTTATCCTACACACAACACGAATCAGCTACATGCGTGAAGCAGTAGTTATATGTAGTGTGTAGGCCAGGGGATACACACGCAGAAGATCCTTTTTTATCGTGGAGAAATGCCTTACGTATATTGGCAAGTGGGGCAAGTGGTAGTTGAAACGAGTTATGTCGGGCTTGCGCAGACTAAAGCTCTACGGTGATCGCCTTTAGAACCTACCGTGACCTCTCATACTCTTTGTAAGATTTTGCCCATCTCTTAGCTCAAACTCTTCGGGGCCACTCTAAAATCCCCATTCACGGTAAAGGAGCACTGTTTGCTGGTCAGCAGTGACGAGGCGCACCAGGACCTTGGCCCTGTCCGTGGATCTGTCCTCTCTCAAGTCCACTCAGCGGTCTCCTATTTAACCATCACGATTTCACAAAAAGACGTTACTTTCACTTTCAAAGTGAATTGAAAAATCCTCCTCAGCATTGCCGAAACGATTGCTGGTAAGGATAGATCCCGTCCAATCCGCTGCGTCAAGATTATTCGTTCCAGTTCCCACGTCCCTACTGCAAGCTTATGCGAGACAGACTCCTGGTTTTCGCCACAGTGACAACACCTTTCTGTTGCTTCGCGTTCTTACACAAATAATCCCCGAAGATATCATGCCCTGTCATTATTTGTGTTAGTCCGCAGGTGAGATTGCCTTCTCTCGCTGCATCCAGGCTTCAAAAACTGACAGAACGGCTTGAACGACGCCCATATCACTCTTCAGCGAGCCTATTGCGCTATATTGACCAAGCAATTTATCGTTCCTGCCATTTGCCACCTCGAAACATCGTCCAGTCCGATCGCCTCCACCTCATTGGCGAAGGATGTGACTCCGGTCATACAGGGTGTATTTAGACTAGACTTGCATTCATATTCGTGATTATATCAAGGGGTGAGAATTGTACCGAAACTGACGCTAGTCTCTCCGTCCAAAAGGCACCCCGTATAGAGCTACAGATCGTACAATGCCTGCTTAGAGGCGGCGAACTTCTTTCCTTGATCCTCTGAAATTGGAGTTTGTGCAATGTACCCGCTACTCTTTTCATTCGGGGGATTAGGCGCTTGAGATGTTCCTCGAAACCCCAGCGACTGTCAAGGGTAAGGCCGAGTACTTCATGTAATGGCTTATCCTGACTTCAGATCCACCTATTCGGACCCACTTATCGGGTGGCTCCCTATTTGAATAAATAAATTTTAAATCCTCCTAGCTCAGTTAGTTAATACGCATCAACTATCACCAAACAAGTACCAGGGGCTCATAACAGAAAACGTGTGTAGGTCTGCTGTATCTGTCACCTGAGCTGCTTCGTGCTGCGGGCTGGGGCCGTGGCGGGGTAGGGAGCGCGCGGGGCTCCCCGCAGGCCGATGCATACGCGTTCGGGCTGCTGCTGTACGAGCTGCACACGCGCCGCGGCCCATTCGGTAGCGACGCGCTCCCCGCACCTACTCTGCTCAGGCGCCTCGCCTCGCAAGAGACACCATCTTTCAGGTAGGTATGTGTCTGCATGGATACATACATAGAATACATATAAAATCTTTTTACTACTCGTATCAAGCAGCAAATCCGCCTGATAACATCTGAGTTACATTTTTCGTAACTCTTTTCGAATTGATTCATTTTTTCGACAGTGTTTCAGGTTATTATTTATTTATTGTTGTAAATAAATCACCGATAACATACAACGACACTATGTACGTCACAATATTCATAGTACCTTAAGCCTATCAGTCCCAGCTGATGTTTCTAATCCTATAAAACATAACTTCTTGACTAATACTGATGATATCCATGGTTTATTAAGCTTGAGTACAGTAAGTACAATATTAATCACAAAAACTTACGCCTAAATTAATAAAAATTATTTCGGAAATCCCCTCAAATCTTCATGCTTGTTCAATTTTAAATATAGAATTTTAATTTAGTCGATGTATTAACTAATTTATTAATTTCCTAAAGCCATTAGCCACAAGAGGAGGTCGTCATAAAATTTCTGTCACATTGATGAGGACGCATAATGTCAGTGATATTTTATTACAAATCATTTTATAAAATACCGGATACAGGGATGTGGTGTGTCTACTAAAATAGATCAACTATTTGGCCTAATTGCCCCAATATGTTGTCTTGGCTTGGCCCTGTGGGTTTTCGGAATAATTTTATTTATTACAATGACCACCCTGTTCCTGGTATTCAAGCAAGGTCCAAGTCTCTTCAAATAACAATTCCTTGAATGGCGGCCACCTACAGATCAATGCACCGTATGTAGTGCTCCCACAAGGTGAACCGGTGATCGGGTACAGGTTGCGGGTGTCTACTGGATATGGACAGCTGCCAGCCACCTGCTGTGCTGCCTATTGGCTGTAGACGTCTTGGTACGTCGTCGAAACAATCTCGTGAGGCTTAGCAAAAGCGTTTTCCCGCCAATTTTTTATAAAATTGCAGAAAAACGCTTCTTAGTTGTCCTGTAGCTAGCCTTATGGCCAGCTACAGACCAACACGTACAAGCAGAGAGTCCAATGTTGCATGTGTATAAGTTGACTTGTAAAATTGATAACTCGATAGTTAAATACATAAGAATGATTAGCTCGCTCTACCTACAATGACGGATTTCCATTTCGCACGATCCTGGCACATAATCGCTTTATCTACATTTAAACCTCCTATTTTAGTATATAACCAATCCACTATATTTTCGTCTCGGACTTCCCCAACCCACTCACTTTTTTACATAATCGCCCTTCATCAATTGTCACAACCTATCGTCACCACTTAATCATACTTTTCTTAGTTTCAGTCACAATGGCCTCTTTATCTATAGATTCAACTATTCTAGGCTTCAATGGCTTTTTTGTGCAGACCTCCCCTGGAAGCTTTGTCGGGGAGGTTCGACTGCGTGCGCGAGTGCTGCGGCGAATGCTGGGCGGAGGAGCCGGCGCTCAGGCCAGACTTCAAGGCCATCCGCGCCCGGCTGCGTCCGCTTAGGAAAGGCATGTACGTACTCTATCTAAACTAATATTGTAATGGATGATTTTTTAAGAATTACTAACTTTTAATTTAATAATACTTTTACTTTTTGATATCTTATGTCATAGTATATTTTTAAATAGTTTGAAATAAAACTGAAAGAAGGCAACGTCACTTACTGCCACTAAAATTATTTCGTATGCGATTTAAATAAGCAAAAAAACTTTTTCAGTGTAAAAGATATCATCCAACATTGTTAGAGCCCGCAACAACAATATCTGTTGCACAAATGGGCCGGGACGACTGGAATGAATGAAATACCCATCCGCAACTTATTCCAGTCCTCATCCCCTAGCCTTTTTTGAGCGGAGAGATAATGGATAATTCCATTTTCCCACACCTACTTTATATAATAAAGGCATACATTCGCAACTCATTAGCTCGTTGCATATGCCTATGTGGAGCGGACACTTAACATCAGGACACTCAACGGCTTCTTTGCCACCTTCATTAAAAATTGCCTCCGTCTATAGGTTTATTTGCCTCTTATTCTCGTCAGTTCGACAGAGAAATCTATGTACACACAATACATGATATGCACTAACTAGTCGTATATTTATCATTTCATAGGACGTCAGAACAGTAAGGTAAGAGTTACGAAAACTATAATATTTTTAAAGTTCAAAATGACGTACATCCAATAGATTAATGATTTAAATTTAGCTGTTGTTATGCAATCTTTATTTGATGTTGCATTATCTTTACTGTGATATGAAGGAGTTCCCGACCTTATCCAATTCAGTGGTAGCCAGAGCGTAAAATTTACCTCCGTAATTACTTATATCATTTTATATTAATACTTGGATGGTAAGAAATATTTAGATTTTATTTTTGAAGGTCATTGCCGTGTTAGTTATTAAGCAAATAAATAACTTTATAATAAAAATAAATAATAATATGAAGAATTGTTATTTTTGGTAAATCTGAAATATATTTTATATTATTCTTATTTCTGAACGTTTCAGGAAACCAAATATTTTTGACAATATGATTGCTATGATGGAGAAATACGCAAACAACCTGGAGGCACTCGTGGACGAGCGCACGGACCAACTGCAGGAAGAGAAAAAGA
The DNA here is from genome assembly GCA_029849275.1 of Papilio elwesi. Taxonomy (NCBI): domain Eukaryota; kingdom Metazoa; phylum Arthropoda; class Insecta; order Lepidoptera; family Papilionidae; genus Papilio; species Papilio elwesi. The sequence continues at coordinate 6,465,971 of CM056690.1, forward strand.
AAACCGGTAAAGAAAATAACAAATATTTCACTATTACTGACACTTGGTAGAAAAGACGAGAACCATGCAACAAGTAGGTATGTAGGTTGAGAGGTCCTCTTTCAAATAATAGCTATCTTCTCGACTTAGCTCCAATTAATATTATCTTGTAAAATTCTTTCAACGCAGAGCTGACTTGATTATATTTCAAATATATATTAATTTAATATTCGTAGAGGCATTGCTAGAGGAAATGCTGCCTGTACCAGTAGCCGAACAACTGAAGCGCGGGCGGCGCGTGATGCCGGAGAGCTACGACTCCGTCACCATATACTTCAGCGACATCGTCGGCTTCACCGCCATGTCTGCCGAGAGCACGCCGCTGCAGGTTACTATTAGGTTATATTGCCTAAAACTTTGCGTAAAGTGCTAAGGGAACATGCAAATTTCATATCTATATGTACTAAATAAACGAGGCTTACGAAGAATTAACTAGGTGGCTTTGTTCTTAATCTTAAAATTACATTTTATATTGATATTACTAGAGTACATTAGTAGGGTAGCATCGTGAATATATTTTACTGTTAATAGTCCTGCATATGTGTGCGCATTTTCATATTAATCAGTCACATTGAGGACTGTAACATTTAAGAGCAAAGATTCCGTTGCATTGATAAATTAAAGTCTACCTAATAAACACGATTCAATACTATAATAACAATTACTATTAATATATTCGCTGAGCTCCTAATCGATATATATAAATAAATTGAAGTGTCTGTATGTAATATCAAAATAAGATTTCCATACTCAATACTTTTAATAATTTTGTCTTTCTGTCTGGTTATTCCGTGTATTCTCGAAACGACTGAACCGATTTGGATGAGACTTTTACTGGAAGATAGAAAATATTGTAAGGATACAAATAGACTAATTTAATATAAGCAAAATTATAAGGGTTCCGCACAAACGTTACCTGCGATGTCACAAAGGTTGGCATAAGTAGTAAAATAATATAACATGCATAAAATATGTACAGTTGTAATATATAATATCATATATACAAGCGTGGTAGAAATCAACAAATATTTTATAAAACACGTTTGCAACCGCATATTTACGTACGGACAATATAAGTATGTTTCATGTTGGTGACTTTAATGCGCTGCTTTAATTTCCAGGTAGTGGATTTCTTAAATGATCTCTACACGTGTTTTGACTCGATATTAGAAAACTTCGATGTCTACAAAGTTGAAACAATAGGCGATGCCTACATGGTCGTACGTACTGTTTTATTACATTTATAATTATTTAAAAATGTGCACACATGTGCACTCCCATTACTTGAGGAATGTCATTTATTACAATAAATGGGATTGAGTGATTATTTGGAATTATAGAACACTTCTACAATAAAAAGAACAAAAAAGTCTTCGGACTCAGGTCAAGTAATACCTACGGGTATACATATACATATGTATGTATAACAGTTTAGATTTTATCTTGGAGAAGAACAATCATGATAGTCGATAAGTATATTCACAAATATTTTGGTTGTATGTAATAAATAAATTACAGAAGTATAAGCTTTTTTCCTTTTATCGCAAGATATACATACAAACAAAAGGATGGAGACCAGCCGTATGTTCAGGCGTTAAAATAAAATAGTTCAGAGATGGGGGAATTCAATTGCTTAATTCCTATGCACACAATATTCTTTTATGTTTATAAAATATTGTGTATTGTGTATTTTGTATGGTAGGTGTCAGGGCTGCCGCTGCGCAACGGCATCGCGCACGCAGGCGAAGTGGCCTCGATGGCGCTGGCGCTGCTGGCGGCCACGCGCGCCTTCCGCGTGCGCCACCGCCCCGACCAGCGCCTGCTGCTGCGCGTCGGCATGCACTCCGGTAATCATAAACTAATATAAACTAAAAAGTCTTGTAAAATCCATAGTCAGTCATTGAAGACAGGGATTAATCAAGCAAGATGTGCTTTTCTTCGCGGTATTGATTCGAACAGTAACATGGGTTGTACCGACTGGGCAACAGGTGTGGCAAGATATTTTCATGGTACCTCATTATTCTAAAAGTGAGTGATATGTCAAAACGGTGAAGGAAAACATTATGTTCTTCGCACCACCAAATTCGACGACATGTGACATCCACCAACCCGCCCTGGGCCAGCGTGATGGATTCCCTCTCTCGGAGAGGAGTCCTGTGTCCCTGCAGTGGGAAACAGTTTAAAAAAAGGCTGATTTATTTATTATTATTATTAATCTGAGTCGCCCCTTGAGTGTTATATGTATTCCGTATATGACGAACGTTTTGGTTACGACTGCTTGTATTTAGAACGTATCGGCGATTACATGCGCGCTTATAGTTTTTTAAATCTTTGTACATTTGTCTAAATGACCAAATTTGAATCAACTTCAGGTCCCGTGTGCGCTGGGGTGGTCGGGTTAAAAATGCCCCGGTATTGTTTATTCGGCGACACTGTCAACACGGCGAGTCGCTTCGAGTCAACCGGAGCACGTGAGTTCATTTATTTTACTAGTCAAACTCACCTATGTAATTGTGATTCTTGTATAAAGATGAATGGTCTACCTTTAGAAGTCACATGTGGTAGTAGAGGATGGCTGTAGAGGAATTACCTAAGTCTATAATCACTGAGCTTAGCTTGCCCGAGATGACGGTGGTAAATTATGTAAGCAATAGTTGTGAATAAAAATAAATAAATATACGCTCAGTCCCGTAACCCAGATCGGTAGGCAGAGATTATGGATTACCATTTGGCGAGATCATGACACACCTCTCTCGCTTCTTCTAGATCCATAAATCTACGCATAGAAGTTCGTCGGTTATGGGTTCTCTTTATATCGGCCTTATTTAGTATGTTACTGATGTAATCCATATAAGTTCTTGGACGTCCCCTACCAACGCTGCCACTCACTTTAGCAACATGAATTTGTTTCGTCACTAAATAAATATATGTTTTTATTTAATTATGAACAGCGCTAAAGATCCACTGCAGCGCGGCGTGCAAGGCGCTGCTGGACAAGCTGGGCGGCTACGTCCTGGAGGAGCGTGGCATAGTGTCCATGAAAGGAAAACGTGACCAAGTAAGTGATAAAAATAAAATAAAGTTATATGTCCGTACTCAATACATCTATACTATTCTTTAACATTATTAACTAATGAGCCCCGCGGTTGTAACCGCCGTGTCATTTAATTTAACTTAAAAAATTTACCCGGCGATTGTCCAGCCTAATCTGAGCTCTATTTAATTTAATTGATGATATGAATATTATATTTGAGGCCACCTTCAATGGAAGTAATTTCAGTGCAATGGCACTGAAATTATTAATAAATTTATTTTTCCTCCATAAGCGCTAAGTATAAATAGCTGTATTTTATCAGGTAACGTACTGGCTACGGGGCGAGGAGGCGGGTGCGGCGGCCGCGCGGGCGAGACGACGCTCGCTGAGGGCGCACGCCGCACACGCTGCGCACGCCTCGCATGTTGATGGCGAAGCCCCGCCCACCGATCGCCGCGGCCAGCGCAGCTCGCTCAAAACACGCAATTGGAAGAACCAACTTGGCGGACTGCATAGGTACTGTCTGCTTCCATTTATTGGTTAACCGGAATAAATTTTTAGTTTTACTCATATAAAACCTCAAAATAATAAGGACGTTTTCTATAAAGCCATTTTCCTGTAGATATTGAATCAGTATGAATAAATAATAGAGCCATGTATTCTTCTCTTCGTTCCAGATGCTGCAGCTTGGAGTCTCCAAAGAAGTTGCGGTTCGCGTCTGGCAACCATTTAGAATCTCACACAGACAGCGTGCTCCATCACAGGAGCGACGAGTATCTCATGGAGGTATTTTCAACCAGTTCTTGATTCTTATCTTTATTTTGGAAGTTTTTGGTTGTTGTTTCCAATATTATTTTGCAGGTGGTGGGCGAGGGTCGGCCGGCGACGCAACGCAGCGACCTTCTAGAAGCGCCGAGCTTGCGACAGGAGTACACGAGCGTGTCGTGTCCCATCATCGAGCACGTGGAGAGTAGCCCAGCGGCCGAGCCGCTCGACAAGCAGCTCGCCGCGCCCGACACCAAGTGTGACATCCGCCTCGTCCTCAATGGCTGTATTTACGACTCCGACGCTGCCGCGATTCCACTGCTAGCTGACGCATAACTATATCAATAAATATTTTCACGAGCGAGATTTTGCTGACGCTACGATATGCCCACGGATAGCTGTCTATAGATACCTACGCGAGCGGCTTTATTGTTACGCTACAAGCCTGAATCGTAATTTTTTGTGTGTAATGCTTCAGCCTACGGCCTTATAAGAGCACCAGGTGTTTAACCGGCACTAGAAGTATACTTCATCTAAAGAGATTAAAATAAAGTCGCTTGCTATATCAAATAATTAGGACAACTGACTCTTCTTTCATATTTACCAGAAGGACCTGCAAAAGTAACGGATGTACTTTCTGATAAATATATGTAATAATCCTTAGTTATATTATTAATTATTTTAAAATATACTTTCACACAGAACAATCATAACAAAAACTCGCTCGCGGAGATATTCTTTTACCCTAATTTATCAGTACCCCTAGTCAATATCCTCCAGTAGACTTCTCGCTTTTCTCGAACGTGAGAGATGTCTTACTCCGTTTGAAGTGGACGTGACTCATTGTGGTCGCCATTGTTAGCTAATTTAACCATGACTATTTGATGTATTTTGATTGTCATTAGAAAATATAATTGTTAAGATTGTCGAGCTCTTACTAACATTAAAAATTACAATTACAATTTGTAAATCTTCGCTGTAGAAAAGATGTCAAGATTAGTACCAAAAATAACATTGAGCATCATAGTGAAAATATTGTCATTAATAAACGTAGTGCGCGAATTTAATGCTTCTTCAAAGTACTGTGTAACAACACACACAGTTGTTTAGATTACACTTACCATAAGCAAATCGTGTCATCTCGTCGCTCAGTAAAATAAATCATAAAAGTATGTAAGCGAGCTCGATAATTATGCATTGTAGGAATATCTATTACTACACGTGCACAATAACAAGAAATAGGAATGCGATGGTGTCACAGAAAGTGGCCAGCAATCGAGAAATGGCGACATTTCTGGGTCAAAAAGGAAAGTGAGACAGAATAGTATCGCATTTTGCAAAGATTTCGTGTCATTGTCCACGCGTTGCTCGTGTTTTGAAAGATAATCAAGTGTATATGTATTACGACTTGAACGCGCCGGAGCGTCGCCCGTGACGTCACGCAGTGTTCCTTCGCCTCGCGTGACCGACAGTAATGTGATCTGTTTCAGTATTATTAAGAGAACTTGTTCAATAGAAATTATTTAATAACATTAAACTCTTAATTCACAATTTACGGTAACATCGTTTTACTTACATATATTATTTACAACAGCATTTCATATACATATAATTCTAATATACATTTAAATGATTTTCGAGTGTACGATTGATAGATAGACAAGTCTCCCCCACATATAATATGAATTAATTTAGGTATCCATAGTAGAAGGTAGTAGCAAAATCCATTACGACTTCTAATAGTATTGATATAATTATACATTTATATAGAAGAGAATATAAACGAAGAAGTAGACTAAGGATTAATGTGATCTGCCACCAAGACTACTAAAGCTGTCCGGTGCCTTCACGCCACATCACTATGCATCCAGCATCTAAACGTATTCAACACATCAATCACTAAAAGAAACAAAACGTGAACTCACCGCAGGAGATTTGCCTTTTACTCCACAAGTGATACAGACAGACGTACATAAATAGAGTTAATATAAAAAGTAATAGAAATAGAGTGGTAGGAGTAATAAAACATTTTTTGTATTGTTAGGCCTTTACCATCCCGAGCTTTGATAATTGACTGGAATGAGTTAACAGAAAACAAAAAATACAAAAGCCGAAGTTCTAAGCCATGGTAAGTATTAAAAATTATACAGATCAGTGGCAGATCCTACAGATAACGCATAAGGTTAACTAATTAAAAAGTCGCGATTCCCAGAAGTGAGTGATTTACAATAGTATAAGGAGTAGCATATGGTAGAGTAGTAAGCGGTTAGACGGCGGACTCGCGGTCGAGCAGCGGCGGCGCGCGACGCAGCGAGGCGCTGCTGCTGCGCGTGCCGCTGAAGATGCCAAGCAGCCACGAGCGGATGGCGAAGCGCGGCTGCTTGCGCGCCTCGCCCTTCACGTCCGCCATGTTCTCCAGCGACCGCCACTTCTTGTAGAACTCGATGTAGTTTGCGTCGTGCACCTTGCGCTTGGGTCGCTCCAGCTTGTTATGCAAGCTGCTCTTGCGAAGGAGGGGGCTGTCCTCTCCCGTTTTGGGGTGGTCATCGGTGACGATACCGATAATGGTGCCGTTGAAAAGTGGTCCGGAGACGGTGGAGACGGCGACGTCGGCGTCCAGCGAGCGCGTGGTGTGACCGCGGCGCAGGCGTGCGTCCCTACGCGGCGCCAGCAGGTCCAGCGAGTGAGCGCCGCGCAGCGACACCGCCACGCCCACCCCTCCGCCACCCACTGACGATTCCGAGATCCCGTCTGTCTCGCATGCCGTGGATGACGCTATTGAACTCAGTGCATGTCTGTAAGCAAATTTTTTTTGTGTCATGATGAGATGATCAACTATACCGTATTTATTTTATAATCAAGTTAAGTTTTTCAGGTACATCTATACGTATCTATACATAATAAAAAAATGAAACCTCTAGAATCACAACTTGTTTATTAATACCAATACATTTATAGTCTTAACATACTCTGTAACCTTGTTCCGATTTGAAAAATCCTAGAACACTAGTTTCCCGGAGTGGCCATGCAGCCATATTGTATAACAATTATTAATTACGTAATTCAGTATTTAGGGTTAATAATAAAAAAAAGTATTTTTATACAAAAACGCAAAGTGAGAACTATAGTTCTGTTAACGCATTATTTTTAATGAATTGGGTTATTAGTTTTTACACTGAATGAAAAAAAATGCACTGATATATAAGTACGGGCAACGAAATTGAATACTTTGACATCAGAGTATCTGCAGTTTGAATTAAGCAAGCATACACACTCTCACTTGCCTCTCGCGCTATCTTGAGTTATTTAAAGTTGTAAAGTTCAAGGGTCGGGGGTCGGCGTGTTAGTACGAGACAATCGCAGCCGCGCGGTGGGGGGCTCCTAGAGTCAGCTCACGCAACTAAAGAGGCCAACAACGTACTGAAACTAATAATATAACTTTCCACTAAATAGTTTTCGATCGACTCGAAGTAGCTTCCGCTTAAAGTCTTCTGTATTTTTATTACTACCATGAGTCTTGAATTTTGGTATTGTAACTTTAAAACTCTTTATAACGACACTCTATTTAACGACAAACTCCCTACAACGTCGAAATTACTTGGCTTTGGTTGGCCTATCGTGTTATCTATACAACGTCGCGCATTCTAATTAACAACAATGTGGCTACGATACAATGAAGAAGATGAAATAGACAATCCTGGGTCTCCATTAAGCATCAAAAATGCACCTGATGCTGCAGTTACTGTAACAATACTTTTTATATAATAAAATTGATCCCACCGCGTCCTAAGGTTTACTCATGTAAAGTATATTAAAAAAATGCAAATAAATGACTGGAGCAGCAAAACACGCCAGACGAAGATAACAAACTATATCTACGAAATAAGCGTCGTTATTGTTTTACGCTTTTAAAACTTGCACTATGAGTAAACACAATATTAGTAATAATAATAATTAGTAATAGTAATTAATAGTCAAACATTATCAATGTTGTTTTCACTTCAATTCCTTAAAAGTGGTTATATAGAGTTTACACTGTATGTACTATATATTTAGTCCACCTTATACATATTTTTGTTACCAATTAGTTACTAATGCGTGCACGATATCGCATTCACACTTCAAAAAATCACGGTCGTTCAATAAACCAAAAGATGTCTAACCTGGCGCGCGTAGCATTGTCGAGGCGCTCGTTGCGCGCGCGGCGCGGCGCGGGCGAGGCGGGGGCGGGGGCGATGGCAGCGAGGGGCGCAGGCGCGGCGGGCAGAGACGCGCCGCTGTGCAGCCGCTGTCGCACGCCGCTCATAGACCACCCGGCATCGTTCTTCAGCTCTGTATCAAAAAAATTCAAATACATTACAATGCAACCGTACGCGCATATTTTATTTCAATCATTCAATTCAAAAGGAATGCACATGCACATGAATAACAATTCTAGTATTAGATAAGAATTTTATCAAAATGCTATTAAAAAATAATTGAAAGAAGTAGCATACTTCTTCTGTTTCGTGACTCTGAATAATTGGGATACTAAAAGAGAAAAGAGAGAGAACTAAAATTAAGAATGACATGCATGTTGAAAGAATGAATGAGATAAGATTAAGAGTATGTTGCGCGAGTGAGTGGAACCGTTAGTAGGGCACAGAGATAATAATATACTACGTACAAAAGAGAGACAATCCCATAGGTAGATTTGACACCACACTGAGTGCGCGGCGCGGGCGCCTGTGGCGCGAGCTCGGTACTACAACGAGTTCTATGATTGTCAGTATAATGTTATTTACTAAGAAAACTTACTAGATGGCACTTTACGTGGAAATTATAAATGACACTACTTCAGAGAACGAACATAACAAAACGTAACTAAAATAGGTAGGTAGTTACCTACCGCTACCTACCTACGTAAAAACCACCCACCCTATAAATTGTACGTAGTGTATTTTTATCTCCGTGCTATAAAGATAAATTGTTAAATTAGCGCCCATAGCGCCGCCTCCGCGTTGCGTCGTCTTTTAAACCAGGCCATCTATCATGAATTGACGATATTTAATTTGAAGAGTCATCTCCCTTAGAGCCGATGTACTTTATCAATTCAATTTTTAAAAAAGAGGGTGTTGTATGAATTAAATATTGTTATAAATTCATATTTTATTCAGTAATCATTGAAAATTTTGAAGAATAAAACTAAATAAATCACTGACGTAAAACAAAACAAGTTATATGGCGGTTTAATTGTGCTTTTAATATGATTTACTTTTCCATGGTTCACAATGCTCACTCGTAGCGACATATTTAGGTACTGAGCATGTACTTCATTTTCCAATGTATGAAAGTGAACAGACATGGTAGGGGTAGTCCTATGCTATACCGACCAATTGGTGATATACTAAAGAAAGGCGATATAAGAAGTATCCATAATTGGCGAGTATGTAAGCGCACTGTAGAAAAAACAAAATAGGTAAGCCAGAACAAGACCGAGAAATTGAAAAGATGTACCTGATAGAGAAGGATGTCTGGAGTCCGTCAGCCGCGGACTTCTCCGCGGGCGCCGGAACAGCGGCCGCTCCTCGCCCTCTACGGGCCTCTTTTGGACAGCCTTCTCTGTTGCACCGACCAACCAGTATGTTTGCAACTGAAAATATTAAAAACAAATAATTATTCAATTATATTGTACCCATACATAATATTTTAAAGAACAATAATAACGCACATAAATGTCCTGGATTTGATCCGGTGATCATGTGAATGAGACAAAGGCTAGCGCGCTAACATAATGGTTTGGGATGAGAGCTGCGAAGTTAGATTGAGGCTTCATTCGAGCATTATCGTGAACCATTCCTGTCTCAAACTTACGCTTATATTATAGAATAGTTAAAAATAATGTTATCAAGTTTTATATTTAATATTAAAAAAAGTTTAAAAAAAATGTTAATGTACGATACGACGGTTAGTAAGTTTCTTTGGTTGATAGCATTAATATTAATTAATTTTACTAAAAAAACTTTAAAACGAAAATACCTCTTCACATCTCAGCTCAGGAAAACCAGAGAGCGAGAACAATCGCTCATTCGTGCGGAGACAATTCGTTAGAAACATTTTACCTTATAATTTTTTACAATATATAAATATTGGTAGATTTTGTAATTATTTACTAATATTTCTTTCAACCATTCCAAATAAACTTAAAAAGCTGGTACTAGGATATGGTTCACGACAATAGTCGAGTGGCGGATACGAACCCACGACCTTATGATCGGTAGTCGGTACCCTAAGCCATTAGCTATTGGCGCTACTAATTAGCTTAATAATTAAAATAATATATTATTTTAATAACATTTACATTAGATTATATATTTTACTGTGCCCACCTGTCCTTTACCCTTGATAGGTATAGTGCCTCTGGGCTCCACCAAGTAGCCGCCGATCTTGTCTAGCGCCTGTTTGCAGCTCGGCGAGATGTGGATACGCAGTGGTTCTCCGTTGGACTCCATGCGGGAGGCCGTGTTCACCGTGTCACCGAACAGACAGTACCGCGGCATTGTGAGACCCACGACGCCCGCTACTACCGCTCCTAAAACAAATAATCTATACTTAAATACGTGGACGGTAATCTTTATCTGTAAGAAGTGATTTTTTTAAATAATATCAGGCGCGCGGAGACATTTAACTTAGTTAAAGTTTTTGTACAGGAAACTATTTTTCTGTTGTTAGGAATAGGTTTTAGGAATCATGATTGAATATCGGCTACCGGGTATTCTCTAGTAGGAATAAAACATAGAAGAGTCTTCAGACGTCAACGTCAAACAAAATTCTCTTCACTAAATGACTCGCCACGTTTTTTTCTTATTTAAACGTCTAGTTTGTTCTCACCTTCGTAATGATTGGCTCTATTATTAACGCTCGTCGCTAATTGGCTAAGCGGTAAATACGTGCCGTTCTTGGCGCATTATTTGATCACATACGACAATCTTGTTGGGCTGCAAGAGTTGTCAAATCGGACAAGTTATGTAAAAGCTAGCAATGAAAGATTTCCATAATTTTTATTATATATATTTCTGATACAACTTTCTTTTCAATTGACAGTTTGTCACAGATGTATTTGAATTTTTATAATTCATTTATTTTGTAGGATGTATTTTAATTCCTTTATATCGTTTTTTATTATTAAGAAATAAATAAATATGCACTCACGCCCGTTAACCCAGAAGGGTAAGCAGCGATAATGAACTGGCATACCTCTCTCGCTTCTTCTACATCCATACATCTACGCATATATGCTCGTCGGTTACGGTTACTCCTTATATCGGCCTTCTTTAGTATGTCACTAATCTGGTCCGATATAAGTTCTCCTTGGGCATCCTCTGCCAGCGCTGCCACTCACTTTTGCAACATAAATTTGTTTCGTTACTATCTCTTCATTCATCCTTTCAACATGCCCGAACCACCGAAGCATACCTTTCTCAATTCTAGTCACAACATCCACTTTTAAGCCACACTCTTATAACGCTATTTTTAATCCTATCACTTAGTGTCACGCCTAACATACTTATTAAGGATCGCATCTCAACGCGATTCTTTTCTTGTCAAACCCAGCTCTCGCTTCAATACATTAATGTGGGGACTAATACAGCATTGTGTATTGCCAGGCGAACCTTCGTAGAAACATTATGACTCCTCACTACTGTAGCTACTACTGTATAGCTCCATTCATTTTATTTCCCGAATTCACTCGTCGTTCAACAACTTTAACAAGTCTACCATCTCTACTAAACACACAATTTCTTCCACCTGTTTAACCTCTTTGCCGTTAACATTTATATCAATGACTGTCTTACTTTGTTCTCTTTCAAACACCAGAATTTTCGTTTTATCTACATTCATCTTCATACCGTATAAGTTGTAAGTCTTCCGCTGATGATGCAAACACGACTTGGTCATCGGCGTACAAGAGATATTTTACTACATGCTCACCCATTCTTAATCCACACTCCTATCTTCCAAAGCATACAAACAATCATCCATGAAGAGATTGAACAGCCACGGGGATGCCGCACAGCCCCGTCTTACACCTTTATTGATGCTAAACCAGTCAGTTATTGTTAAGAATTATTTTAAAAACACATCATATAAAAATATTTAGTTTTTCACTGACTGCGGGGTTCTACTGGGACTAAAGCACCCAGTGTTTAGAGAGCCGCCTTCGTACAGGGCGAACAGACAATAAAAGTTATAGCCTCTTGTATTTTACCCTTTACACAGCCTATTAGCAAATTCTTTTGAGATGTGGGTCGACGTTGCTTTTTAAGTAGTTGGTTGAAATTAATTCACATATTTCAGCCGTCCGGTAGTGTCCAATCAGTTTCATTTATCTCTAATGGAGCAGCTTTCAGCTTCAAAAATGAAGTATAATTTTCGAACTCAATTGTATGGCATAATGAATCCCTACAGAAAAAAAAAGATTATATTTTTTAGATTGCAATGAAACTGTCGTTGCATGGAAAGTGATTGCGCCCTTAGAATTATAATCTGGTTGATTCCTACACCACTTCACAAGCCATCAAGGCATTTAGAATTGATATTTTGAATACGCCGTTCAACGTCTTAACCACCTAACAGTCGTCATGAAATAACTAAAATTGCGTAAAATGGCCATCAGTTAATATACAAATTACAAATGATTATGAATGGTTGCTTGCACATCTGACCTTACGCTTTAAAGTTATAATTTAAATAACGTTTAGACTTACCCGTGTGAATACCTATTCTTAGCTTGAGGGTTTCATTTGGTCTGTGAGCTATCTTGTGCGTCTTGACTGCGTTGAGCAGCTCGAGCGCCATGGACGCGATCTCGCCAACATGGCGGTCGTTGTTGCGAATTGGCAGCCCCGACACCTACGCAAGTAAATATACTTACTATTAATATACGACAATGTGTGGATTTTAAGATAGTATGTCAAAATAGCCGTCTGATTAAAAGCACGATATGTCTACACTAATATTACAAAGATAAAGGGTTGTTCTGGATTAACTCAAAAAGTACTGAACTGATTTTAAAAAATTCTTTCGCCGATAGAAAGTTCTTTTATCAGCGAATGACCTAGGCTACGTATATTTTTCCCATCTACCCGAGCGAAACTGCCGGGGGTTGCTGCAAGAATCGTTCATAAGAATTTAACTTTAAAGGTCAACTCACCACCATGTAGGCGTCCCCTATAGTCTCTACTTTGTATACATCGTAGCCTCTTATGATCCTATCGAACACTGTGTACAGATCGTTCAAGAAGTTGACGACCTGCAGCGGCGTGCTCTCGGCAGACATGGCGGTGAAGCCGACGATGTCGCTGAAGTATATGGTGACGGAGTCGAAGGACTCCGGCTCCACGCCTTCGCCCGTCGTCAGCCGCCGCGCCACAGACCTACAACAAAGCGCACATTTCAACATCTTAAACATGATTCATTTTTAAATTATAAAATTTTAAGTACTTCAAACAATATCTACTGCTAAATTAATTGTTATACATTTCTATAATACTAAAAGGCTATTGTAAAAGTATTACATATTACCATGCTCCACAACCGCTAGTTACATGTCATATAAATATAATACATATTTATTGTTTTACAAAATATCGTAAATTAAAACGGATTTTACAAGGTCATTTATTGTGTTAAATATTAGATATTATAAGCATAATACTTGGTTCATTTGTAGATTTTATAAAAGTTTTTCTATGTTTACAAAAATTACTTATATTAAGATGTTTATCGAGGTAATCGGAATTTTATATAGTCTTTCGCAATGAATATAATAAATGCATACTTATTTTAATACAAATATTGTAATGCAACAAAGGGCATGCTTTCTCTACTTATGCAACCAAGACTTATCTAAGAGCAAAGTTCTAAATTCAAAGACCCCTAAACGATCATCCCCTACCAATCTTTTCTGGAGAAACTATAAGTATGCCAACACCGACCACAATGCGTAACGCAAAATCACCACAAATCCCAAGCAAGCTCTAGTTTTACTAGGTTAATGGGGAAAGTGAGGCGGCTAGCACACCGAGCACACCGAGCACACGGGTCGCGGCTGGCTACATCACACCGGCTCCTACAGCGTGAGACAAACCGTATTAACTACAATCACCAGTAGGGAGTTAATTACCTCAAGACATTTTTCACGACATTTCTATAATGGATTCAACCTCCACATCTGGAAAAGAACACAAGTACAACAAAGTGAATACAATTACATGGTTTTTTTCCTCTTTTTGTAACGAAAACATGTACTCCTGTTTTACATCAAGTCCACGTCGACGGATCGGAAAAGCACTAAACCTAACGAGCTGAGACTAAACTATAGCCCCTTCAATCGTTACTACGAAGCGTTACAGTTTATTGGCATTTTTTGATCGGTTTATATTATAAAACAAATAAATAAACAACATGTTACATGTTAGAGGAGTTGAAATAATAGCTTCTTGGATGGTTTACAACAGAATAGTCATATTCATAGCTAAGGGACCTACAAAGAAGCCCAACTAGAGTTATGAGATAGACCTATCAGGGTTCAAAGTGAAAGTTAGCTTTGCGAGACTGAATGTCGTATCCCAAGGGAACTTGTACACACGCGCGTGTGTAGCCTACGACCGGACCGGATGTAAAGCAGTGCGCACACCACAGCAACCAGCCAGGAGTGTGATGCAGCTTGTTGTATTTGCGTCTTCCGTAACTGTGCTCACATTTACATTAAGACAATGGTTACATACCTTATATTAGTAACAATAACAGTACATTACCACTTTATAACTAAGGAATAATTACACAAAGGAATACTTTCTTTATTATCTCATGCAAATATCCATGTGGACCCTTGCCACACTCTTCCCGCATTCCGCGGGCCTTCCACTACTACTCTTAATGAACTATTATTATTACGAACACATGTTTATAATGTGGTTAATGATTCGGTGGGTTTTATTACAAATTTAAGAAACTAGAATTGTAAAAGTGTGTTTAAAATTTGTAGCAAATATTGTTACAATATTTATTGTTACTGAAATATGACGACCTTGCTATTTTTCTAGGGATTTCAATCTGATAAATTTACGTAATAAGAAATAAAGACACGTTGAATTGTTTTCACTCGTTGGAAGTTGGTGCGTACATTTCAAATATATATTTTTGACACACCTAAAAATATATGAAACATATATACTCACTTTGGTAGCATTCTATGTAATAAATCTTCGGTTTTCTGCTTCTCTTCTATCAGTAGCCTTGTCCTCTCGTTGACTAGTTCTTCTAAATTATTAGCGTACTTCTCCATCATGTCCATCATTTGGTCCATAATATTTCTTGACCTAAATTTACACGTCACAATTGTAATTTTTTTTGCTTGCATTACAAATGGATTATAATTAATGAAGGAGTAACACTAAAGCATAACCATTACTTGTAAAAAAATAATATTCCATCTAAAAACTCTTAATAGGTCAAAAAACTCTATAATTTAATTCCTACAGCTGTTATAACTTTCTCTGCATGTAAACTTCTCGTTCATATATTAACCGTTTCTGTTCAACAGGATATATCACTAGTGGTGAGCTTGACAGTAGACAACTTACTTGCCAGACTTCATTTTCTTGAGCCGGCTCCTGATGGTGGGGAAGTCTGGCCTGAGTCCCGGGTCCTCGGCCCAGCAGTCCTTCATGCAAGCGACCACATAGTCCTCCGCCACGCCATCCAGGACACTAGTGTCTGGGCGGAACACCTCCTCGACGTCTAGTTTTGGTCTTTTTACTCTATCTACAATATCTGGAAATCAATAAAACTATTTATAATTGAATGCTTGAATTTTCTCGACTAAAGTTCAACTATCACGATGTACAGATGAAGATAATACTTTATTGTTCATACACACCACGGTGAGCATCATGGCAGCTTGGAGTCTTGATTCATGCAGGCATGATTCATGCAGGCATGATTCATGCATGCACAGGTGCTTATGCCGGTCAAGCTTAATGGCCAAAAAATGTGTACGTTTGACGGACTAGTTTTTGCAGTTACAATAAAACATAATCAAAGTACTTAATCCAAAAATAAGCTCATAGAAAACAACATATGCTTCTGAAAACAAAGGTTGTCCGTCGTCACTCAGACTATGCAGAAAAGGAGAAAGTATCAAGCTTCCTGCAATCAACAGCTTTAAAATCTTATGGGAATAATACATAATGCCTTTGATTTTATATACCTTTGGGTTCCAAGGTAGTAAGTCCGAAAGGACCTCGTCTGGCAATTATTTCGTACAATATAATGCCAAATGCGTACACGTCGCCTTTTTGTGTGCCACCCACTGTAGCGTTAGGGTCGTCCAACTGTCGCAGTAATTCTGGTGACTTCCATAGCAGACCTGTAATAGCGAAATGCATGTTTGAATATCTAGATACTGAAAAAAAAACGAATTCAAGGAAGACTTTAAATGGACGATTTGTTAGGCTCTCATCTATATCTGTCATCGTTATCCGTATGGTCTTGTTTATCTCTAAGACCAAGAAAATATTAACGTTTTTTTTAAATTATTTACCCCTGTAATATTGATGCTCTCCAACAAATTCGTTTTCAGCACAGTACCGCAGCTCATGCAGACCAAAATCCGTGACCTGTAAAACATTTAAAAATATGATTTGACACTAGCTTTGCTCTGCTCTGCGGTTTGATCCCTCATCGTGATTTGATGTAAGATCGAGCGTTTTCCGAAGCTATTCACTATTTGCATAGTGTCATATAGCAACATCTCATCTCAATTTGAAGCTACCAGCAAGTTATCATCCATTGAAAACAGTGCAGAGATACAACATATGAAAATTCGCGTTTTTACGGAAAACGCATAAAGTATACATATACATACTTTCTCCGTGTGTTTATAAAATAAGGGTTGCTGATACATAACAATAGCTTCCTTTGTACTATCCGAAGGATAGATTAGCACACAACACAAAGCATTAAGTATGGTTTAACTTTACCTGTAACATCCAGCGCGATGTAACTACGCAGTTGGATGATTTGAGATTGCCGTGAAATATTAATGGCGAAGTATGAATAAACGTCATACCCTGAAAACATAATGTTTCAATTCATTTTATATATTGAATTATTGGTCAATATAAGACAATGTTGAATAATTACCTTAATGAGATCATGAATTAGAGACGAGATAAACATCTTATCCAACTTTATATCTTCGTTTTCGATTATATCCTGTAAAAATATATATCATTACCATTTGCGTTACCAAATTAAAGACTTCCAATAGCTAATATATATGACAGTAGCAATATTTGCGAATTCCTTACTTTGACCTGTGCCAAAAAATATGGAAAGTCGTTAATCGAATAAAACTATGAATTTTACGATATTGTATTGCTAACGGTAAAATAAACTTACGAAAATTTGTGGTTGATGTTTCGACAGTAAAATTTTATGTCATATTTTTCAGGGGTTGGCGTCGGTCGGTCATGAAAACTGTAGCCAAAACGTACAACGTGTGGACTACGGTCGTCGTGTGCCGTTCCCATATAACGTAAGAAAAGGGCACCAAACATACAATTTATCTGTTTTTACACTTGGTTGTAAAAACATGTAAAGTCTTGAATGAATGTAGATTAAGCGAATGGCGCTAGGCGTGCTAGGCCTGCACAGCTGCGGTCCGTCCGATGAAAGTAGAAGTTTTATGGTAAAAGCTTACTTTTACCATAAAAAATAAGGCAGAGCAGTAGAACGGAACAGTTTGGAAGCGCAGTGAGGTTTAAAAGGACAGTGCGCGTGGGATAGCGATGCAAGACAAACACATTTTAAGTAAAAAACCTCACGCCACATGCAAAACAAGCCGGGCCGCGCGCGCGCATACTGTCCTATTTTTTGCACTGCACTGCTCTAGCGTTCACATAAAACCCAGACACAAGGTAGACGGGCGAGAAAAGTGGTGGGGGTGCAAACTGCCACGAAAAAATAGACCGGCGAACTGTTCTGCCTTGAAGTGATCAAGACAGTACTGTTCTGTGCGTTCAAACAGTAGCAGTACTGCGCTGTCCACTGCTCTGTCACATTGTTCTGCCCGCGTGCGAGGGCCTTAGAACCATTCCTAGTCCTAGAGGTATATAGTACCAGTACTCACATACAAGCTGCCCTTGGCGCAGTAGTCGGTGATGAGCAACACTCGAAGCGGCTCCACCACAGCGCCGATGAACGAGTTCAGGTTGTCGTGCCGCAGCTCGCGTAGCAGCCGCATCTCCTTCATCACGTCGCGAGATATGTCCTGCAAAGTATTTATTCGTATTAAACCTGACTAGCGTAATCCTCCTATCTTTTATAACGTACATTGAATACAAGCTGTGCTCCGGGGTTCACACGCCGTACAATTTAATTTAACTCAAGATCCAGCCTAAGCTGAACCCTATTTACTATGATCATATATATCTGAGGTCAACATTTTTTTATTTTCTACATTACGATAAGTTGGACCATATAATTTTTCTATGCAAACATTAACCCCCTTTAGATTAAACCTTTAGGAAATGAGTATAGAAATATATAGTTCTTAGTGCTCCCCTGCGTATTTACAGACATCGCTGTGCAAAATTTCAAGACTCAGGCCAGTTGTTCGGCTGTGCGATGATATATTGACAGGCCGGTTGGGGTGGTTGTTAAGAAACTTGCTTTTCACGCCGCAGGTCGTGCGTTCCCATCCTTTCCTTACAAGAAAAGGGTGGGAAGGGGCAGAAAACTTGACGGTGGATGTATAAGAATTGGAAACAACCATTTTCAGTTTGTCCCCTCCTCTGAAAGGCAACTGTCGATTAACGCATCTGCAACTCATTAGTTAGCTGCAGATGTCTATGGGTAGCGATCATGTGACATCGGGTGAACCATTTGCTCGTTTGTCACCCTAGTATTATAAAAAAAAAGGATATAGGATATATTTGAATAATATAAATGCGATGAACGTAACCGAGGGCTCTGGCCCACCATTCAAGAGGAAGAAGCATAAGAAACTACTCCTATTTCATAAAGCTGTGCAAGTGGGATCGCCTGGGATGTGACTTTCCATCCATCAGCAGAGAGAGCAGTCCGCAAGCTATCTCGGCGTTTAGGGAGTTAACCTTATGTACAAACATTCGTAGTGATTCGACATAATACTCACTTTCTTTTTAGCAAATTTAAGTTCCTTAATGCGCACGACGTTGCCTCTGTAGTGTGCGGTGGTGGTAAATATCTGGGTGCAGCACCTGCTCTCGCACGATATGCCGCTGGCCAAGCTCAACTGCGAACATAAATACAGAACATAAGTAATTTTCTAATGTTCAGATTAGGAATATCGATAACTCGTAACAGTTTATGTAGTAGTGTTGCCACTATTAGTTTTCCACTCCGTACAATTTACACATGAGCATCTTCAATTGAACAGAAGACTGAACAGGCTAATTATAAGCTAACTTCTTCCATTCACATTGCCACTTAACAGTCAAGTTATTTCAAATAAGTACTTAAAATTACTTGACTGTACAACTGCTACGTTAGTTGTAAAAAACAACGACTAAGAAATATTTACCTTACTTGGTGACCATACCAGCCCGCTACCCAAGTAACCAGCAATTTCGTGCGGATCGATTTTCCAAAGTAATCCTTCTATCTCCTGTTCGATCTTCCATTTGCGATAGATACTAATAGTGACGACAAGGGCACAGAACAGCGTGACCGCGAGTGTGCCCGCCACTACGAGCGATGTGATTTGAGATTCGTCTTTTGGACATTTTTCATTGAGGAAACCGCAGGAGGGTTCGTCCTCTGGCTTCACACTGTCCGGCCAATCGATAGGTAGCCGAGGATTCAATTTGTACTCCTATAAAGTTAAAGGTGGATATCAGTAAACAAATTATATAATAAAACATACATTACCGTTTTAAAACAAATACCAATAGTTGAATGAATACTATCACGGTCACGAACTTATAAAATCTGAATTAATGGTTTCCTTGTACAGTATTATAAATAGTATACAAACAAATAAAGTCTAATAAACTAATTTTACTTTTAAGATAAGGTGGTTGGTTAACATTAACATTTACAACACCAGAGGAATTTATGTAAATTTAGGAAAACTTACAGGAAACTTGCGACTGGACTGCTGGAAGTTGCCCACTGGCACCATGCTGTAGGAGCAGTTGATGTTATTGTCGCTGAAGTTGGTCGGCTTGAAGGCCAGCACGGAGAAGTTGCCCTCGGAATCGGCGCGCTCGTCAAGACGAATCGACATACCGGACACACCTAGCGATATTTTTTATTTGAAATGCCAACTTACATCAATGAATACGATTCTACTTCGTTATTAGACATTGTTTTTATTTTATATTCTTGGTATAAATGTATGGTTCAAATGTTGATTGAATTACAATGTTACAATAACTATTATAACATTGTAATTCAATCTTTTATAATATATAACAATAATAAATTATAATTTATTATTTTAAATAATTTTATTTATATAAACACAACAATCCGTTTTGTAAGATTTAACATGCTAAAGCAGGCTCAATACTATAAGTATTTAGCATTATGAATGTGACACAGAAAAAAACAAAACTAAAAAGGAATTTAGTACTTTATGCTAAAAAAAATGAACATACTCTTGTAAGGAGAGGACTGGATCATCTCGGCAACAATTCGGGAACCATTAGTAGCGATGCTCATCAATTTCTTGTAAGTTAGTTTCTCCTTGTCAGTCTCTTCTCTTATAAGCTTGTCTAAAGCTGTGGCGTAGAGTTTCACCGAATCGTACAAATATGCCGCGTATATTGACACAAACTGGAAAATATTTTTCATTTAATGAATTAACAACACAGACAACATATAAACTCGCGACTCATATTTCATTTGGGGTAGTCAACGGAAAGAAAACAATAACTAAACTTTATGTCCTCACTAAACCTAAAAATATCAACTGTACCGAACTATAAATATTTAAATTCTTTGCCGTTTTTACTTCCTGTAATCAGTACAGAATTACAAAAAAAACGACTAAGTGCGAGTCGGACTAACGCACGAAGACTTCGGTACCGGTACGGTACGGTACGGTACTTTTTCTTTAGAAAAAAAAATTAAAAAGGAGGCGTTATTTACGGCGCTATTTTTTCGTATTCAGTAATTATCCTTATTCAAATCCCGCATTTTATAAAAAACCTATTTTTCTCAATTTTTTCTTTCTTCACTAGTCTGTTTAGAAATGGCCCTGGAAGCAGAATTTGAGATAGCCCTTCCGTCCTACATTCGTTTGTCTCATTGAAACGAGGCTGTCTCTTATGAGCAGTGTGTTTAGTAAGTCTACCCATATCCTCATAAACAAAATCAGTTAAAAAGTTTAGATTCACTAAAAATCGAATCGAACAAAATTTTAAACAGAAACAAAACCAACTTCAAAAACAACAAATGCACTAAAAACTTAAAAAAAAACAAGTTTACGCGAGTAAACATAAGAATCAATTCTTTATCATATTTATTTTTGTAGTCGGCGCCAGCCAGGGCAGGTCTGCACCTAAGGTTCTGTCGACGCGAGTTCCCGGTGAGTGGGGAGCAATCCGTGCGCTTTCAACGTGGTCTATCTATATATACAAAAGGGCATGTTTCATATAGAACAGACTTCGCAATGGCTGCACCGACTTCGGCGAACAGGGAATGTTCAGGCTGGTCACTACTATAGTATAAAGTTCTGTTGTAATATAGTTTTCTTAAGGCATCTTTTGTATAATGGTATTTCCTTGGCTGGTCCTAAAATTAAAATAATTAATAATTGATTCTTATGTATGAGTAATTTTTTTTTAATTTTAGTGCATTTGTTTTGCTGAATATATCTTTTGTCGAAGTAGGTTTAATTTTTGTTTAATATTTATTTATTTGTATTTATTGTTAAAGCTTGTAACATTCAACGTAAAAAGTTACATTACCTTGGTGAATCTATCTCCAAAAACGACCGGCAATGGGAATTCGAAAGGCTTCATGTTGTTGTACTGGCGCACTTTGGATGTGAAGTTCGCGTAGCCGACCGTTGGCTCCGAGGACACGACAACTAGCAACGACTGCGCTCGTTTCCTAAACTCTTGCGTGTTTGGACACACCAGTTTCGAACCGCGATCTTCAGTATCTATGAAAAGTAACAAATTATTCGTCAAAATAGACGTAGCCCGTCTAAAATAACTCTACATATAAGTCGTTTACGCTAAGACGACAGCACTACTTAAGTTACACCAGAGTTACGGTTACTGCAATGCCTGTATTGGTGACAGTCAATGACAGATAACAGTAAAAAGTTTTTTTTAAAGCAATACGGTGGCAAACAAGCATGTGAGTCCCCTGATGTTAAGTGACCGCTACCCATAGGCATCCGCAACAAGCAAATGACTTACAGGTGCGTTGTCTACTGTTAAATAGACAGAAGAGGGGTTAGAATCCCCTACCTCGTCCAATTCTTTCGCCCGCCCCATTCTATCCTTTATAAAAAAGGATGGGAAAAGGAAGAGCACTGACATTGGGCCTCCAGCATCTCACTAATCAGACGAAAAGCCTCACTCGTCGCAGGTCGAACCAGGGCATTCGGCAACAGATGTTCCTGTGGCGGGCTCCACACTGTTAAATGATGCTATTTTGTCGCCTCCAGTGCCAAAACAAATCTTTATATATGTCGGGGACTTGCCGAGTATAACGTTCGAGCTGTCAGTCACTCTGACACAACTCCAAGCTCTAGCGTAACAGCAAACCTGGTAGCAGTCATTACATTACGAAGAGTGACGGCAAGCGGGCTGCATCGTGGATACGCGGTACGTGTTTGGTTCATGGTGTCATCACATGAAGCCAGTCTACTTACTGTACTATCGATACAAGATTATATTTTGTAATGCCCTAATGTATTTCGCTACGTGTCATTCTCCTTACCCTAACGCCCGACGCCAGAGCTATTCAAGATGGAGTTAAATGTCAAAACATCCTATCTGTACGTCCCTATATATATATATATATATATATATATATATATATATATATATATATATATATGTGTGTGTCACTTTTTACATTAAACTGAGAAGTTTTTCTCTAAGTATGAACCTTAAGTTTCTCGTCGCAAATATTTTTTTGTAGAATCCTATTAAACTAATAAAATGTTTTTAGCAAAAATGCAACCTTTTCGTTTTTAATAATACATTATAACATATCAAAAATATAACTTACTTATAATATACTTCAATGAATCTTTTGACGAGTACGTCATCATATCGACGAATATAACCATGTACTCTCCTTGAGCGAACAACTGCAAAGACTCCATGGCTGACATCATCTCTATGAGGCCAGACGTTGAGCCCAAGAACACGTAAACTGGAAAAAATCCAGTATTATTAACTATGCTCTCTGGACCAAGTTACGAAACGGATAAAGATCATTTAAAAAGTGTAATGTTTCTAAGCGAAATTGTCCCCGGTCTGCAGAGGAAGCTCTTGCGAAACAGTGTACAGTACAGTGCCTTATTGAAATATTTAGATTTATTTCAACTCACTTCTAGTTTTGTTCTTAGTCTCCTGTATGAACTGGTACCAGAATCCCGGGGCGCAGCACGTCATCTTGTCTTCGCAACACTTGAAGCTGTCGATGACCGGCCGCTGGTGGTTGACTGTCATGTTGTTCTGTTTAGCGTGGTTCTCCAACGTCAGAGCGACCGTCACCCAAGACTCTTCGTACAATATTGAAAATTTATTCCATCTGTAGTATCTCAATAAAGATAATACAGATTTTGTCGCCTGAAAGAATGTTGCAATACAATGTTAGTTTTTAAGCATTTATGTGCAGCTTTTAATAAAGATAGCTAATTTATAGTTTAGTTATATATAGTATAGTTTATAGCTCTAAGGACATCTTTGACTAATTTTGATAAATTTTTTGCATGCTATTGATATTATGGCGAAACATGTTGACCAGTGTTATATTTTTAAGAACTTGTAATACCGTGTTTTGTGCAAATAAACATATTATTATTAATGTACCTGTGTGTCTGGCGGCTCCAGTCTAGCAAAATTTGGCAATGTTGAAGTTTGGTAATCGGAACATTTCTGTAAAAATAGATTTTTTTATGTTAATCGAGAAGGTGCGGTAAACTTAGAAACAGCTGAAGCGATAAAAATATTACGCAATCGTCAGATTAGCCCAGAGGCATTTCATATTACCTTATAACATAAGCTGGATAGCTTGTATATGTACTATTTATAGGGACATCATATCCTTATTACACAATTTACTTCACTTTATTCTTTTATTATTATTCCCAATGAAAGTATTTTAAGTGTAATGGCCGCCATGTATGGTGAATGACATTTGTTTTTTTACAACAAACATATCTTGCAATGAAACAATGTATAGCTACCCGTGCAAAGCCGAGGCAAGTGACTAGTACTCACGTAAGAGATCATAGGTAGATTGCGTGATTGTGCGATGATGGCCTCGGTGTGGCAGCGGCCCTCGGGCCCGAAAAAGGCGACGACGCCGGAGCAGCTCATGTCGGTGAGCAGCCGCGTTGCCGTCACCGTATCGCAGCGCGTGTCGTTCCACTCTAGCAGCAGCTGCACCTCTGGCAGTATCACCGAGCTGTTGTTGATCTGCATATCGTTAACAAAACTATTATTATAATATGCACTCACGCCCTTATCCTGAAGGGGCAAGCAGAGATTACTGATTTTCAGCACGGTCCTGGTGTAGATGTTGTGTGAACAACAGTTTTCTCGTTTCTACAACCAAACAACTTCGCTTACACACTCGTCAGTTATAATTAAGCCCTGCACAATATACGATATCAGTGCTATTTTTAGGACTAATCACTTTTTATTCAAATGCAATAATACTGACCAGTACTAATTATATTGTTTTTAGTAAAATTATTCGGGTAATTTCGTCATTTGTCAATCGATTAAATAATTTCTATACAAATAATATGCCCGTGCACCTAGCATTTGTGCATTCAGAGAAATCGAAAAAAACCTACGCCTTACCTCGCGAACATTCGTTAAATGCTTTGTACAATCCACACAATATGACTCTATGCGCAACTAGAAAACTATAGGAGATTAGAAGAAGCAATCTTTTTTATCATTTTAATAAGTACCTATAGCGATATAATATCTGAAGTGCATTACTTTCATTATCTGAATGCTTGTGATTGCCACATCGAATGATTCGTGTAACCATGTTAACAAGGATGCAGACCTCCTCGAGGGCCATGGAGAGCGCCCCGGAGATGGCGAGGCCCTGTCTGTCCCTGTGCTCGCCTTTGATCGAGGGTAGATATCCGATGGTGATGTTGTACTTCTTGGCGGCGGCTGAAGGCCCGGCCAGTAGGCCCAGCGCCGCGAGCACCAGCACCCGCGCGCCGCGCCACATGCCGTCGCCTTCACCGCGGTACCACCAGCTACACAACAAAAAACGATCAATTTTATATAATCAAGCAACCGACCCCAGCGTCGCTCGGATAAATAGATAAATAAATAAAAGGCTAGCCTACGTGTAACTCGCTGATGGAAGGAGCTTTATCCTGATAAAAATATTTTTAAATTCGGATCAATAGTTCTTGAGGTTCTCTTTTTCTTGGGACAAACAAGCATCAACATCTAGTCAGTTCACAATATGAGCATAAATTGTCTAGAAAACCGAGACATCATTATGGTTCAAATAATCGAAAACGAGATGTTTTGATCTCATATATTTACGCGATCACCACACATAATTAATTGTATGCGTTAAAATTAAGTTTTTGTTCCTGGCGTTTCAAGCACTTTACAGCGTGTACTTTACGGTACTCTCGTATTTTTAATTATTGTTTCTGCTCCGATGTATGCAGAATGACCTGCTTGGTATCCCGCAATTTATTTATTTTATTTAGGTACACATAACAGTTTACAATCGTTTTACATATATCTAATTAGGAGACAATACTTCAAAGCTAGATCATAAACCAAAGAGTGTGTACACAGCATGACAAAACGTGTGCAAATCCAATGACATTAAAGTGCACCTGCGTTATCTACTATAAGAAGAATAAAACAGGAAAAAGTGGAAAAAAACAGAAGTTAACTTAGTATATTGATGACTGCTCTTCGAAAGACGGTATATTTAGGATTAAAGACGTCTAGATCATGTGATGAGCCATTGCAAAGACGTCGCATTCTAACAAAAGGATTGTAATAGGAAGTATTATTTTTAAAAGTTCGAAGTGGAAACGGTATTTGCGGCCGCGTTAATTGTCTCGTGTTTATCTCAATGTCGGCTAGAAGAGAAGTTGTATCAGCAGAAGAATGAATAATTTTGTGAAACCATAACAAGTCTTGACGTTTACGCCGTACATCTAAGGTTGTAACTTTGAATTTATTGCATTTTGCGGTATAAGAGGTCAAGGAACGTGAGCGCCCCATTCTAAAGCTTAAAATTTTAAGAAATTTATTTTGTACAGCTTCTAATCGAGTTGAGTGTATGTTATATGATGGTGACCAAATGATAGATCCGTACTCAAGAATTGTTCTAACTAACGTATTGTATAAGCTTACGTAACTAAACAACTGCAAGATCTCAAGGAACTTTGAGCATACCCTTATCAATAATTAAAAATAAGCAGGGTACGACGTAGCAAGTAACTTTGACAATGGGATGGGGAAATTAGTTTTATTCCAGTCGAGATGTTATTGTTTCCAGCTTAAATATGCCCACCCACTCCTAAACTACTTCGGAAGATAGTAATCACCATTGCCAGTGGCAGGGTCATAGTTTACCAAGCTATGCGATGACATCTGTGTAGACTATGACAATAATATATTTATTATTTGCTGCCGTTTTCTGTCAAGCTTTATGATACATATAACTTGATGACATGATGTGGTTAGCAGGGACAATGATTATTCATGGTTAGAAAAAATGTGTTCAATCCTGTTTAAAAAAATCATGTTTTTGATACCAGAATGATATAAATACATTTAGACTTCATGCGTTTTAATAACTGCCACAACAGCTATACCTTGTTCCAAATCAAAATGGGATTTTCGTAAACAAAGGTGTTTACTTTACGTAAAATCCAAATATTTTCGAAAAAAAAAACTTTTTCTCACATAACCTTTTGACATTAGATAAACATATTATAAAATGTCACTCTCACGATTTCCAAAAAATTACAACATTTCCGACGAAAGAATAAAAAGTGTAACGGTAATGTTTTGTAAATGACGTTTGTTCGTTTACAAAATATATATCTTTCTACAAAACAAGGTGACAACAAACCCTCCATGTTGTAATGAGAAATAATATTTTTTAATAAAGTGTATTTGGAAACGATCATGTGTCTGTTATATAAATAAAATGGATGTTTTAATTGAATAGTGATCAGGTCCGGTAAGTTAATCTGGGCTCAGTACTTTCTAGTTGTGTTCACCTAAGTGCCGGTGGCGTTCCTCGGGCAGATTGCCCTGTCAGGTGGGTTTGTCTTTTGATATGTAGCGCCAACCGGTACTGAAGACGGGCTCGAGCGCTCGCTTCTCAAAATAAACCAAGTCTTAGTAGACGAAGAAATGTATACCTTTTAAGTCGCATAGAAACCTTTTCCAAGAAGAAAAAGTTCACTCATTTTAAAACTTTTTGTTGTCTGTTTCAAACATCTTAATTAGAACGATTTAAGTTTGTTCACGTGTATACTATTTTAAACAATGTATTCGTAATCTATCTATACAGATAAATAAAATTTCTGTATGTAATATCAAAATAAAATTTCCATACTCAATACACATGATGTACGGTACTTGTAACAAAAACATGATTTTTTAAATTTTTGTCTGTCAAATATAACAAATATTATAACAGTCAAAATATCAGTCAGAAATTCTTAACATTTATTTTTAGTGCCGAAGCTTACGAGGTCGTAAACAACCGCATTTTTGTTATTATTAATTGCCTCCAGCACGTTATTACTTTACCTTTTGTATAACTTTAAAACTACACCGGGTGAAATGTAACTAGTATACAGATAAACAAAATTAAATTGTTTGTAATATCACATTAGTGAGCAGTGGTGGCTCAGCGGTTTAGGACCCGACTTACGTACTGTAGGCTGCGGGTTCGAACCCAGGCAGGCGCTTTACTTTGTGTAATTTATTTCATCACCACTGCTCAAAACGGTGAAGGAAAACACCGTGAGGAAACCGGCATGTCCTAGAACCACCCATTCGAAGACATGTGACATCCACCAACCCGCACTGGGCCAGCGTGGTGGATTACGGCTCATTCCCTCTCTCTGAGAGGAGGCCTGTGTCCATGCAGTGGGAACATTCTAAAAAAAGGCCGATTTATTATTAATATCAAAATATATAAATATCAAGATACTGATGTTTCATTTCGTACAGTAAAAACAATTAATGTAAAAAAAACAAATTATAAACTTTTATTCTGCGAAGTGATTTACATGTTTTATTTGACTCCACGCGGACGAAGTCGCGGGCTGTTGCCCGTTGCTGTTGTTGTAGCTATTGCTAGTAGTATGTTGAAACCTGACCGATAGCTCCTCCACAGAACTTACTCCTAATGTTATACGAACGAAGGTATTGCCACAAGCCGTGCGCTTAATAATGCTATTTTCAAGAAGGAGAGCCTTCATAGAAGGAAGAAATAAGCTCTTTAAGAATTAAGCCCCAAGACTGGGCCAGCCAGTGCGGTATCGTCGCTACTAAAACAGAATTTAATAAATTAGCGGTTAACGGGCAATAAAATTTCACAAGACAATTTATGTATTACTATATAAAAATTGTCTAAATTTGGAATTCATTTCAATTAATTGATTTTGAAATTAACAAATTGTTCATTATTTTGTAATAACGCTAAATAACAAAAAATGATCGTATCCATTAACACACTTCAAAAAATGGGCAAATCAAATTAGGACAGGTAATATGATTTTACTACGTTAAGTAATTTTATTGTGAGACACTCGCAGGACCTCACATGTTAGCGGGATCAAAAATAAGAACAGTTTATTTGTATGGTCCGTTTCTCTACATTTCTTACAGCAGCATGACTGATGGTCATCGACAGACATTTTGGACCTTTATTAGTTTCAATCAATAAGTTACATTACCTACTGGCGCTACTATAAGATGACACCTTTAAGAGGGTAGGGAGGGTAGGATAAGAGAGTACTAATACACGCCGGTGTTGTCTGCGGTCATATGTCTGTGCCGCATTCATGCTAGAGTTAACGCTGTGTAGCTTGGCTATATCATGTACACATATATCTTATTTAAATGGTCAATTCCTATAAACGTCACCGTAGAATTGTAAACATCGTAATTTTAAAATCTCTCTAGCGATGTTATAATCTGACGATGGTGAACTGAACTAACAATTTGACGTATCCTCTCAAAAGCAAAAAGTCTATTTTTAATTTGGCATTTCCCTTTAAGATATTGTATGAATATATACGTCATGTCCAACTTAACAAAGCTAACCGACAATTAACTTCTCGATCTTCACTATGTGCACTGCGCCGTAATAACGCACGACAAGATATCGGCGATAGATTAAACTATCGAGATTTTTTTTAATCGTAAATAGTTTGTTCAGATCATAATTTACCAACAGTTTATAACATCGCTCGACAGATTATAAACTAAAGATATTTACGATTTTGTAGTGGCATATACATATATTTATTTTGTAAATTCTGTGAGATGCCGCTATGCGATATTACTCGAATATTAAAGATCTTTCTCGAAAAAATATGATCTAACAAAACTCATCGCAGAATAAACCTCGTTCGCCCATTAACTAATTGTTAAACAAAGTCAGTCCACCTCGCTGTACGAAATATAATTATATAATAACAAACTGCATCGAAATATACTTTTCTTTTTTTATAAAAACATACATGTTTGGATAATTCGTGACAATGAGCACATCTATTTCTGTAACACGCCAAACGCCAAAGGGAAGTATTCCCGCGGCGCACTTTCCGCCCTCAAATGTAGGAATTAATTCCACATGCTGTCAAGTAAGTAATTGACTCGCAGCCGGACACCGATTAAAGCAATTGGCGGTGACGCTATTTTGACAATATTCTCCTGTGAATTGCCACAGTCTGTTCTGTAATTTCTTGAATAAAAATATGCAATAGGGATAAATTTATAGTATAATAGATAATTGAAAGATAACTTTAGTAAATAAAGGTTAGTCAGCCCGGTATGTTAAACAAAAGCAGAAAGTTCAGGGAAGGTTTTACCATATAAGCAAACTCCATCGATTACCCTAAGAGGTATATCAAACGTGAGTAAATTCATAGCTCCAAAGCTTTTATTGTTGTAATAAATACAAAATGGACAACAAAGCAGCATAACTCACAACATGGTTTACGAATGGTTGGGAGTGGTTTAATTGTGAGGTTTTAGATGAAACTAAAGAAAATGAAATAGGCATACATCGCATGGCAAACTGCTTAACAAAAAATGTGAATGTCCAGGGTGCGCTAGATGTAACGCGGGCGGGTATTGCTTCGGTTGGTGCACGCGCGCGCGTGTGACGCCTCTCGCCTTGAGATAACGCCGCCGATAACATTCTCTAGCTATTTTTAGATCTTAATAAAAAGGTAATGCGATAATAATGACATTTTGCGGAATCGGAATAATGCCTACAGCATACAATTAAAGTTGTACGCTTTGTTGAATTAACACTACACGATACCGATAAAACGATAGTGGATTCATAAGCGCTTACGATAAAGATAGGAATAGGTGTCTCATCCTCCTATCGTCATACACCGAGCACCGACCTTGATAACAAACATTTCTTTATTCGAACGTAGCCAATAAGTATTGTCTCAACTAGAATTTGGAAATAAGATCCACGATGTTAGTCAGCTAAGTAAACGATACGCTACGGAATTGTCTTAGCACAACTATAAAAACGCTGCGTTACAATTGGTTAGGTATTGTTAGTCACTGGAGAGCCATTTAATGATAACGAATTGTTTTAATTTGCCTCGTTACATTGTTCCAGTCTATATCAATGATGAGTTTAAGATGAAGTCCCGTGAAAGTATAATCGAATTATAATTTACGTACCCCTATCTATATTTTTATCTTTTGTTTCTGTATGTCTCCTTAAATAAATAAATAAATAAAATACATACCATCTGCGGACATTCCATGAGTTCAGATTGAACCTCAAGCTTGTATTGTCAAAATAGATAAAGTTTATTAACTCA
Organism: Papilio elwesi; assembly: GCA_029849275.1. Lineage (NCBI taxonomy): Eukaryota > Metazoa > Arthropoda > Insecta > Lepidoptera > Papilionidae > Papilio > Papilio elwesi. Next base: position 6,497,134 of record CM056690.1, read on the forward strand.
TCAGGACATCTCAAATCAACAAAATCAAAAAAATAGACCAAAAGCTAAGCTTCTGTGGCTTTTCGACAATAGATACATTATTCAACTTATAGCCTGTATAGTACTGAAGTTGTTTCCTGAATAAATGTTTTGAATGTTTACTATTTGACCTCATTGTATAAAGATAGAATATCACCTACAAATGATCAAACAAAGTCCCCGCGCGTATATCCTGAACATCTGTCTGAACTAGATAAACTTAAAAACGCCTGATCAAATTTTTCTGCGACGTACACGAACAGACGGAGTGATTCGTGGGGAAAGCTAGGTGTATAATTCATAGACATTTTGTAAATTGGTTGAAATATAACGATGCGAAACCGGGACTGGCCGCCAGTTAATAATTCATATACAACAGGCTTTAGCGGGAAACAATGTGGCAAGCCTTTTTTTATAAAGTAACATGATTAAATCAATGTCAATGTTCAATATTCCCTCTATGTCAAGGCGACCTAACTGCTTAAACTATAAATAGATGCGTATGTTCAATTCACTATAATATTTATTATTGCTATAATAACCACAGTTTTGCTAAATGATTGAATGGAAAAAAACGTACTAAATTAAAAACAGGAATTTGAATGTCTAAATTTACCAGGGCATACACTGTAGGCCAAAAGTTTGAGACCACCTTGAAAAAATTACAATATTGAATAAAACTCCAAAAGTTAGTGCTCTACATACTATTTATTTACCTTATTAAATAGAGAACTTTTTATGTAACATAAAATAATTTGAAAACTACAATAATTGCCATTATTATTAATAAAAAAAATATATTATTTAAACTAACTTTTCGTCGAAAAATCTTCCCTTACTTTTTATAACTTTATTAACCAATCTTGGTAACCGGGCTATTAGTTTATTGACAGTTTCTTGTGAAACATTGTTCCAACTCTCTTGTTAAGTCCTCCAGAGGTCTTCTTTTGACGTCGGACAATGTGTACGGACGTTTCTGTCCATCTCCTCCCACAGAAGCTCTATCGGATTGAGATCCGGACTCTGAGGGGGCCACTCCATGCTTTTCAAAACTCCTTCCGTCTCTTTGTGCTCTAAATATCCCCTGCATAGTTTAGAACTATGTTTTGGATCATTATCTTGTTGGAAAATGAATCCATCTCCAATCAAACGTAGCCCGGAAGGAACAACGTTCCAGTATATCTTTGTACTGCTCCTTTTTCATTATTCCTTCAATTTTAACCAAATCTCCGGTCCCATAGCCAGAGAAACATCCCCAGACCATAATAGAGCCTCCACCATGTTTGACTGTTGGCACTACACAGTCTGGCAACATCTTATCTTCGGCACTACGACGTACAAAAACTCTTCTTTTCGAACCGAATATTTCGAACTTTGATTCATCAGTCCAAAGAACTTTTTTAAAGTCTTCTTCAGTCCAATATCGATGAGTAAGAGCCCACTGCAGACGTTTCTTTTTGTTTTGTGTCCGTAACAGTGGTTTACGAACAGCTACGCGACCAAACAAATAGGCATCTCGAAGTCTTCTCTTTACTGTTGTCAATGATACAGGTTCCGGCCGAGTTTTATTGAGTTCAGCTCGAATTTCTGGTGCTGTTAAACGTCTATTACGCTTGCTTGTTACAACAATGAAGTTGTCTTCGCTAGGAGTGGTTGCTCTCGGCCTCCCCGAGCGCGGTAGGTCTTGATGACTGCCGGTTGTCTTGTATCGAGTTATTGCGTTACGAACACAAGTCTTCGATAACTTCAGCTTAGCGGCAATTTCTCGTTCAGACTTGCCTTCGTCGTATAGAGTAACGATGGCGGAACGAGTTTCACTGGAGATTTCACGGACTTTTCCCATTTTTGGAGATCTTCACTTGACAAAACAGTAGCTCAGACTGAATAGATTTAACCAAGACTAACTCCTTAAGTAGCCATGCTATGAATAGGATTTATGGCTTAAAATATGGCTAAATATTTATCAACGCAAAACAATAACCAAACAAGTACAAGGGAGCCGCCATATAATATAATGACCATTGCAACACCTGGTCCTTACGCGGCACTCATCTGTGGTAAATAAACAATGCCCATTTATGGCATAGTCATTGTGTAAAAGATAAGAGAAATGGTGTTTAGACATTCAAAATGATTAGTAGATTACACAGGTGTTCATATTGTTATGTTATCATACGCAGATTTAAAATATTTTGCAAATTATAACCTGTGTACAAAGTGGTCTCAAACTTTTGGCCGCCAGTGTATATAATAAACAAAGTCCATTTTATGCGCTGATAACTATATTCTGCTTACGTTTTGGCATCACTTGTTATACAAACAAACCATAAAATAACTTATTACTAACAATAATAAAATTACGGACTAAAATACATTCGGTAACAAAACAATTTACTATTGAAAGTATGCACTATAAATACAACACTCTAGCAATTTAATTGTTTGTAAATTATTAATTGTACACAAAATAAGTGCCCTAGATTAGATGTAAACATACATCAATTTGACAGAAGTTTGAAAACAAAACATGTATTACATAAATAATTTATGACTACAGTATTTATAGAAAGTGGCAGCAATGTCGCCGTACAACAACATGCACACTCCTGCACGTGTTTATACTTTTACCGAGAAACACATACATAACTTGATTTTTTCAACTTGTACAAGTTCATTTAGACTTTGTGCTTTGTTAATATAATATTGATGCAATGTATCTTACATACGATAACAAGTAAGAAATTTTTATTGACTTTCACAAAAACTTTACTTAAAACAATTGTATTCTGAAGGACGTGGTATCATTTAGAATAGAATTGTTTTAAGTAAGAGTGTAGATTGTAATATGAGTGCACTGTTACATTTTAAAATAAAAGACGTATTACAGTAGCCATGGCCCGAATATTGAACGAATTACCCGGAAACAGGTCTTTGCTACATCTTAGTGATGACATGTTGGATCTTGGTCTTGAGCTCAACCAGCGCTTCATCTGCCGCCCTTCTCGTCTGCAAACTCTTGAGTAAGCTGAATCTTGTACGGTTGAAATGGTGGCCTTTTGTCTAAATTCGCTGTTTCGTGGAATTTGACGTTGTTTCGGCATCATTTCTAGATGCCGAAACTTCATGTTTTCGATTTTTCGGCGACACTCTCTTGTACCATAATAATATCAAAAGAGACGCTAAATTCATAGTCAACCCTTCTTTCTTTCTTCTTTAAGCTCGTTAATTACTCTTCGAATTGTTGACATACCAGGTGCACTTTCTCGACAAAGATTCCGCGAAATTTATGGAAGTATACATTGTTTTAATGAGTTTTTGACAACAATATCAGAAAAAAATCAGAAAACAACATAGCTACCCCAGAAAAAAGGGGTCAGGTACACTACACCAGAATCAATCAGTGGCTTCTCATAGCTCTCATAGTTTACATAAGATAACTAATAAAAATAATACAAAATGTTATTGTATTCGTTGTTCGCTTGTGTACATCGTGCGGGCGGATATAGAATTACATATCTTGTATAATTGTGTTGACGCATATGTTTATGATGACCATTTTCCACTCAACAATATAACGTGGCGAACGTATTCGCTTAATAGGAATAGGTGTAGGTTACGGCGCTCGTGGCCAATAAGCACTCGCGTTGGTAAGCCAGAGCGATGGACAGAGGTGTTCAATTCATCTGGACAAGTTCTGGCACATCTATCTTCTTATTCGTTCATATATCTAAGCATGTCCGCATGCTCGTCATGCATACAGGTGTAAGTACACCTAAACTGATCCCTACGAACATAAATTTGTTTTCCCGACATTTCTTTATTCAACCTTTAAACATGTCCGAACCACCAACGACCTTTCTTAATTGTAGGCACAAGGTGCTGTTGAAGTCAGTCTTTTTCCTTACTAAGTACTATTTGCAAAATTCTAATTTTTAGTGCACTGTCACAAGTCATCAATGACAGCGTGCAAGTAAGTCTTACTTCGCTGCAATTGATGGTTAAGCCTTGTCACAGTAAACTAATCAATATAAAACTGCCCTAGACGTGATGTCAAAAGGCAAAATCAAAATGTTAGTAGATATTTTGGGTATAAATTAAGATTTTAATTATATATGTGTATGTTCTTTACGCTTACATTGGCATAATATGAATCAAAACTGCTTTAAATACGCATAAATGCTTTAAAAATTTGCATTTTTGTACCCATGTAAATGATTTCACACTTTTATCAGTCACTAGTTAACAAGTTTTGCCGGTATTTCAACAAATTCTGTTGCAACTACCACGATAGGGAAAACCCAAGGGAGGGACATATAAGATATTATTATTACTGTAAAATTAATCTATACATAAAAAGATAACCTTGCAATCTGTCTAAAAATAAGACATTAGATAAATAAAAATTATGTTCCGAAAGTTACGTTATTGGTTTAGCATAGTTATTAACATAACATTTGTAACCTCGTCTTCGGTTACTACTTACACAGCTATAAATAGCTACTAAATACGTGTAAGAAGGGGGTTGAATCAGCGGTCAGCTTGCTTAAGCCTTGACGAGGACAACTCAAATATATACTAATTCTAGTGGAGATATAACATAAACTATATATTACATACATATCTATACATATAATTAAATTGTAACTAATCGCTGTCTGTGCATGAAAGATATTTGAAAAAACTATTATTAGTGGCCTTTACCATATAAACGCAATAAAACCCAAATGATTATTAGAATTTTTGTCTTCTTCTTGCTTCAGGTAGAAATTTCGGAGACGCACGACGCTCCCTGGCAATGGTAACAGCTATATTCGATAACGCAGTATTTACACGTATATAGACGATTTTAGAAACTATGTATTTATTCTTATGTAATATGTTGTGTTAGGTTAGTAGCTCATTAGTCCCGACGAGGGTTGGCATCAGGCAGACAGACAGCCGTAAAAACTATAGCCAGAACCCATACAGTATGGATTACGCTTCCAGTTTAAGCAATCACATGTGATTGTTACACTGATGCTACGGCCAAACCGTGGCGACTCCACATACGCGGGAAAAGGGCGGGGAGATGATAATGAGGTTACGGTAGTATTTAGTAGGTAATATCATTTCGTGTAAGAATAATTTCAAGGCGGGTGAAACTGCGGGGCACAGCTAATTAAATAATAAAATACGTATCTTTTATTTGCTTTACAGTAAATAAGATTCATGTAAATATAGAATGTACTGAGTAATAATAATTATTTGTTTTTAAGCTATCGAATATTCTTTAAAACTAAATTTATATACATTGAAAAATAATCGCGGTAAACATCGATTTATATTGCCGACGAAAACAGTCCATCATAACACTGTTAGCTGTCTTAGGTACATATTGCAATAGGACGAGATTATATTCATGTGTAACGAATACAGAAATGAAAAATGTTTGCTTCGGTAGTTCAATCAAGTTTCAAATATAAATTAGATAAAGAGACGACAGTTAAGGAATGCGAAATATATCTATCAAACATTTTATGGAATAAAATAGTATAAAAAGAATATAGAAAAAATAATATTTAAAAGAACATAATAACTGACGAGCGTGTATGTGGCCGATAGGAAAGAAGGGCGAGGGACATGTGTGGATTGTGCAATATGGGAATTTATAACCTTTGCCTACAACTTGCTTTTTAATATACCGCACATATATATATTGAAACTACACAACGTTCATAAAAGTTGTACTACTTCTTAAAGGACATAAATGGCAATGATCAACATTAAAGGGTTCAGTTACTTCGTTTGCTTAATCGTGTAAAATAATTAAAGATAAAAATAACTTACGAATATGCACTACTTTATTTTACATTACCATACCAGTCTCTCGACTGCTTGTTATCAAACCCGATATCACATTAACCCATTCGAGTTACTGAGCGACTGAAATTCCCGCCGCTTAATAACAATCTTGTTAGACTACACATTTAACAGGGGAAGCTCCATATACTTTTGAACGGACTTGAAGAAAAAAAATCTTTACTTTTGAATTAGCTTTATTACGTTTGCTATCAAAAAACTTCGACATTAATGGATTTTGAACATTTTTGCAATTACTAGGTTTTGCTTACCTCTCGGTACCATTTAAATTTTATCCCTATCCGATGTGGCTCAGTTATATAAGATTTTCGGGAATAGAAGACAGTTTTGTGTAGTTTTACCGCGTTAAAATTATACAGTAAGTTCTTTAATAATTATTTCACTATTCAAGCGATGGGCTGGGCTGGGAGATCCCTATTAACTATAATCGTAATATTATATGTATTCTTTACTCTGTACTGGCCATAGGTCAGACAGAGGTTTAGCCGGTAGTCGCAGCGCGCGTTGTTGCCCGCTGCTCGCCGACTGCGACTTATAAATTACTAGAACGGAGTTAAAAACACAACTGTCGTTTGCGTTTCATAGAATCCCAAATCTGTGATCATCATCACAATAATAGTATTATAATATATATTATAGTAGTTTTGGTCAAAAAATCTAAATTACAGTACGCCTAATGTAATCAAATAAGTAACAATTACAAAATTAGTAATAGTTATTAATATATACTAACAACCCTCATAAATAAACTGCTGGATGGCTTAGACGACAGACATAAGTAAATAATATGTCATTCATATGTCAAGCACATTACACTCGCTTGAAACTATATTATAACATTGTATTGTATATGGTTAAGCCCACATGACTGGGCTGCGTGTTTGTCTTGCAACAAAAAGCAACGTGCCTTGCAATTTGAATCTTTAAACACTCGAACTTGCTAGTTACGATGTTTTCACAACAATTTGGAAAGTGAAAAAATCTCTAAACGCATTTGTTCTCTACTTTGCCCGGAACTGGCGGGCAAAATTATCCTATATTTAGGTCGACATATTTATATTATCTACCCACAGGATGGATGGATGGACTCTTAGGATCCATGAGAGACGACAAAATATCTATGTGCATGGCCAAAAGCTAATACATGGATACTTTTATACGCTAGCAATTAAATAATATCTTCTTAAGGCTTCTTTGCAAAGCAAACTGAACACTTATACAAATAAAATATAATAAATAGAAAAAACATCTACAATGACCTGTTCTTATATCTGATTGATAGTCAGAAACGGAATAGTCCGCGATCGTATCGATCCCGACGCTTCAATATTTGTCCTGCCGCTCCCGACCACACCTACCACCTAAGATAATAAAACGCGACCACCCCCTTACCGCCCCGACATACTAACATTCTTGTGTTACTAAATTAAACACATGAAATTTATCTTTCTTATGTTACATATCTTTTGTCAAACATCTAGTGCACTTATAATTATAACATTAAAAAATAAACGCTCCCGCTCAACACAGCGACTCCAATGTCCATCTACAACAGAGATTTTTTTTAGTTTGAAATCGACAGAAAACTATAATTTTTACTACACTATCGTTACATATTACTATTTGTACAGGTTACTTCCACTCTACGTAGTTGAGCTAACAACACGTTCATCGTGTCGGGGAGGATGTTTGGCACTGCTGGATATTTATGAACCGCGAGTAGCTGAGCTCGCCAACGCGGTCATCTTAACAAACATCTGTTGTATGTAGGAGTAACCGATAGCCCTCTAAACTGAGCGTGCACGAGGGAAAAAGAAACGCTACAAGTGTCCGTGAGAGCTAGTAACTTAACCGATAGCCCTCTCAACTGAGCGTGCATGAGGGAAAAAGAAACGGTACACGTGTCCGTGAGAGCTAGTAGCTCGGCTCGTCGTAATCCCTCCCGGAGGTTGCCAGCAAAATAAAAGGGTTTAGTTTCGGGGAACTGTACTGACTGGATTCATCCATGTTCCGCCTACACACGAAATACGCGAATGTAAATTCAAGTTTTGTTGAGTAGCATAAGCTTAATATCTTGTACTGCAATAAAATATTACTGTCAAGTTTAAAAAGTATTTGATTTGCAAAGTAGGCTCCCCTTAAAGGGCTTAAGGCGTAGATGAAGTCTACAGCCCTTAAATGTGACAATTGAATGTTTGAACTGAATTTTCTCACGATGTTTTCCTTCACCGTTATTAGCGTAGTTGTGAAGAAATAAATTACACAAAGTAAGTACCACCACTGCTCACAATTCTAATACATCTCATTATTAAAATGAACTTATATTACTACTGGCATTATGTTTACAATGTATGACAACAATTTTGACAAGATTTTGTATAATTCAAAAATTGAAAACAATATGCTACCAACAAACAAAACAAAGACACACACAATTTGCACATCCTAAATAATATTATAAATACGATGTGACTTTATTATGCCCCTAAACAACTCAATCGATCATCATGAAATTTTCAGGAGTACAGAAAATAACATTTGTTGAATGTGGGCTAGGAAACTAAAACAAACTAAATACACACACAACAATACCATAATTTTTGACATTTTGTTATTTTCATGACATTTGGAGATTGGATGATTTGGACAGAGTTGGATCTTTTGCAGGATATTTTCAACTGATAGGGGATAATATTTTAGGCGTATGTATATGTCCGAGTATAGAGTTACGGTTCCGGCTGTCAATGAGTAAAGCCGTTAGCGAGTTCTTACTGATATAATTTGAAAATCTTACTACTGTCCTATCTTTAAATTGCAGAGCACAGGCAGTTACGAGGTAATATACGAGCACACTTTTATTAATTAGTTTTACTCTCTCATATTTTTTTCACAAGTCACGACACCTATTGTCACTGTCTATGTTTGTTTTCTTTTAATTTTTTGTTAAGGAGTTTCTATACCTATCAACTCCAATACTTTGCCTAAACATTTACATAGTACACAATCCTAACGCCTGGCATAGAACTGCATATGATGGACGAGGTAGTGTTCGTACGGTAGCTAGGCGTACCACAGGACTGAAGGTCTGGTCATAGTCTACTCCTTTCCTTTGTCTGTACCCTTTTACGACAAGTCGAGCCTTGTATTTGTCGATCGTGCCATCTGGATTTCGTTTGATCCGTAAAACCCATTTGCAGGGAAGTGCTTTTCGTTCTTTTGGCAGTGAACACGGCGTCCGAACGTTAAGGTCGTCGAAGGATTTAATTTCGCTATCCATTGCCCTTTGCCATTCTTCGCGATCGTCCCTTTTCATTGCGTCTGCGAAATTATTTGGGAACGTTTCAGTGATACAAATGTATAATCTCTTAGCCTCTCAGGACGATCAGTGAGCGATCTCTAAGATTATAGCCCGTTGGCGGTGGTTCAGCGTCATAAAATTCTTCTGGAGCCGTCGTCTTCATGGTCATGGTCTTCGTGGAGGAATTGATCCGATTCTTCTCCCTCGAGAACATGATTATGGTCGTTGGTGATTGGTTCGAGTGTATCTCCCTCGTGAAAGTTAGTTTGCTCTGGAGCTGAAACTTCTCTAAGTTCGTGTTTGGCGCAGTGGAAGCGTGCTGGGCCCATAACCTGATATAATTTGAAGATCTTACTACTGTCCTATCTTTAAATTGCAGAGCACAGGCAGTTACGAAATAATATACGAACACACTTTTATTAATTAAAATAATTTCTTGGGTTAATGGCGTTTTCTTATAGATTTCGCCAATGTCAAGTGTATATAATACTCTGCTTTATAAAGCGGGCTTTGTGAACGAACAAGGTCACAGATTGTAACTAAGAATTAAGTGAGTAACTAAGAATGTTTGATGGCAGGATCGCTTTTATTAATTAGTTTTACTTTACGAACTCACTCATATTTTTTTTCACAAGTCACGACACCTATTGTCACTGTCTATGTTTATGTTTTCTTTTAATTTTTTGTTAAGGAGTTTCTATACCTATCAATTCCAATACTTCCAAGTGAAAATAATCTAAAAAAACAGTGCTAAAGTGTTTACCCCACCGTAAAATCATGATTGCGAATCCTGCGAGCTACCAAAAAATGACGAAGAGCACGGAAAATCTAAATTACTATCGCGAAAATACGCGTAAACTGTGTTTAAAATAAAAATTATAGGTTACTTGTCATATTGAGCAAAGAAATTCATTCGCTCAATCAGTCATTGTTAGTGTGGCCAGAATAAGAAATAAAAAACAATCAGAAAATATTCATGACTGTGACAAAAACGATAAGTGATAAAATGGATGAAAAGCTGTCATCGATTATAGAGGAGAATAGTTTACTGGAATTACAAAAATTAAAATTAGAAGATAAAATCGAAAATCTCGAGAAAAACATAAGGAAAAAAAATATTTTTCAGACTAAAAGAAAACGAGAATAACCAAAATGAGTTGGTAGAAAACGTAAAAGAAAATTGAAAAAAATAACAGTCATAAACAAAATTCATTATGTTGGCAAAAGATCAGATAAGGAAAAAACAAGAACCATTCTAATATCATTTGTTAATTAATGGAAAAAGATGGAAATAGCAAAAATGAAAAAACAATTAACTTTTAATTATGTAACTGATGACCAAGTCCGTGCTAAACAGAAGAAAGGAACTGCATAGATAGGTAGAAGACCAAAAGAAGAAAGGTAACATCACTTTTACTAAGTACAATAAAATAGTAATAAAAGAAGGAGAAAAATATAAAGACAATAGGAAAAGGACACATTCGACATCACCGGAACAGAATAGCCACCAGAAAAAACTGCCCTGGAATCAAACAAAGAGCAACTAGATCTAATGATATTGATGTAATGAGGGGCAGGTCAAACTCATTGACTACAACTTCAACAACCTTTCAAGGATAGTGAAGGTGAAGAGAAACTAATCAACCACATACCAACAACATTAAACTCAAACTGGAAAATAACAACAAGACAAAAACAACCCTTTTTAATATAACAAAAATCCCCAAGTTGGTTGGTTGTGGTGGGGAGTTCGACCACAACCCTCCATCAAATAGAAAAAACGAAAACAAACCTAAACTCAAACTTATATCAAATATGAATATAAATATATCTAAAACAACAAAAATAAAAAATAACAATATAAAAATTCCAACATATAATGTCAGATCACTGTCAGCCGCTGAAAAATATATGGAACTAATTATCACTATCCAAAACCTAAGCATTGATATACTTGCAGAAATTAGAAGAGAGGGATGTAAAACAGAAGAATATAAGGACCACATACTTTGCTATGTGGGCGAAACTCCCGGTCTGCATGGTGTGGGATTCCTATTTAGGAAAGAGTATAAGAAAAACATTATTAATTTCTGTGGACTATCGGCACTGCTGCACATAAAAATACAAGATACAGATTTGGAGTGGCCGTGGACTTATAAAAGACAAATGGAGAGAAATGTATGTAGAAATATGGTGTGTATTGTATTATTCCTTAGTCTTATGGTGTTATCCTGTGCCAGTACTTTTATTGGTCAACAAAAAAATTAAAAGTTTAATAGGCAGTTGATTACATTTTTTTATTATATTTATTAACTGCTGCAGGTTTAGAGCCTATTTAATAGTTCCCATTTTTACTTAATATTTTTCACTTGGTTAACATCCATATCCCTCTCTTGGAGATGAGGCCTGTGTCCCTGATTTATTATTATATTATTAATATCCATATAATCTCATATTTAAATATACACTTACTTTTTTTATCGAGACCAAATAGGATGCAAATATCAATATCCAAAATAATGCTAACAGCAACCATTAACATTATTATTATTGTTTCAATAATTAAGTTAGATGTACCAGCTTTAATAGGAGCAAATAAAACTCTGATAATAAATCAATTACTGAGTAATTACTTACCATAAACACCAGATTATCAGCTTTGAATGTTTTCGCTATTTTCTTCATAAACAATAAGAACTTTCATCACAATTCCAAAATTAATTCAGTATCTTCAAATGAAATTCACAAAACAGTTTCACTTGACCATAATAAAGACGGAATCAATATTTACAGGCGTAATATCATGTTTACAAAGACATCAAGCTCTACTACCACCGTCAGATCGGATTCTAAAAATACTTCGACACGATAAAACGGTATGAATGTGTTAAAACATACAGCAACACAAAGATGACAATGAGCAAATGTGGATCGCGAATCCGGATTAACATCCACTATTTCATTGCCGAAGTAGGATTCTTTTATAAAGTAAGGGAAGATTCGAGCATCATTACAATAATATAAGTAGAAAAATGTATCAAATTATTACATAGGCAAATTTATAACGTATATTTAAGTTTTATTTGCAATATGACACATTTATTTGTCTTATTATGCTTCCATTCAAAGTTAGTTACAACAACCGAGTATATTTTTCTACCCCTAGAAAGTTTTGCACATAATGCTTCTAATCTTTCAGAACTTATTTATCACTAGCACCATTTAACAAGTACAAACATCACTTGCAATAAAATAAACGTAGAAGGATAAGGAACGCAATTTTAGTGTTGCCAATAATGATAATCATATAGATAAATTACAATTACATTGATAAAATTGACAAGCGACATAACATAACATTTCAAAAAAAATTACTCGTTAAACAAAAGAAAAAATAACAAATTAGGTACTTCTAACGCAATTTTGCGTTTTAATAATTAATTAAATAGTGGGTCCTACGACAGCTGTCCTGTCATCGAAGTAAACAATTTGTCATAGTAAAATTGTACATTGTTAGTTTATAAATATAATGTCATAAGAGATATTACAAACTGACGATAACTATGTATAACTATCAAGCCTAACTAAGAAAATCCAACCCATTAACCTCAATAAATGATATATGTAAAAAACACGAATACACACTAGTGACAATGATCTAAATGAAGCATGGAAAACTTTGTCACCTCTATACAAAATACAGCCACTCAAGCTGTTGGATTAAAATCCGGAATACGTAAAGATTGGTTTGATTAAAACAAAGTTATTACGGAAGCAATCAAAAAGCATAGAAATCTTACAGAAATCTAAACAGACTAATTTAAATGATAAAATCAAACTGAGTTGAAAGGTGGCAGAGCAAAGTTAAACTGAATATGATATAAATAAGTTAGACGCTTTTTTTCGCTGAAATATGCAAGCTTGTTGTAATAACTGGTAATAATCCACCAAATAAGATAGTAGCCTTAAAGTGACATTCACTAATCTTGGGAGCCAATTTAAATTTCATTGGGTTATATTTTGTTAAAGAAATTTTAGGGATATCACATGTGATATAGGAAAATTACCCTAATTGGTGTGGTTATGCGTAATAAACTCATTCTGAAGGGCAACAAGTGAAAAATATTTTATTTTTCAACATATGGTCTGTCCCTAGTTTTATGTAAGACCTCAAAGCAAATACGGAGCAAGGAGCAAGTAAAGTTAAAGCTGCGATCACTTGTTATTTTCCTTCAGGATCCTATTGCTCTGCATCCGCGCCGACGTAGTTCATGTTTGACAATATATATTCTCGATGTAGAAGCCTCTGTATTAAGAAATATTATTGTGACAATTTGTTTGACCAATCAAAATTTTACTAAAAAAATGTAGCTATCCAGCAAAAAATTGCAACTAATTAATTTATTGTAGTTTGGAGCACCCTGTTTAAATAAGAGTTTCTTTGACAATGTAGGTCATTGTTACAATTGCGCGATAAAAAATTATGATTAAAATCCGTCAAAAATTTTATAGGCATTTGAAAGAATTAAGAATTTTCATTATCTTCTAAGATATTCTTTCTTATTCATGTGCCCAAGCTAAGTTAATTTGGGTACAGATAAGTTGTTAAATCCTCACATTTCTGACTATAGAAACTTTTTTATATATTATACTAAAATTATAAATGTGAATGTAAGTTTGTTTGTTATGCTTTTACGCGAAAACTACTCAACCGATCATCATGAAACTTTGTACACATATTCTTGGAGGTATTTGTAGAGGAGGAGGTAAAAAAAAATAGTATATAAAAAGCGAAGTTTGTATGGTCCCTATAGACTCCGGCTGGACCAATTTCGACGAAATTTACAGGGATTGTCCAGATTGCCACATTCCTGTGTTTTGTAGCGATCGGATCAGCATAATTAGTGGTACCCGGGCGAATACTCTACTATGCGGGCACTAGTATATTATAAATGTCATTTCCAGGTACTGTAAATTCCAACATATAAATTTTGATACAAACAAATTATAATAATTATTATTGGGGAGATTTTTCATTGAATTTTTCACACATTGGACGCATTGTACATAATTTCTCCCTTACTATATTATACATAACAAATACACTTTACAAACGCTTCTATGCATGGCTGAACTCCTAAACGCCACAAAAGAAAATAAGAAAAAAAATCTCAAGTGACATTTGATTGACAACTATATGGATTGACAAATAAGAAAATAATATTTTTCATTTGGCCAAGAAGTGTTTAATTTAATTTAGGCTTTAGTAATACAATCGTGTACTAGAATAATAAAAAAAAATTGAAATAATAATCTAAATTTTATAATTATTGTTATCTAAGAATCAAAAATGGGGAAAGGATTTAATAATTACATGTGCAAGAAATTCTTTCATCCAGCATCCAGGGACAATTTAAAAAGAGTAATACACCTTAATGATATAATTTTTAAACATAAATAAATTCAAATACATGTTTTAAAAGTAAAACATACTATTTTATATCGGTTTTTGACAAGTATGGTGTAAAATGGTAGTGTTCTTTAAATTTTTGTTGATTCTGTTTTAGGTATGGATGGCAGAACAAAAAACTGAAGCATATAAGAAAAAACAGGAAGAATTGCGTGTTCAGTACGAGAAAGAACAGGAACTTCATGAAAATAAGTATGTATTACTCCTAACTCAACTTAATGTTATTTTTTAGTTAGCTTATTAGAATAACAATCAAAATTAATTAAATTGGTCATGTCATTACAGTTTAATATTTGGTACACAAGTAGCTAACTTGACTTCAGAAGTTAGTTGTAATATTAGCTTTATGCTCATTATATTTACTCTTAATGCATAGATGATCGGTTACAGTTTTATTATATGTATAGATCAGTAAGTTATGTTACATCAAAATCAGCCTTTAGTAAATTTATTTTAATTCATGTTCTGCATTGTACTGCTTAATCATTTATGTTATAATTTCAGAGCATTGCTGAGTAAGGACAGTAAAGACAAACTCAGTTTAAATTTTATGTATGAACCACCTCCTGGTGTGAAGAAAGAACGAGAAAGGGAAGATAATGAACCTGAATATAAATTTGAATGGCAGCGTAAATACAATGCACCTAGAGAGAGCTACTGCAAAGGGGACAATGAGATTCGAGACCAACCTTTCGGAATATTAGTTCGAAATGTCAGGTGTATCAAGTGTCACAAGTGGGGGCACATAAACACGGGTAATTTTTCATTAAAATATTTTTTTTTGGTTTTGAAACCTATCTTCATTTATTTACTTACTCTGCTCTGACTCCAATAAATTTGGCACCACATTGCAGTGACAGTGGTTGCTAAAATAATCACCTGGCCACTTACAAGGCCACTCACAAAAAAGAGAGACCAATTGAAAACCTCCTCCTTTTTGAAGTTGGTAAAAAGTCTAGAAAGAATGGGGATGCTGAAAAACATGGCATACATATAAATATATGTTACTAAGCCATGTCTTAGCCAAAGTAAGTGCTTATTGACGTTTTTAACAAATAAATAGACAGTACAACTACTTTTGACTAGCTGTCCTCCGATTTCGTCTGATATTTATTTTATTGATGTTGGAACATGAACAAATTTCGCCATAACTTAGAATGGTGTTGGTCTATATTGATTGTATTAATGTATTGGGCTTATTATATATATATATATAAACCAATCAAATCTGCTAATTTCTAAATTTAAGACAATTTTCTTTTTCATTATTTTTTTGGCTTTCTTGTGCTTTCAGATAGTTTGGTTTCTTTTATACATGACTTTTTTTTAGTTTCAGTTAGTAAATTCCAATATAAAACAAAAACCTTAACTACTTAATGCAAACAATTTTTTATCAAATATTGTATTTAGTATAGAAAATTTATTTTGATATTAAATACATACAATCAGATTTTTTTGTCTGTGTTCGAAAATAAATGTACTGTATATTTAAAATTATTTACAACATCAATAAGCACTTGGTTTGGCTAAGGCATAGCTTAGTAACATCTATTTATGTCAGCTTTAGTCTCAGGGTTTAAGTAGCATGAACAAAAATTCTGAATTTTGCTGTAATTATAGTAATTTATAAGGGTAATAAATTTGATTTATAAAGGGAAGGGCATCTAAATTCACAAAAAATAACATACTTTGAACTGTAGCTCTTAGTCCAAACGGTTTATTATTCTATATGAAAAAAATTACCATTTTACAGACAAAGAATGCACAATGTACTCTCTATCAATGAGTGAGGCACGAGCATTGCAAGCAGCATCATCATCCACACCAGAAGAAGAAGAAGAGAAACCTGATGTACCAACATTGATGCAACAGATGCGCGATACAGGCTTGGTTATGAAGCCAGGAGCTCTACCTCTAGCAGCAACTAAAATTGAAGAAGATGACACTTCTGCTTTAACTGAAATGGACCTCATCAGTCAGTTAACTAAGAAACAAAAAAAGAAATTATTGAAGTAAGTATAAATTATCCCTAACATTTTCTGCATCTTGAGACATGTCAAGGAGGCAAGTTGCCACTTCCATTTCCAGTGACTTAATTAAGACTGACTCTTTAGTAACAAGCATGACAGACATATCCTTATTCAGTCATGAATTCTATGTATTTAAGTTGTTGGGGCTATTGTTACCTGACATATTATTTAATACATTTAAGTAGAAATAAAATAACAGAACGTTTTATTGTTTTTATAATAAATATCCATATTATTAAGTCCACAAATTATACAAGCTACTTTTAAAAATTAAATCATTCAAATGGTTGTTTTGTAATACATTGTTTCAGGAAACTAGAGAAGATGGAAAAGAAAAAGCTCAAGAAAGAGAAGAAAGATAAACACAAGTCTAGGCACTAAATAATATATCAAAAGGAGAAACAGATTTGTTTAAAACTTTGTTTATTGTATAACTTTAACATGTGATAAAAACATCCTTCCGTATCATCATAAAAATATTTGAATTAAACATTATGTATTATTAAAATGAAATATTGTGAAACAAGAAAAAAGTAAATATACATTTTTGCTCGGTAAACATTTTTAAAATATACGAAATTACGCTCCACCTAAAGCCTAGTTAACATTATTATACCACTTGGCTTTTCATTCTCTTCCTTTTAAAACAAGTTATAAGGATGAACTCGCTGCAAACAAGCGACTGGCCACAGTTTCCCGTGGTCAGCGACAAGCATTTTGCAGGATTTTTTTACACATTTTTTTAGAACTCAACGCACACGTGGCGGCTACTCAATACAGTAGTCTCCGTGACTAGCTACTCGTCGCTACGAGCCACACAAGACGCCGATACACGCCACTCGCGCTACGTCACCTCCGCTCAGTTAACCATTACGCGTCCTAGTCCTAGGCATCGTACGCGTCACTATGGAGTACGACGCCTCAGGTGTGCCAGGATCGCGCCAAACGGAAATCCATTATCTCTTCCTACACCTTTGTGTTACGGGCGTGAGCGCATATTTATTTTATTTATTATTTTAAAAGAAAACTTTATTATCTATTGATAAAACTAATTGCTCATTCCATGGCTTTTAAAAATAAAACCGTTTCAATATATATATATATATATTTGTACATAACAAATAAATATACTACTTATTTTTTCCGAAGGCACTACAATCTTAGTAGGAAATAGTTTAATGTTTAGTTGAGGGGTAGTTATATACTATAAAATATAATTCTTACCTTTTATCCTATATCACATTCATAAAAACAACATGCCTATATCTTTACATAAGTCTTTTCATCAATTTCTATAATATCTTGTCTATCATTTCTTTCTTTCCAATGTAAATACAAAACGCATGCTGTTATTATAACAATAATGGCAGTCAATACAAACACACTTTTCAATATAACTTTGCTAGGAGTAACAAAAAGCTGTGCACGCCATTGTGATGGGTCATTTGGTGGTGCTGGAATAACAACAATTTGTGAATTGGGTATTATTTGAGTCCAGCTTTTAGAGTATCCTGATAGACCAACATTAAGTGTATCAACAAAATTTGGTGTCCTATCTAAGCCAAATATTGAATACGGCAGTTGCAAGGCAAAATAGGCAGACTGTGAAAGTTGTGCACAAACTCCTGTTCTGTAGGTACCTTCTTGAGACCAAGTATTGTAGCCTATTTTGGGTCCTGGTAAATTTGTCCCTAAAAAAATATTTCAAGTTATTATGCATGTTTATAATATGTCAATTTATATGGAGAAATAAATAAAGTTTATGCCAAATTAGTACACTCTATTTTTACATTCAGAATACAACCCTATTCTTAAAAACTTGTTGAGTGTTTTCAGCTTTGAGGTGGTGTTGGTTGTGGTGGAGAACATTTTTTTTTGTCTCCACGAAGAAAGCATTCTGTGTATCCTGTCCTCAGAATCTTCCTGTTCCTATACCTTAAGCTTATGGTATAAAATGTATTGATCATCCCCTTGCCCCATCCCTTAAGATAACCATTAGCAAAGCTTGTAATCAAATTACTTACCAAAAGTTACTTTCCTATTGTACAAGGTTCCATTAATAACAGGTATATTTTTGTTGCTAAGGCCAGTCACAACAATTACCTTAATAAAGTTTGTGTCATATTCCAATTCATTTCTGAATGCATTCATAGTGTATGACTTCAAAGTAGTATTCTTTTTAATATATATAACATCAAGAACACCATCCATGAAAAAATCGTAAAATGTAGCCATTACAACGTTTTTACCAAATGTATCAAATTTGTCCCATTGCACTTGAAAAGTTCTCGAAAATTTACAACCAACTAAGTTGCAGGGTACATTGTGCAATAGAAAAACTGCAGTTTCATCACTGTTCACCGGACTCAGTGTCATCAGAATATCTGGATATCCATCCATATTGTAATCACCACTTCTCATTGTTATAGTATCCAAGTATATTTCATCCCTAGGAGGAGTGAAACGCCACAAAGTTCCCTTGCCATCGTTGAAATCCACTTGAAGATCATGCCATTCTTGGTTGTCATAAATTAAAATACTGCTATTGAAGCATTCTACATCATGGCAAGCAGGAATAACTAAAAAAAATTGTCCTGACAAAGCAACATCAGTGAACAAAGCCTGTCCATATATTGCAGGATGTCCAACAAGTAACTCAATGCTGTTATTGTATTTAAATCCACTTGTTTCTTCATTTAACCATACTTCTATATCCAGCTTAGTTGTTACTAACAGATCAGCAGCGTTATCATTATTGACATCCAAAAATGAGTGAGAGTGAGGTAGTTTTATTTCTTTAAGCAAATTTCCACTCATTGGGATTTCAACTGGATTCATTCTGGATTTATCAAATACCCAAAATACTCTTTGATTTTTAGAATTAATGCCAAACAGATCTAAGATCAT
This sequence comes from Papilio elwesi, assembly GCA_029849275.1. Taxonomy (NCBI): domain Eukaryota; kingdom Metazoa; phylum Arthropoda; class Insecta; order Lepidoptera; family Papilionidae; genus Papilio; species Papilio elwesi. The sequence continues at coordinate 6,516,716 of CM056690.1, forward strand.
GTCACGATTGTAATCCAATACCAATGGCTGAGCTATAGTGATAGCTTTAATCAAAAGCGCATCTGAACAATTCAAGTTGGCTGTACCGCCCCATAGGATTCGTACTTCTTGTAAATTTGATGTAGTATTTTGATATTGTGTTGTAAAAAGTATGTCCATGTATGCATCCCCATCGTAATCACCCGGTACTATACTTGTGATAACGATGTCATTAAATGAACAAACAAAAGATGATGGTCGCAAAAACGGTTCTTTGTCGTAAGCTAGGAGTACTTCAACACTCGAACCGTTAACTATAAAAGCGTCCGTTAATTCGTCAGAGTTAAAGTCACCAAATGCAGCGATGAAACCATTGTTACTTTTACCAAATGAACTTGTTGTCATATCCGTTATGGATGAAGAACACAAAGACTTAATAATCAAAATTAAAATGATAAGATAAAGCATGGTGTACTCGTTTTGTATAAGTGTGTTATAAATGTAATTAAACAAGACTACGTGAAAACTGAATAGAAATAGTTTAATATTTTCGCAGCACCCATACCTTATCAAAATCGATTCTATATATAATTTAAGGCCTTTTTATTTATCGTTGCAAATGTTTTCAATCTTTTGTTGCGGTAAGGTAATAAGTCATAATCACAGATGTCACTGTCACCAACGAACGAAACTAGTGTTGAGTGACTAGTGATGGTAGGACAAACCAGATGAGTTTGTATGAGGTACTCATTTTGCCAAATGAAATGGGACAATGTACTGCCTCATTTGAAGTGGTCCTCAAAGGAAAGGCAAAGATAAAATGAGGAAAGTTTGGGTTGAGGTTTATACAAAGATTAAAACAACTAAGACTTGACTGTGAAAAACTATAAGATTTTGATACTTAAGTAAAATAACATAAAATTGAAATTAAACGCCATAGATATTATTTTGTTTGCTTAGTATTCATAAAAATTACCAATTTAATAACTACCAATAAAGTATAATGGCCTAAATAGGACACAACAAAAAAAACTCAACAATAAAAGATAGATAATAATTCAAACATAGAAAATCCAATTTAACTGCCTAAGTTTTCAAACTCGACACAACACTTTAAAAATGTCACAACACGAAACGAATATCCATTCGCTTCAATCACTTTGTTTTTGTCATGCGTCGTATGAGCAGGACACAACGACTCAAAATTCGCGAGCGCGTTCGCTCATTCGCTTACTCTTTCTTGATGCATTTGAATGTGAGTGAGCGACAACTTCAATGTCACATTACTACGTATTTACCTCAGAGTACCTCATACAAACTTATCATTTTGGTTTGTCCTCATCACTAAAACAAACAAAACAAGCAGCACGGGCTCAGGCAACATGTGTATGGTTAATTCTAAAAAACACAGATAGTATAAGTCCTCCGGAAATTAATACAGGGCTTATTGCTCTTTGCTAGCTATTAATTAATCAAAAACCTTCATCCTAGCCAAAAAGCAAAGCATACTATAAACGTATGACGTTTGGGCTGGTATAGACTTTTTTAATGGTTTAATAGTATTGGTATTTTAGTTTTACATTACATACTCTTTGTCTTTAGATTTCGCTTTGACTGATAACGAAACGGATCGTCGATTATCTTCAACCAATTTGATTTAAATATTAGAATTAGAATATAAACATTTATTATTAATTATTGGTATTTTGAAAGAAATCTTGCTTGCACATATACATTTTTGCTAGACTTAGAATTTTAAACTATTGTATACTTGGTAAATAAAATATGGCCGATGGAACCCAAATACTCAGACGAAATCAACCCGGTTCAAAAGCAAAGGTTCTTATAGATTCGGATAGTATATTTCATTATATTCTATTTTCTTCATAATAATTAAAATACGAAATAAAATAAAATACAATTTCAGGATTTTTGTCGTTGGCCCGATGAACCATTTGAAGAAATGGACAGTACCTTGGCTGTACAGCAATTTATTCAACAAACTATTCGACGTGACCCTGCTAATTTAGAAGCTATCCTTAAGATGCCGGAGGCCCAAGATGAAGGTGTATGGAAATATGAACACTTAAGGTAGGTTTCAAGCAAGTAACAATGTTGTCGTAAATTAAACCTGTATGTTATGTTAAATTGTATATTAAACGGCTTGTACAATGCTTCAATAATTTGTTTTAGGCAGTTTTGTATGGAGTTAAATGGCCTGGCAGTTAGATTACAGAGTGAATGTAAGCCAGAAACATGTACACAAATGACTGCAACAGAACAATGGATATTTCTGTGTGCTGCTCATAAGACACCTAAGGAGTGTCCTGCCATTGATTATACAAGACATACACTGGATGGTGCAGCATGTCTGCTCAATAGCAACAAGTACTTTCCAAGCAGGTAATAATATGCACATTATTTTCTTTACAGTAATATGAAATTGTATTGTTTTAAGTATAGAGATTTGGTTTACAATATTCAAATTTAAATCTTTATAGTAAAGATTGTAGTATTTTAATTTCTTGTTAAGAGTAAATTAGTGCTTAAAAGAGTATCCAACACCACTATAACTATATATATACATTTTTTTGTTATGTTAATTAAGTTATTTAAGTTAATCTATGTTTCAGGGTTAGCATAAAGGAATCATCAGTGGCTAAATTAGGTTCTGTTTGCAGGAGAGTTTATAGGATTTTTTCTCATGCATACTTTCACCATCGTGCTATATTTGATGCTTTTGAGAAGGAAACACACTTGTGCAAAAGATTTACATACTTTGTCACAAAGTATTCAATCATATCAAAAGAAATTCTAATACTGCCAAAACTTGATGATGAATTACCAATTTCGCAAACTGTTGGTGAATCAGAAGCATAGATCTGATGTTATAATGAAGTATTTCTTGATACATAAACATTAGTTATAAATTATTACTTTTATTAGCAAAATAAGATGTAATGTAATCACTTTGCATTTTTGAAGAGATCCATTTGTTCTATATATAGAACATGATGTCAGAGGATGAAAAAAAACATTTTTTGGAATAAAAATAATTTTATGGATTTTATCACGTTTATTATAAGTTTTTTCTTGAGATTATGAGTACAGCGGTCAAGGTAAGCAAAATAAGCGCTAGTTATGACTAGCGCTTATTTTGCTTGGGGTTTTGGGTTGCGGAGAAAAGCCCCCTAATACCTAAACAGTGCTCATGGTCACATAAAATTAGCTTTATTTCAACAATGTGTAGTATTCATGTAAATATATGAATTCATTGAAATTTTTTTCTCATTTTATATTAAAGAACATGTCTTACTTTTATTTCCCAAATTATTCTATAGATCAAGAAAAATAAGTTTCCTCTTATCAAACTGGCTAACACAAAATAATTATTTATATATTCTTTGACCCGCTTGCATAATTATTTATAAAATTGATTTTGTTTGAGCAGGTGTATAACAATTTTTGTAATGTGGTCATGGCACAGTCTTATATTTTCACAAAAAGGTTTTTTTTTTATATTACAAGGTGGCAAATGAGCAAGCGGTTCACCCAATATCAAGTGATTGCTACCCATAGACATCAGCAACTAACTAATGAGTTGCAGATGCGTTGCGCACCTTCAATGGACAGAGCAGGGGATAAACAGAAAATGGTTATTTCCAATTCCTATACATCCCTCCACCGTCAAGTTTTCTTCCCCTTCCCATCCTTTTCTTATAAGAAAAGGGTGGGAAGGGGGAGAGAACTAGAATTAGGCCTATTAATTAGGAATATAACAAACAGTATTCCATATGTCATGGAAGATTTTGGGAAGGTATATGATCTTCGTTAATTGTTGTTTGTTCGATAGTGATAGATTTGGGCGAAAAGTTAGTATGTAGTTCTATAGAACAAAAAGGGAACAAATCGTCTTATTTTATCCTACGACGTTATTTTCCATAGATCAAGTGAGAACAACTTGCTTTTTGCACCTATGGTAACTTGATTAACAATAATTATATATAATTGTAATAAATTATAGATACATTTGAGATACTTTTCTTTGTTTTTATATAATTCTATAATTCATCACATAATTTTAAACACCATTAAAATCACGATCACTCCATTTGGCTACAGTAAAAGTATTTCACTGCAATAAACACATTGTGTAAAATTATTTGGTGTCAATGAATCAATTACCAATGTATACAATTCAGAAAAGAAAGACAAGAGTGGGATGAAAAAATATTCTGACAATTTCTCGGCAAAAATAAAAATGTTTTTGCAATTGGTGAAAAACGCCAGAGGAAAGTCATTGCAATCGAGAATGACTGTTCGTGATGACAATAAAGATATTCTAAATAATGAAGTCTCAATTCTGAGGAGATGGAAGGGATTTGAAAGTTTGTTTGAATGTGAAGAGACATCGGTTTCGTACAAGGCACACAATTATGAAGCGAGATATACTAGATAAATTTGAATGAAATTTTGATTGCGATTGTGTGACCACTGAGACCTTTTATCCACTGAAGGATTACGTTGTTTACAGCTCCGACCTCATTTAGACGCTGATACATATAGGCATTCATATATGAGGCTCGAAGATGTGGTGTTATTAAGCGCCTGTAGCACCGCCATGCTGTCAGGTAGTATTCGGATAGTTTCTTCCTTCTATGACTTTGCGCTTCTTCAATCACACCCATTGTTGAAAGTGTTGTAAGTACCTAAAGATATGTGTTTCCTGATGTTCAGTTCGCGTTGTATGTTATATATTTAGTGTATATCCTAGTGCAGTTGTATTCTGTATTTGTTATCAAAAACGCGTTTCTTAGGTATAAAGTCATGCTTAGCGCCTATGATGGGAGCTTCTGTTTGAACAGTCTCCAACACAGATGTATACGGGGTTCTGTAATTCCATAATTTCAAGGTGCGGAGTTGTAGCGCCGTTAGGGTTGCTACTTGTTGTATGTGTAGAAGTGTCAAGTTCAGAAAAGCCTCGACGGCAGCAGTAGGATTTGTTTTCATGCTACCGGTAGTCATCAGACACGCTAGTCTTTGACATCTCTGGAGTTTATTTCGTGCAGTTGTTTGTTTGGTTTATCCACTAGACAATTGTACCGTAGGTAGTCATGGGAAGGATAACCGAGGCGTATAACCATAGTATATTATATTGCTTTATGTGATAGTCCCTATCATTTGCCAATCATCTTTTTACATTGCCAAAAGGTGATGTAATAGGAGTCCACAGTCTGCATGAAAACGACAACGGTACGCGACTTATAGACCTGGCATCATCACTTGGGATGTTAGTTGGCAGTACATGCTTTCCACATAAAAATATCCACAAATATACGTGGATCTCGCCTGACGGAGTTACTCGCAACCAAATTGATCATATTCTGGTAGACCGCAGACACTTCTCTAACCTTCTCGATGTCAGAAGTCACGGAGGAGCTAATATTGACTCGGATCATCATTTGGTTGTATGTAGGATGAGAGCGCGTATATCTAGGTACAAGTACAACAAGATTCCAAAAGTTAAAAAGATTGACATGTCTGGGTTGAAAGGACAGCGAAATGTTATATTAGCTTATGTGGACGCCATAAACAGGGAGTTGGTAAGGGTGGAGGAGTTAGAAGGAAGCCACGACCCTAATAGTACCTGGACCTGTCTTAGAGATGTGGTGTCGAAAGCTGCAAGGGAAATACTCGGGTTTGAGAACAAAACTAAGCGAAACATGTGGTTCGACGATGAATGCCAACAAGCTACCGATCAGAAAAATGAAGCTCATAGACTGATGTTGCAAAGAGGCACGCGTAGACGAATAGAGGAGTATAGGGATAAAAGACGAAAAGAAAAACAGATACATAAGCAAAAGAAAAAGATAGAGAAAGACAAACACTTACAAGAGATTGTATCTAGTTATAGCTGTAAAGAAACAAGAAACTTCTACAGTCAAATTAATAAGGGAAAGAAAGAGTTTAAACCGAGATCCTCAGCTTGTAGAAGTCAACACGGAATGTTACTTAATGATAAATTTGACATTATTAATAGATGGGCGGAATACTTCTGCGACCTACTGAACAAAACCGTGCTAGCTACAACCTTAGCAGTTCACACTCCTATATCAGAAGATCAGCCAGCAGACCTACAACCCTCTGAATGCATCAACGAACCTACTGAGGAAGACACGAAATTGGCTATACAAAAGTTAAAAAATAATAAGGCACCCGGTATTGACAATATCCAAGGTGAACTTCTTAAAAATGCAGGAAGTCTTTTTGATAAGGAGTTTCATAAAATGGTGCTTCAAATCTGGACGCAAGAAACAATGCCCGATGACTGGTATACGTCTTTGATTTGCCCCCTGCACAAGAAAGGAGACATATTGGAATGTAGTAACTACCGAGGCATATTCCTCTTAAATAATGGGTATAAGATCTTTGCCAGAATACTATTAAATAAGTTGAAGCTTTATGTGGAACCGACTTTAGGCGAGTACCAGTGTGGATTCAGACCAAATCGATCCACTATTGACCAGATTTTTTCCCTCAGGCAGATCCTTGAAAAAGCGTATGAATTCAATGTGGACATCTTTTCTTTGACTTCAGGGCTGCGTATGACAACGTCCACAGAGTCTATGGGCTATGACAGATATTGGGATACCACCCAAACTCGTGCGTCTGACGGAGATGACACTGAAGCACACCCGGAGTGTTGTCAGGATACAATCGGAGTAATCGGAACCGTTTAGAACTTACGATGGCCTCAGACAGGGAGACGCACTCTCCTGCCTTCTCTTTAACATAGCGCTTGAAAAATGTATTCGCGATTCTAAGATCGAGACATCTGGTAACATATTTTTTAAATCGGTCCAAATTTTAGGATATGCGGATGATTTAGATATGATCGGCAGAAATATGTCTGCGCTAGAGAATGCGTACCTTGCCCTGAAAAAAGCATCTGCGGAGGCCGGAGTCAATGTGGACAAGACGAAGTATCTTATGGCAACCAAACACCAAGGAACACAGCCAGCATCAATAAACATTGGCAATAACACCTTCGCTAATGTCGATAACTTTCTGTACCTGGGAACGCTAATAACTAATAGCAATAACATTTCCTTCGAGATAAGCAGGAGAATAACAGCTGCCAACAAGTGTTTTTTTAGCCTGGCAAGATATTTTGGCTCTAAAATACTTCCCAGAAGCACAAAAATTCTCCTGTATAAGACCTTACTCAGACCAATACTGACATATGGTTCTGAATGCTGGGTTTTGAGTAAGAAAGACGAGGACCGCTTACTGGTGTTTGAGCGTAGGATACTGCGACGCATTTATGGGGCTTTATTCGTAAATAGTCAATGGCGGACACGATACAACCATGAGCTGTACCAAAAATATAATGAGCCAAATATTATCAAAGCCATAAAAATTGGTTTATTTTGTTCTCTAGGTGTTTGTTCCGGTGCTCTGCGCTCGGGTTTGTCTTTGGCGTTGGTTGATCCAGACGCCTCTGTAATTAGTGTATTTTTGGGCCTTGAGTTATTCATAAGCCTTATTTATAAACGTCGTCACCCCTCCACGGAGGAAAATTTGGGCGTTAGGATTACTAATTTTATTAAGCACTGATTAGTTACTGGTTAGTAGGGTGGCTGGGCTGGCTTACAGTGCGACATGGTAGGCTCGATCAGGTTGGCAGATTTGTCTAAAAAGGACTCAGTTTAACCACTTGCGCAGCCGTCACTTACCCCTTCAATATGACCTTTACCACCACAGGATGTCTTGTAACACCTACCAAACCCCACCCTCCTCACCTGAGTCCCTCTGATGGGACGCGTGGCCATTTCTCTCTCTGTGGCTGGCAGGCAGGGCTACCGTTTAGCTTGAAATCCGGATCAAAAAGGACGTGTTGCCTTACACAACTTAAACCCATGTGGCTTCGGCTCAACCCTCAGAACTCCGTCATCCCCGCGTCCTGGCGCAGGTGGGTGTGCACACCCGTCAGTTACACCCACATTCCCCGGCGTGAGTCGAGTGGTCCTCTTAGCCGTGGCCAGTAAGAGGTATTAATACCAGTTACTAGCCACGTTTGCCTGAAGTACCCATCCGGTCGAGGTGCTACGTCCTCGTGGATCGGCATAATCTCTCACTTGGAGGTGGAACACCGGAAATGGCCTAGTACTGGTAGATTTATGTAAAGCTGTCATCGTCCGTTGTTGGAAAACTTTATGGTAAAGTACTGATTGAAAGAGTCATGAAAGAAATAGACGAAAGAATGTGTAAGCGGGTATCGGGAACCGGTGTTATTGCTATGCAATTTTAAAATTATAAAATGCATTTTTTAACAATAAAAAAATAAACGGCTATTTACGTTCATCACCACTTCTACCACTATCATCCCTACCACCGCCAAGCAAAATGTTTTTATTATTTTAGTGCTTACCCTTTGTGATATTGCAGGTGCAGTATTTTCGATACGGCGACGAGAATTTTTTTCACGATACTAAGTTTTTAACTTTTTGCGCGGAACCCTAATTATTCTGCTTAAATTAAATTAGCCTACAATACTACCTATCTTCCAGTAAAATTCCCATCCAAATCGGTGGTCGTTTCAGAGGTTATCCGGAATAACCGAACACACAAAAAAATAAACAAATGTATTTGTGTTATAAAAACCGTATATACATCATCCATATTGAATACGGAAAATTTATTTTGATATTACATACGGACACTTCAGTTTTATTCATCTGTAAAGATAAAAGAAAATGTTCCTCACATTTTACTTACTTTTGTATACTATACTCCTTCACAGGTAATATTTTAAATTTAAGGCTAGGCTTTATAGAGAAAAGCCCACAATTATGTGTCAAAAAATGAAATGCCAAACTATGAAAGCATATGTACATTACTTTGTCACTTGGCCACAGTTTATATGGTATTTCAAATCATCAAGCTCATGCTCAAGAGCTTCATAAAGCATTAGGAATGCAGTCAAGCTAGCAACTATGTTGCCAATTTTAAACACCAAGGATCATCATTATTCATTGATTTAGTCTCATTTATCTTAATAAAGCTGGTAAAAACAAATAAAATAATTAAATTTTATGATACTTGCAAAGAAAACTCTATTAAATTAATTATTTTCATATCCGTAGCTTCATAGTTCATTTTTATGTTTCTTATGCTTTAACAGTTTCTTAGTTTTGTATGACTGCGGGTTTTTACTAACATTGCTAGTTTGATCCTTTTGCCAAAATTTCTTGCCTTTTAAAGATTGGTACCTGAAACAATATATAAAATTCCCATCAATAAACAATTTAAAACATTGTAATATTTACATGATTTAGAAAATACAAAACACACCCTAATTGATTTTGGTCTTGAATCTCATCAATAGATAAAAATATATGAATCACAGGTATTTCCCTTTTTACTATGATTTTTTCAAGTCCATCAATCTTTGGCTCCCAATATTCTTCTACTCTGAAATAAAAAAAAAATAAAAAAATAGAAATAATTAAATCTACAGCAAAACTGCTATTTCAATTCATTTACTTTTTATATGTAAGTTTGGTTACTTGGTGTGCAATAGAAAATTGTCTTTTTAAAATTTCCGCACATGATATGGCTTTAGGAATAGCAACTCCAGTTCCTGTCCAAACTACAGATGTTGCTGCTTTGTCTTCTACAATACCGGATGCATGGGTGAGAAGATTGCTCATCTTGCTACCTCCTTTAACCTGCGAGGTAAAAAGTTCAAATAATATGATCCCGCATTTATGTTTTGTTTATAATCAAAGCAGGTTCCTTTGAAAAATATGTACTTATTTGATAGCATTTGATGGACAAACCTGCATCCAAAGAAAGTCTGTGGGAAGATCCTTTATAGGTATTTTATTTCTATCCAGTTCTTCCTCCACATTTTTACCCTTGAAGTAATTTTCCATTTAGATTACAACAACAAAGTAGTTATATATTTTTAGGCATTGAAATTGAATAACAATATAATTAGGCAAGTGACATTGACAGATGACGGGACTGACCACAGAACAGTTATACTCAATAGAGAGCAACTGACTGACCTTAATTTGTTGAGCATCAAGTATTAACTAGAGCTACTAGTACTACCACTTTGGCTACTACGTTCCACTATCCGTTCACGACACTCACCACTCACGTTCACGAGCACGATCACGTTTTTTGCCGTTTTACTTGTTTCCAAGCGTTACAATTTTAAATTAAAGTGGGTTAGATTATGGAGCGTTTTGAGCGTTGGCAGTTGACAGTGTAAAAAATAACATGTCATTGCTAAGTCTGTCATATAAAATTTACCTATAATTTTAGGGCAACCATTTAAAGCGGCAGTTGTATATTGTACATAGTAGTTTTGGTAAGTTAAAAATTGCAAAATGCATATTTATTAACGATTTCGGCAATTAAAACTGAGCTGTAAAGTAAACAAAAATGAGCCGTAAAAAATAACGATTCGGGTCATTTAATAAATACTGAGCAGTGAAATAACTAAATGGGCAGTTAACAAATCTGAATTAAATCTCATTCTATGCAGTTCTATAAACAGAGGTGGTACAAATTTAACCCTATCACAATAATGTCAGCAGAATTGGTTGCTATTTTAGAAGCCTTAATATATGCCAATGCAAGCAACTTTTTAAAGGTAGTCATTATAACGGACAGTCGAAGTGCCCTACAACACATTGCTCGATGCACCTCTGGAGTCAGAGGAGTATCGATAGCATACTCCATTATAGATGAAATCTTAAAATTTCATATAATAACAAATATTTATGTAACCGGAGTGTAATATTACAATGGGTACCTTTACATATCGGTTTAAAAGGCAATGAGAAGGCTGATAGTTTAGCAAAGCTGGCAGTCTTAGATGGAACAGAGCATGAAGTACTTCCTGATTACTCTGAAGTCTTGTGAAAAGAGTATGCATAACACTTTGGCAGGAACACTTTGATCAAAGGTCGAAGGAAAAAGGTATTTGGTACAAAACAGAGTCAACCCCCCAAGTGCCTGAGTTTGATAGGTGTGGACTAAACAGGTCATCAGTTGTATAGACTCTGCGCCTTCGTTCCGGACATATTCCGTGTGGTAGGTTTGCCTTCCTGATGAAGAAGAAGCAATCACCTAATTGTGAGTCGTGCGACACTATCAAGGATGTGCAACATTTGCTTACGGAGTGTGTCCTAAGTAAGGATGCGAGAGAAGCACTCCTTCAATAATTCAATATAACCAGTTACAGTGTGGGGGAGTATCAATCCATCTTATCTCAGCCTTTGACTGAAAGAACAGAAGCAGTGCACAGTATGGTTCTCGGGCTGTATAGGTGATCAGGGATGTGCTTGTGATTGTAGTGTGTTGATTTCAATTTTATAATTATATAATGTTGGTGCATGAGTTGTGGTGTATGGAAAACGATGGAACTGACATGTCTTCTAATACAAAAGTCCCTAATAAAAAAAAGAAGAAAAAAAACCCCCGTCTCCGACACTCAGTTGTATCAAATGAAATAGCAATTGAGTGGCGCGCTCACTACAATGTGTCACACATTGTAATTCAATTTAATATAAATCAAATTAAAATTGTGGATAAAAACAAAAAAAACCTAACCTAACCTAATTGCCTATTTCATCATTTTTACTGGCCATTTATTTATTAGACTGCTTACGTATTTTTAGTACTGACGTTATAAGACGAAATAACCGGCCAATTGTTTTTTTTAAATACTGTCTATGTTATATAAATGCTAATCCAATATGGCTTCTGATGGGAGAAGGTGGTAAACGATGAAGCGGTTCACTTGATGTTAAGTGACCGCTACCCATAGGCATCTGCATACCTTTAATGACCAGAGGACGGGTAGACAGGACAAAGTATTTTTCGTTCTCCTATTCATCCGCTTCCCCTGACGATCCTATCCTTTGTAGGAAACGATGTGAAGGGGGAAGAGGACTGACACCGGGCCTGCGGCACATGGCATGGTACAATGACCTTAAACATATAGATGCTTAAGGCCATTGTACCATCTAGTTTGAGGACATTTACCATGTTTACCATTCCATTCCATTATGATGCTCAAGTTCAATCTTCACGTATACCACTTAAGAGAAAAAAACACAGTCATAAGGACTGCCGACAGAATAAAAAACTCAAAACAGATGCGTAGTAGCGACAATAGTTCAAAGATAAATAATCACAACAAAAACAAGAAAAAGATATAAATATATAAGGAAAAAAGTTTGTCGAAACTGTTCCAAATTTAAATAAGCATGTTGTTCACACGAACCTATAAGATATCCCTTACCAGATATTGTTAAAAAGGCTAAAGAAGTTTTCACTTGAAAAAACTAACTAGTCCACCGAAGACCTAATGGGCGAAATACGCATGTAAAGGAATTAAATCTTAAACGGGAACAGATAAATTTATTTACACAATCATCCGCAAAGGTTATCGTTTACAATATAAGACGTACGTTAAGTCACGGCTACGCATAGTTACCACGCAATCTAGCAAAAGGAAACAAGAGTCGTATAAAATTATAATTTGTACGATGTTTAATATAGTAAAATTGGTTTATCTAAGTTTGGGGGTTGTTTTAATTAATGCTTCGAAAACTCGCTATCCATTTGTTTTAGACCAACGTTTCGTGTGCAATATTAAGCATTCATGCGTGGAATGTTTAAGATTAACTCATTGTTCTTGGTGTGAAACGAATAATACATGTTTTTCGAAGGAGCTTTCATCTTTTTCAGATTTTTGCAAAAATTATACAATAAATTATAAAGATAATGGATGTAAGTACTGAATAATTTTATTAGTTAAAAACGCCTCTGTTTTATTAATTAATTGATAAAAAAATTATTATTTTAATGCGAAGTAAAAGAATAAAAATTACACTTAGTCTAAGTAAAATTGAATTTAATTAAAATTATTAGTACATTTTTTAATTAAAATAAAAATATATTTGGAATTATATTAATGTCGTGAAGGATGAAAAAAGTATTTATTACACATTGAATAAAAGCTTAACAATCGAAATCTTGTTTTAGTGTAGTTCGGGTCGAGCCTTGTAAAGTTTAATTTAACAATTAATTATTGTTAGGCCTTGACCTATTTAGGGTTCGCAATCATGAACGAAGAATGTTTCGGAAACTCGACCACGACCAATAGTTTCTCGATATTCTTCCTTAACTTTAAACGACATCGTTTAAAGTAAAGCTTTCTTCATTATGTAGGTTGTGTATATTCATGTCATTTTTATTTTAGTTAGTTTACAAGAAAATGCTGAATGCTCGTGCGGGAGCAGCACCATAAAGGACAACTGTCGGCCACCAGAGGTCACGGTGGGCGAGGTGTGTTCTGGCCGAGGAAGTTGCGTTTGCGGCCGTTGCATCTGCAATCCCAACCCGGATCCTGACCACCCTTCTAAGGTAAGAATAAAATATATAAAAAATATAATTTAGATGTAATGATATCTATTAAAATATCTGTTTAGATTAATACGCATAAAATAGGACCGTTCTTCGAATTCTTTCCTTATATATATATATATATATATATATATATATTAGGTGCGCAACTAAGTTCTCGCTGTCAGTAGATGGCTCTAGCAGTAAGAGCTGGTCGATTTTGACATATCCAAAACGTCATGAACCAAGCTTAGACATATGGTAAACAAGCCGTTGCGACACATGAGTGATTTTGTTTTCGCATTATATACTTCTGGTCAAGTAAAAATGTCGAATTTCGTGCCAAACAATCATTTGCGGGAAGTGTTGATTTTCTTTTTTCATTCGAAAAAAACGGCAGCTCAAGCGCATCGAGAGCTTCAAGAAGTGTATTAGGAGTTACCCGTCAAGCCATTTCGAAGCGATTGCATGCGTTGGGGATGATTCAGAAGCAAGGAACTTGGGTTCCTTATGAGTGGAAGCCAAGAGACGTTGAGCGTCGTTTTTTCGCCTGTGAACAACTGCTCCAGCGGCAAAAACGGAAGGGTTTTCTTCATCGCATAGTGACGGGTGATGAAAAATGGATTCATTACAGCAACCCAAAGAGGAGAAAATCCTGGGGACTACCCGGTCATGCTTCTACGTCGTCGGCTCGGCCGAATATTCATGCTGCGAAGGTTATGCTGTGCATTTGGTGGGACCAGGTCGGTGTTATTTATTATGAGCTCTTGAAACCGAGCGAAACCATCACTGGGGAACGGTATCGAACTCAATTGATGCGATTGAACCGATCACTGCGCGAAAAACGGCCACAATACGAGCAAAGGCACGAAAAAGTGATTTTACTGCGTGACAACGCTCGGCCTCACGTTGCTAAGCCTGTTAAAACCTACTTGGGCACGCTCGTATGGGAAGTCTTACCCCACCCGCCATATTCCCCAGATATTGCGCCGTCCGATTTTTACTTGTTCCGTTCGATGGCCCATGGCCTGGCTGATCAACAGTTGACATATGAAGACATCAAAAAATGGCTTGATTCGTGGATAGCCTCAAAAGACGAACACTTCTGGCGTCAAGGTATTCGAGCTCTACCAGAAAGATGGGAAAAAGTTGTGTCTAGCGATGGGCAATACTTTGAATGATTCATTTGTAACCATTTTTTAATAATAAAGTTATATTTTTATCGAAAAAAAGCGAGAACTTAGTTGCGCACCTGATATATATATATATATATATATATATATATATATATATATATATATATATATATATATATATATATATATATATCCTTATAGGAAAGATTAAGAGGAAGATGATTGGACGCGAATCGGATGAATAGGAAAAGATAATATCCCTTTTCCTTTCTATCCCCTTCTCTGTCCATTAATGATAGGCAACGCATCTGTTATTCATTTGCTTGTTGGAGATTCATATAGATAGCGGTCACTTAAAATCAGTTGACCCGGGTACAAGTCGTTAAACTGCGACAAGGACCACCAAGGACGATTAACAGCTTCCTTTCCATGCCCATCCCACATTCTTTCTTCTGTTTCTTTCATGACTCTTTCAATCAGTACCTTAGCATACAGTTTTCCCAGAATGCTGAGAAGGCTGATTCCTCGGTAATTCTTACAATCATGCTGTGAACTTTTTCCCTTATATAAATGGACGATGACGGCTTTACACCAATCTTCCGGTACCAAGCATATCTCCAACATATATTGAAAAAGACCCACAGCAGACTTGCAACTAAACCTTCTCCAGCTCTCAGCATTTCAAGGGAAATCTTGTCAATCGTGGGTGCTTCAACTTACTTTATTCTTTTCATCGCAATCACAATCTAGTTCAAACTTATCTCACTTTCCAACTTATTTTCTTCATGAGTATCTGCCGTGTTAGATAGAGATCCCTCGTCACATTCAAACACATAGTGTGTTTCTGTCTTCGTTAAAATATATCTTTCATCTCTTCAGAATTGCTTCTTCATCGTGCAGAAGTTCCTCATTCTCATAACGAACGACATTCATTGTCGATTAAACTGACCTTCCTCTGGCATTTTTGGCGAATTTCCTAAACATTTTTATGTTTGCCTGGAAATTGTCAGACAATCTTTTTGCATCCCACTCCTTTCTTTCTCGCTTTTTTCTATTCACTATCTCTTCCTCAAACAACGGAATCTTAACTCAATCCTTTCAATATCTTCATTCCTACAGTCTGATTGCCTGGCTTTTGCTGCCAGTAAATCGAGCCATGCTTTCTTCTTCGCATTCACTTCCATTCGAACTTCCCTATCCCACCACACCAAGTTGGCTTTCCTTGCGTCCTTCCTCTTGCTTATTCCACATACTTCGGTGGCAGCTTCTACTATTCCATTCTTCATCCTTCCCCAAACACTCTCAATGTTCATTTCTTTCAAATTCCTTTCATTTAAATCATTAAATTTTTCTTCCCAACACCGTAAATATTTTTCTTTCAAACAATCATCTTGCAATAATTCCACTTTAATACGTTCTACCGGGGTAGTAGATGCAGGTGTTCGGTGGCGACAACGCTTGAACAAGCCCTTTATCCAGCATAAAACCTGATAATGGTCGGTTACAACGTTGGGAACCCGATAAGCCCTCGCATCTACTACCGCGCTTTTCAGTCTTTCATCTACTATTACAAAATCAATTATGCTTCTGTCTTGCCCTCTTTCCCATGTATACATATGAATCTTCTTGTGGCAGAACAAGGTATTTGCAACAACAAGATTCTTTTCCAAACACACCGCAAGAAGACTTTCGCCATTCTCATTGACATATCCATCACCAAAAATTCCCAAATCATTCTCATACCCTATCCTTTTTACACCAACCCTCCCATTAAAATTCATTTGTCCTAGCACTCTCTAACGTTACTCTTACATTCTCCCAAAACTTCTCTCGGATATTAGCAGGGTTAGACATATCTGGAGCATATGCTCCCACGACGAATAGTCTTTCTAACCCCAATTTTAACCTTAGCCACAGAAGTCTAGGATGTACGCACTTAAAATCTTTCACACATTTACCCATCCTCTCAGAAAGAATAATACCTACACCTTGACACGTTCTCTCGCACTTGTCAACACCTGACCAGTACCAGTGCCATTTATCGGATTGTTCTTTAATTTAAATGGTGGTCCTATTTGGAAAGAAACACTATGTTTTGCCAAAAAAAATCTCGAAATTGATTCATAAATGTCAAAGATCTGTGATAAAAAAATGTTAAACAAAAACAAAACCGACTTTAAATATATTAAAATATACCCAAAAACAAAAAAAGCACATACATAAAAAAACATTTTAAGCAATTAAACATAAGAAGCAATTCTATTTTATTTATTTTTATGACAAGTACTAGCTGTCGAACATAACAAGAATCGGAGTTCTGAGGTAACGAATATTAAAAAAACACAGGAGAATTGCTAACCTCCTCCTCCTATTTGAAGTCGGTTAATAAAGTTTGTTATCTCAGAACTTTGACATTTTTTTTCGGACTTGTTCACATTTACGAGTACATTTGTTTTGCATTGTTCACGATCTAATTAGGTAAAATATCAACAGCAATTTTAGTCTTAATCTACTCTAAAAAATTTGCTTATAATTTACTTACTTATTTTTCCAAAAAAAATCGAACATCTTATTTTATTTTTTTAGACAATTGTGGGTGAATATTGCGATTATGATAATTTCGCATGTGACGGCCGCCATTGCAACGAAGGACCATATCCTCTGGGCCAAACGAAAACGAATGATGAAAATCCCGGCGTAACGGATCTGGAACAGCCGTCAGAAGTTTAACTTATCCCCATAAGTTCATTATTAATTATTTATAAGCTTTAATCCACACTATTTGATTTTCTCATCTTAGTTTCTCCTCTGAATCTAGGTAGGGGAACCTGAAGTTATTAGCCACTTATACACAAAAATATACATTAATAGGTTCCCATTTAGTAGATGATTACTAGATTATTGTTCAATAACTGCGAATATTATCAGAATTATACGAGGTGGTCAGAGTTTTTTTTATTTTTTCTTAAGGCCTCGAAGCGATGAATGCGTCTCAATTAAAGAATTGATATGAGCCGAGCGTCTGCCGCGGATAGCTCATCGCCTTCGAGTGCCTGCTCGTTGTGGTTACGCGAAATTAGATTTCAACAAGTCTATTTTCTTTTCCCGCACGATCTCTTTATTTTTATGGAAGTTCTCAAGCCTTTTGCTATAGCATTGGGTTCATTATAGAAAACATTTGGTATCCTTGAGTTGAAGATGCCTGCTTTACCGGTCCTAATGAGCGGTCCGGATTTTCCTTAACGTAACTGTTGCGTCAAAGCTGTTACGATAAAATAAGCTCTAAAAAGCTATAATAAAATAAATATTATAATTTAACAATTTATTAGAAATTATTATTTAACGAAACGCCTCAATCGTGTTGTTTGATTACTGTCGGCCATGTGAGAAGCACCGATGAACGAGTATATTTAAATGTGGAAGAGCGAAACTGGAATAACTTGACGAAGGTAAGTGAATTTGCGTTCAATAATTGTGTCGGAATGCAGTCCTGGAGGAAGGCGTAGCGAGCAATTCGATTAGGGAAGGAGCGCCAAATTGTTTTAGTTGATCAGCGCGCTACACTGCAGAGGCCGGGGCTTCAGCCATGCGTCAAGCATCATTCGCATAAATTATTGTTTAAATTCAATAAAATTAAGCCCCCACTCCTTTTAACACAATTGGAATAGAAAGAAAACTACGCTGGACTTTACTATGCAACTACACACTCCACACTACAGACAATACCCATCAACCATGCACCGAAAAATGCTCCAGAGGTTTACGAATGTCTACTCGTATAGTCTGCTCTAACTCGAACCGAAGAAATTTTCTCCAAGCAAGTGAATTAATAATGTTATGATTTTTTTTGAGAGAGAAGAGGAATATGAAATACATAAAATATTTAAAAAATAAGTTGCGTTTAATTTAATGTGTTAGTGATTGTACACTTTGTTGAGAAAGACAACAGGCAATGGGACATCAAACACGTCATTCCCCGTGACCATGAGCGCTGTAAAGTACTCGAAACGTCGGGAACTTTTAAATAAGCGCTATAAAATCTGTAAAATTAGTTTTATTCCAAGACAAAAAGCTTTCAACTTATCTATAGCGAAACCTTATACTTATATGTATATGAGTAAACATATAATAAGCAACTAAAATAACAATTTTGTGTACTTCAGAAAGTTGAAAAGGCTCTAGTCAAAATTGGCTTAGACAATGTAAACTATGTTTACAAATTGGCACACCCTACTGTTTTTCAGATCTAAATATCTCATTGAAATATGAGATATGATAATATCATTGAAGGTGTTATACTATATTGTTGTATATTTTTATTATTTTTGTAATACAATTTCATATTTCGTATAAAACGTGTTCCGTGTTATAAGCAGACGAGTGAGATGTCAATGGAGGCGAGTCGGTGGAAGTATTTTCCACAATGGGAGAGGAGATCACACATAATAATATGCCATTGGTATTCCCGAGCGGGAGGAATGCGCATTCCAGCGCGGCGACCTCCCGGCGCGACCCGAGACTCCGTCACCCTCGCGCCCTACGCTCAGCAACGCCAATAGGCCGCCCTACACGCACGATTTGCCTTAGTCAGGTGTATCGTTATTTTGTCTTATCATATTTTATTTATTTATGAATCCTTATACATGTAATAAATATATAATTGATCACTGTATACTCACGGGATACTGTACTGTGATCTACAGACACATGGAAGATGTTTGTAAAAACTATTATTGGGGGCCTTATATGGGCTTATATATAAACAATGATTATTAGAATTTTGTCTGTCTGTGCGTTTGTTACCGCTAACCTCAGAAATGCCTTAACCGATTTGGGTGCGGTTTTCACAAATGTATTGTGGTAAGCTTCACTTAAAATGTAGCGTTTTTTTAATCGGTTTATAAATAAAAAAAATATATCAATTTAAAGAACCATGTCAAATATTTGTTCTTAAGCTGAACTTTTAGTGATATATGTTATTAGTTATATTATGATGCTTACAAAATTATGGCGATTGAAAGTTTATATAAAGTTCAATACAGGACAGATTCGGAGATTTTGCAAGTATCAGCTAAACACACTGTGTTGAGATATTAATATCACACACACGTATTTCGGAGACGCAAGCCGCTCCCTGGTAATGGTAACAGCTATATTTGGTAACGCAGTATTTACAAGTATATAGAGGATTTTATAAATTATGTATGTATTTTTATGTTTTGTTAGGTTAGGTTAGTTAGCTTATTGTTTCCGAGGAAGGGAGCGAGCGAGGGTTGTAGGTTAGGCTACCTATACGGTATGTATGGACTACGGTCACAGTTTAAACAGTCATATGTGATTGTTAAACTGTGCTACGGTTATACTGTGCCGACCTCAGATAACCGGGAAAAGAGCAGGGAGATGATGATGAGGTTACGGTAGTGTTAAGTAGGTCATAAGATAAGTAATAATATCATTTCGGTTAAATAAAATTGCAGGGCTGGTAATAATGCATATATTGCAATCCTTACAATGCATGTGTCATGGTCAAGGCGTCGAGATCGCAATATTAATAATAATACAAGGAAGTTTTAACAGATAATTTTAAGGGGAAAGATGAACTCAATATTTTGACATTATCACATTTTGGAAAATTAATGTATATTAATATTAATATATTGCCTTGTATTTCATGTATAGGTTGCCTTAGCCCGATGTTCGAATTCATTGCACTATAAAGTTTGACGTAAAAATCTATGAAAATTCTTATAGGAGTTAAATACTTGTGCGTATTCTCGTAGCAAATCCGTCATGAAGTGATCAGTGTTGCAGGGAGGTAGGTAACGTTGGCACTGCGACTGGCTTATGTGTATTTTTTATATCTTACTGAAAGGTTATAATTACACATGAGATGTATTGGTAACTGTTGTCTGTATTAAAATTTCTAAATGTTAAATCGTGTCAACTTTCAATTCAAACAACCTTCTTGGTCAGTTTACGATTACAATTTCAACAAAAGAAGCTTTAACAACGGTGATCAAAGATTTATAATTAAATATGTCATAATTACACCGCAAGCTTTTTTTTAAATGTATTCCTTATGAGTTTTAGCAAAACAAAAAGGTACGTGGCATTCAGAATTGTGATTATTTTATTTGTCATCACTTTTTTAAATACATAAAATATTCCGTAGGCTAGCAATGCTAGACGACCCGAGCCCGCGCGGCACTCAGCCAGTTGGCCTATAATGAAAAATTCTAAAGTCAAATCAAAGGATGAGCTTTTTGAGATGAATATTCATAGCACTTGTGTCCATTTGAGTGCCTCCACCATTTTCCCGTCTATATTAATTCGTTGAAATTTCCTTTAATCTAATATTTTTACTCACCCTGACTCAGCTTAATTGCGGAGGATAGGACAGCTACTCTTAGAACAGTATATTAGAAACACGTCTATTATAACATTAAATTTTAAGACAAAGTTTAAATTAGAACCAATGGTGTGATTACGGTAGAACGGTCTTCATACAAAAGCCGACAATTACGAAAAATGAAATGGAAACCTGATTTGATTGTGGATAACAATAAAATGATAATGCTCTACTAAATGGAAATAAACTGTAATTGGACCTTTGTGAAATTATTTTTCATTCTATTACAATTTATTATTAAAAGACGATTTACATCCGAGTACACGAAGATATTTGAATAATCTTACTTAATATTAAAATGTTTATTGTTTATATATATTTAAAAGATTGGATGGATGTTTGTTACTCTTTCATACCGAAACTGCTGAACGGATCTGGATGGAATTTGGCACAGATGGTTTATTCCACTTTTATCACCTGGGTGATCACCATGGATATCAAAGTGGAGGTTCTATCCCGGAAAAATGTACGGTTCCCGTGAGATGTATTTGATTTTGTTTTTCACATCTGTGAAGTTACTTAAGGTATCTGTCGATATTTATAGATATACATCTGTATAGATCTATAAATATCGATAGATACCTTAAGTAACTACATTTAAACTATGTCCTTATAAAATTAAATAAAATTGAAGTGTCTGTATATAATATCAAAATAAAATTTTCATACTCAATACACACGATATAAATACTTATAACAAAAATACAATTTTTAGAAGTTTGTCTGTCTGTCTGTCCGGTTATTCCGGGTAATCTTCGAAACGACTGAACCGATTTCGATGAAACTTTTACTGGAAGATAGGTAACTTTGTAAGGATTCAAATAGGATATTTTTTTTTATAGTACTAGATGGCAAACGAGCAAGCGGTTCACTCGATGTCCAGTGATCGTTACCCATAGACATCTGCAACTAACTAATGAGTTGCAGATGCGTTGCCCACCTTTAACGGACAGAGGAGGGAACACACAGAAAATGGTTTTTTCCAATTCCTATACATCGCCTCCATCGTCAAGTTTTCTTCCCCTTCCCATCCTTTCCTTATAAGAAAAGGGTGGGAAGGGGGAGATAACTAGAGTTAGGCTTACGGCACCTCACTCATCAGACGAAACGCAGAATACTCTACTTCACGCCTGTCTTCTGTGAGGTCGTGGTATTTAACCGGTCGAGCCGGCCCATTCGTGCAACAGATGTTGTTGTTGCGGGCTCTTTAATTGGAAATAGATGGTGGTCGTGATGGTAGTGGTGATTATACTACGGGTTGTAGTGGTGGTGGTGGTCTTGATGGTGATTGTGATGGTGACGGTGATGTTGAAGGTGGTGGTGGTGATAGAGGTGGGTGGTGGTGCTGGTCATGGTGGTGATGGTGTCGGTATCGGTGTCGTTGTTCTTGATTAAAAATTTCGCGCATTCAAAAAATTCATCTATACATATACTAAAACTGTAACTGATCGCTGTCTGTATATGGAAGATATTTGAGAAAAACTATTATTGGGGGGGGGGGGGGGGGCTTATAAACGCAATAAAACCAAAATAACGATTATTTGATTTTTTGTCTTTATGTCTGTATATCTGTCTGAGTGTTTGTGCGCGCTAATCTTATAAACAGCTTAACCGAATTGAATTGGTTTTCACTAATGTATTGTAAGCTGTTCTTAAAATTTTGTGTTTTTTAATTATAAATTATCATTTTTAAAATACTATTTTACTATATATTATTATCTTTAAAATTATGATGATTGAATGTTTATATACAGTTCGAAACAGGATACTGTCGGAGATTTCGCAAGCTTCAGCTAGATACACTGTGCATTTATATATTCGTAGCATACGCACATCTTTCGAAGACGCACGGCGCTCCCTGGTTATTACGTATTACACGCATGTAGACGATTTCAGAAATTATGTATGTATTCTTTTGTAATATGTTTTGTAAAGTTAGGTTGGTAGATTATAATTCCCCAGGCGTTAGGCAGGCGGCCGGCCGTAAAAACTATAAACTGTAGCCGGAACCTATGTAGGACATGGACTGTGGTCACAGTTTAAACAATCATTTGCCATTGTTAAGCTTCGCCACGGTTATACTGTGTCGACCCCACATACGCGGGAATAGGACAAGGAGAGATGAGGTTAGGGTAGTATTAAGTAGGTAATATCATTTCGTTTAAGTAAAATTGCAGAGTGGTTGAAACTGCGGGGCACTGCTAGTGTATAAATACGCCTATATTTTTTTTATTCTGCTATGTGATTAAATAAGAATAATAAATCGGCCCTTTTTTAATGTTCCCCATTGCAGGGACACAGGCCTACTCTCTGAGAGAGGGAAGTGATTAATATTTTATATTTGACGAAGTCGCGGGAACAGCTAGTATTAGATTTATATTAGAATCAAACGTACGAATTTTCATATAATAGTATTATAAAAATACATAGTTACCATAATTCTCTACAGTTAGCGATGGTCCGCTCCCTCAAAGCTCGTGCTGAAACAGGTTCCCCGTATACAGATACGGTCCGAACCTCCCCCAGGTCAATGCGCCTATTCGTTTCTGGCCCAAGATTAGGCAATAAGCGCCTTAAAGCAGCAGACAACACTAGCCAACCATGCCTTAGTCCGGTACTCTAAGGAATCTATAAAAGGACGTGCACTGGATACAGCTCCAACCAAGAATCCCTTGAGACCCAAGAGCTTGGATGCCACTGAATTGAATGAGATAATAAAATAATAGTTTGATGTGAGATTCTCGAGGGAGCCCGCGAGCTTCAGAAAAGTAGGTTATGATTTCAGCGTTCAGCCACATCAAGCCCGGTTAAAGTAACAGTCACCTGTCTGACTGTCACAAAAAGAAAACTAGCAGCTGGGGTGTATGTAGATTACATCTTATTATTTTTGCAATGTGTGATAACATTTTTTCGCCAATACGGCTACCGTAGGAAGCATAGCGCTTCATATCGCGTATAAAAATGTTCACATTGGAATAAAAAACATCCTTTGTACCTGATTTGGATCCCGTACTTAATAAAATGAAATCCCAAGCCAAGCATACAACTGCAAGATCTCAACGAAACATCGGGTCATGTATTTCGTTTCATTGGGTTTCATCGGGAATAAAAAATAAACGCCATAAAATCAAAATTACTTTTATCCCAATTCACTAAATATAAGAAAGAAGTCATTGAGATATTTCACTCTTTTACTTTTCTAAGGTTGTTTTTTTCTATTTTATTTACAAACAATAAGTTTTCAAAATTCTAAATCAATTGTATTTTTAAATTTAAGTTGATGATTCTCCCCATTTATGTGTAAGAAGGAAAAAGCCGTTCAGCTGACTACGGCTGAATGAAGTGGCATAGGGGCGGGCGGCCGCCGACAAACGGGCGGGCGTCGCAGAGCACATAAGCGGCAGCGAACAGCACTTTCTATTTTAAACTTGTATTTGACAACTTAATTTAACAAATGCACACACGTAATATTATAAATTTGCGTCTTGTTTGATACGCTTTAACTCTTTAACGACACCGATCATCGTGAGATTTTGCAAACGTATATTATATTTTTAATCATATATTTTTACCTTTTATCCGAAAAAAAAACTTCCCGGGTGATATGATAATAAAACATAATATATAGGTTGCTATGTTCTGTAATCTTTTTGACATTTTATTGTACGACTAACATTTATTGTTAAGTTAAAATTGGTTTAAATCTTACATTTAAGAAATGCACAAAATTTATTTAAAAAAAGCTTTAAAAGCTGAAGTCGCTAAGTTCGCGTCTATACTTAACCCCTTAACTAAGCGCGGGCTAACACCCTCCCGCACCCCTGCTCCTCTACGCCCCGCGCAACCTCTCGACAGGCAGAGTGCTGTGTGGCGGTCGAGTCTGCCGGAGGTGGTCGAGCTGACACCACTGCCTTAACTTACTCTTGCACAAGCTATAGCGAATTGTTAAAAGTTTTAATTTAAAGTTAAAAATATAAAAAAGACCGCAATGGACACAGAAGAGTTCAGGGTACGCGGTAAAGAAATGGTAGATTATATTTGCACCTACATGACGACCATACGGTCGCGGCGGGTGACACCGTCCGTGGAGCCAGGCTATCTCCGCGCGGCCCTGCCGTCTTCTGCACCCGAATACCCCGAGAGCTGGGACGACGTGATGTGCGACGTGGAAAACAAGATCATGCCGGGGCTGACTCACTGGCAGCATCCGCGCTTCCACGCGTACTTTCCTTCCGGCAACGGCTACCCTTCAATCCTGGGTGACATGCTGTCTGCCGGGATAGCGTGCGTCGGTTTTTCCTGGGTAACAAATACATCTTCTATTGCCAAAACACACAAAACTCCTTTTAAATTTTCGTTTATTTTTCAATCTTTTGATACTTGCTTCTATTAGGTTGTAATACAATGATTTTTTTTTAAATATTGCAAAATTAAAATTACCAACAACAAAATACTTTCATAAAAATTTTAATTAACTTTTATGAACTAAAATAAGTTGAAACTAGCGAGTTTCCTGAGTATTTGCAATTCTTATATAATAATAATCATATAGAATCATGTACAATAAATGACATATACATGTTAATTTAAGGATACATCAAATTTATGCTTTTCTTTTTTCATACATAAAAATCTAAGTAACAAAGTATGCATCTAATATTCCTGTGTGTTCTATAATTCGATATGATCTCGATAGTAGAGTACGAGTAGATAGAGATTTAGCCTATAAATCCGGAGATCAATGATCAAATTTCCGACATCATGGACAATACAAATTCAAAAAAAACCTTTCTGTGTAAATCCTTAAACTTCCGTATGAGTATATTATGTTTAACTCTTCTTCGACGGTTGGACTTATTGAGACGTATTGAAAATGATAACATTTTCAAGCTTTGAAAATTAAAAAAAAACGTTTAACTATCTTCTACAAAATTTAGTAGTTCTTACGTACGTAAATTATGCTGTTACTTCTACAGAGTTTAAAGGCGCCCCTCCAATTACTCGTCATCCACTTAGCTGTTGAGTTTCGGCGACAGTTAATCCAAAAATGCACGACTGATATTATATTTTTATATTTATATACATATAATAAAAATGTTACTGATCGCTGTCTGTACATGGAAGATATTTGAGAAAATCGATTGATGGGGGCCTTCGCACACGCACTAAAACCCCAAACAATGATTATTAGAATATTTGTCTGTTTGTCTGTGCGCTTGTTACCGTTAATCTCAGAAACGGCTTAACCGATTTGAGAGCGGCTTTCATTAATTATATATTATTGTAAATATTGTGGTAGGCTTCAATTCACTTACTTATGAATAAAAACGTTATACCAATTTAAAGAACCATGTTAAACATCTGTTCCGTAATGCTATAAAATAACTGTTAAGTTGAATAGGTTGAACTTTTATTTATACATGTTATTAGTTATATTACGATTACTTATATGATAATGATTTAAAGTTTATCACGGGGTCCCATCTCATACTAAAGAGAATTAGTTTATTCCTTAGATGGCGTTACGAGTAGCTGTGTACAAATTAAGAAACGAAATGGGGCAATATACAATTAGAAAAGCAAAAGATCATAAAAGGAACTTTATTTAGTATAACCTTTAATATCAAATAACACATTAAGATCAGATTTTGATATTTTTCATTCTAAGCCCTCAAATCAATTCTCCGTTACTTAGAAATTATCAAAAGTTGGAAATTAGATGCCGCTTTTAATTCAATAACAATTTTTAAATACTATTTGGCCTAATAAAAAAGTGTAAAGACTTTTATAAATATTTTAACATTAAAGCTTTTAAAGAAAATCTATACATATAATAAAAGTGTAACTGATCCGTGTCTGTATATGAAAGACATTTGAGAAAAACCTTTGGGGGCCCTTATAAACGCAAAAAAACCAAAACAATGAATATTAGAATTTTAGTCCGTTTGTCTGTGTGTTAGTGCGCGCTAATCTCAGGAACAGCTTAACCGATTTGGGTGTGGTTTTCACTAATGTATTGTCGTAAGCTTCATATAAATTGTGTGTTAATGTGTGTAGATAATATTATATAAGAAAAATGCTTTTTATTACATATTATTATTAACACGAATTGATAAGGTACGAAACGAATATTTTAAGTGAAGCGTAAAAGTAGCATCTTTATAGACAAATTAAGAAGCGAAAGATTTTCATTATATGGACATGTTATGAGGAGGAAACAATTTGACAGCAAGTAGAGTTTTAGTCCTAACTATGAAGGGGTATGTCGGCAGACGCAGGCCTGAGAAGCGATGGACAGATTGCGTGAAAGGTAACATCATAAAGAAGGGAGTGACATTTAAATTTACGAGAGGCGAAAACCGGTTGTACTGACCGCATATAACGTGGGAATATAGCTATGGGGACTCTTACTTCTTTAATTAGGAAATGATGTGAAGGGTAAACGGT
The DNA here is from genome assembly GCA_029849275.1 of Papilio elwesi. Taxonomy (NCBI): domain Eukaryota; kingdom Metazoa; phylum Arthropoda; class Insecta; order Lepidoptera; family Papilionidae; genus Papilio; species Papilio elwesi. The sequence continues at coordinate 6,544,115 of CM056690.1, forward strand.
TTTGACTGGAAGGGGGTGGATAGGAAAAAGAAATATCCTTGTTTCTGTTTATCCCTTCCTCCATTCATGTCTATTAAAAGCAGGCAATGCATTTGCTCTCATTAACTTGTTGCAGATGTCTATGGGTATCGTTCACTTATTATCAGGATCGGCTTGCCCGTTGGCCACCTTCTTCTTTAAAAAAGATAAAATTACGGGCAGCGTCTTTTTGTACATAAATCTTTTATTAGACGTAGATACAAGCGTTAATTAAATAAAGTACAAAGTACAAGTAAAATTGAGTCTAGACTTGTTTCATATATGTATATTCTACTCTCACAATCTTTTAGCATGAATACAAAAAAACGTAAAATAATATGTTAATAAGTTGGCTGGCAATTTAACCCACCACGCGACCGTCGCTTACTCACTCAATTATTATGGAAAGATAATTTACAATGTATTATTTTATGTTTGTGTATGTTTTATTACACATTTATTGAGATAAAAATAATCAATGAAAAGAAACCTTATTTATCTAGTTCATTTTATTCACATTAAAATAAATATGTGTTAACTCCTATTTTAATCAATCGGTTAGCTGTTAAATCTATAACTGTCGGACTTGGCTAATTCAAAGGGGAGGTTTAATCAGCCGTTGGCACGATGAATTCAGCGAATACCAACCCCGCTAATTAGTACTAGTTGGAAGGACTAAGAAATACGCTGCGGCCTATCATCCTAAATCTTCAATAAGTCGGCACACCAGGCCAGGAGGAACTGAAACGAACACGTGTTATTTTGGTTCATATTTCTCATTACGGTATTGATTAGATTGATCTGTTAGATTTTAGTTCAAGTGAAAGTAAATAAATGTATCAATATATATATATATATATATATATATATATATATATATATATATATATATATATATATATTCAACAAATTTTAATAACATTGCAAATTTGGGACTTACAAATAACAATTTCTTTCAATTGGCAATTAATTCAGCGTTTGCTTTACTTATTAAAAATAAAAATCTTTTAATAATTTCAATGAGAGACACAATGCACCTGTCTGAACTCGACTGTCACCTAAAATCGATCAGCTATCTATTATTAGAATACCCACTAGTACCAACAAAGCCTTAGGCATTTAATAAGTTATGAGTAAAATATCTACTATTGATTATTGGATATTGAATAATTTTCTTATCGAACAAGCTTTCGAAAATATTTCGAGAAATTATTTTAACTCAGGACGATTTCCATGAAGTCACAATACACCTAAGATTTGGTTAGTAATAAGAAGCTGTTGATTATGTGACGCACAAACGAAATTTGGGGACAGGATGAATCCTTGTCACTTTTGAGACCATAATATGCTTGATAGATAACAGATGGCTATTGTTATCCCTAGCCACTACAAAAATCCAAGGTAAAATGTGAGAGCCTCGGCCCGGCCTTCTACATGAGGAAATTCTTCAAGTAAGTAATACTTAAAGAAACTAAAGAGGCAAAAAAAGCTAAGCGTAGGTACTTGTGATTCGCTCGCCGCACAATCGACTGAAATTGTGAATGTTTTTCATAGTAGGGGCAAACTGAAAATGAACGGAGAGATATTAGACGATATGTACTATAGCTACTTTACTTTTGATATGGAACGCATTAGTAGCTTTGACAATTTCTGGCATTATATTTTCATTCATTATAATTTCGTCCTTATTTTATATCGTGGTTGCTAATAGATTCATTTTTACATTTACAGGCTGCGGCTCCTGCAAACACAGAGCTTGAAATCATTATGCTCGACTGGATGGGTGAGCATTTAAATATCTAATGTTTGGCTAATCGCTTTCGCGGTACAGTGATCATTCGTTTCAATTACAGGTGTTAAGAATTTACGTACATACATTAACTTTGATTAATGATTGATGATGATGATTTTACAATTAAAAAATAAATAAATATGCGCCCGTTACCCAGAGAGGTAGGCAGAGATCATGGATGTCCAGCTGGCGCGATCCTGGCACCTCTCTTGCTTCTTCTACATTCATACATCTACACATACATGCTTGTCGGTTATGGGTACTCCTTATATCGCCCTTTTTTAATAAGCCACCAATCTGATCGATATAAGCTCTACTAGGGCTTCCCCTACCAACACTGCCACTCACTTTAGCTACAAAATTTTGTTTCGTTATTCTCCCTTCATTCATCCTTTCAACATACCCGAACCACCAAAGCTAACCTTTCTCTATTCTGTTCATAACATCCACTTTTAAGCCACACTTTTCCCCTATAATGCTATTTTTATCTTATTATTCAATGTCACGCCTAACATACTTCTTAAGGATCGCATCTCAAAGGCATTAACTCTTCTAGAATGCTTTTCTTGCCAAACCCATCTCTCACTTCCACACTTTAAATTGGGGCCTATTACAGCATTATTTATTGCCAGACGAGCGTTCATAGACACATTCTGACTCCGCACCACTGTACCTATAGCCCCATTCATTGTATTTCCTTCACTCGTCATTCAAAATCTTTAACATGTTTACATCTCTACTAAACATACACCCCAAATACACGAACTGTTCCACCGGTTCCACTTCTTTGCCGTTAACATTTATTTCATTATTGTCTTACCTTGTTCTCTTTCAAAGACCATTACTTTCGTCTTATCTACATTCATCTTCATGCCTTTACATTCTAATGAGTCATTCACTACATTCAGCATAGGTTGTAAGTCCTCCGCTGATGACGCAAACACGACTTGGTCATCGGCGTACACGAGACATTTTACAACTAGATCACCGATTTTTAATCCACAGTCTTCACATTTCAAAGCTTTCAAACAATCATTAATAAAGAGATTGAACAGCCACAGGGATGCTAAGCAGACCGTTAATCTTAACACAAGCCGTAGATTTACTATTATGATTAGGAATAAAAAATATACTACAACATACTGAATGCTGAAACAACCATTGAATGTTACAGGAAAGGCGATTGGTTTACCTTCATCCTTCTTAGCCTTGGAAGAAGGTAGCAAGGGAGGTGGTGTTATTGAAGTAAGTGTTATGGATTTGAAGCTTAGTTATCGACGGGAGCTTAGTTTTAGGATTGTAACCCAAAACATCTCACTTCTTCTCAGTTATAGAAAAAATCACATACACACTCAAACTAATTTATTTGTCAATATAACAATTGATGTGTTGCGAAAGATTATAGGTTCTCGTTTGTAAATAAGTCATTGAACACGTAAACTTATATTATGGCAGTGGCGTTGGGCTATTGATAACATGATTGGCAGAATTGAGGGTGAAGGGCAATACCAAGGCACGAACGATTCCTGCCGCCGAGTTTCGTCATTCGACGACACGACAGAACGCAGGTACCATCCACACCATCCTGATGGCTGGCATTCCTCAACTGTGCGGTACTCGCGAAATTTCCTGCCACGCACAGCAGTGTTGTGGAGTGGTCTGTCCTCGGCGGTATTTCCAAACCAGTACGACTTAGGGTCCTTCAAGTAGCGAGCCTATCTAGTATTTCTTAAATGCTGTTGTGTCGCCACACATCTGCAGTTCCTCTGGTGGTGCGGGTGTCCATGGGCGTCGTTGATCACCTCGGTATTCCCGAAGCTCGTTTGCCCCCTTCTCTTATAAAAAAAATGCCAAGGCTATCCATTTCAGTATCATTTAAAGCATGATACTCTTAGTTTTACTTGTTGTTTATTCTAAAAGATATCATAGACAAAAATACAGTAATTTTTGACAAACTTTTATGTTTTTTGAAATTTCTTGTATAATTAGCGCTTTGATAATAATGCTCAAATACTCAGCTGTATGACAGGACCCCATTAGGTACGCAATCCCGGAAATTCCATCGCTTCGCTAACTATTACAAGAATGCTGACAATTTTTTTTTAATTTCCGAAGGGTTCGGCGAGCGAATGTGTGCTTGTGTGCATGCTCGCCGCGAGGGCTAACGGCGTTAAGCGGCTCAAGCACCAGTTCCCGACCGTTGACGAAGGCCTCTTGCTGTCAAAGCTGATCGCTTACTGCTCAAAAGAGGCGCATTCGTGCGTCGAAAAGGCCGCCATGATAAGCTTTGTTAAAATGCGCATCTTGGAGCCCGACGAAAATGGTGCGCTCAGGGGTGAAACTTTAAAACAAGTAAGAAAATAAATTATTGTACAGACATAAAAATAGTGTTAACCGTAAAATATTCATTTTTTGCACTAGGTTATTTTTTACGAACTACCGTTCTGTGTAATTCAATGTGCCATTTTTACATATAATAAACTAATTATTTAACCATTATCGCAACAACATTTAACAACTTCTTGACCTTTAAAAAGTTGTCACGTCAATTTCCCTTGAATATTTCATAATGGCGAGTATTTTTTTATCATTAATTTTAGATAGAATGTAAGTAGATAGTTTAATCTCATAATTAAAAGGTACCGGCTTTTACATTCAAATCGGACAAAGTTACTTCAGGTCACGTTTTGCCCACGTTAATTTTATTATCAAGAAATCACGAAAATTTTAATAAGAGCAGACGGGGTATGCTTAACGATTCTATGGCGCGGTGAAGATAATCGAGAGATAATTGAAAAGGCGGGCGGCGGGAGGCGACGTCAGGCGGCGGCGTGATGCTGCCGGCCGTTTAATGACTCGCCCGCAGATTCCGGAAATACGTGGCGGGCCGGGAGACGACACGACCGCATTGTGAACAACTTTCTATGATGCAAATACTGGTTCTTCCCTTATAAAATAAAGCTCGCTATAAATTGAGTGCCATTTTGATCTGACGCATGCAAATGATAATGAAATGTTTATTCGAACAATTTTGAATCGGATCAATAATATAAAAGCAACATCAAATAAAACTATTATATAAAACATAGTTCGAAGGAGAACCATGTTTTATATATATATTATATATATATATATATATATATATATATTCCTTTTTTAAGACGTTCATTTGTATTTTCTTATTATATCTTTATCTGTATACATAAGATAGATAGACATCTCTACTAAATTAACAACATGATCGAATTTAAATTAATATGTCGATATTTACAGGCAATGGAAGAAGACGAGGAGGCCGGGCTAGTCCCGTTCTTTGTCGCCACCACGTTGGGCACAACTTCCTCCTGTTCGTTCGATGCTCTAAATGAAATAGGTCCCGTGGTGAGGAAGTTCCCGTCCGTGTGGCTGCACGTGGACGCTGCTTACGCCGGTAGTGCGTTTCTCTGCCCCGAACACAAGTATCATCTGGCTGGAGTAGAATACGCCGACTCATTTAACACCAACACAAATAAATTGATGCTGACGAATTTCGACTGTTCCCTTCTATGGGTCACCAATAGATATCTGCTTACGTCAGCCCTAGTCGTGGACCCTCTTTATCTCCAGCATTGCTACGACCACACTGCCATTGACTACCGGCACTGGGGCGTGTCGCTGAGCCGACGCTTTCGGTCCCTCAAATTGTGGTTCATGCTGAGGAGCTACGGCATAACCGGGTTGCAGAAGTACGTTCGGCGTCACTGTGAACTTGCTAAATACTTCGAGCAACTCGTGAAGAAGGACGAAAGATTCCAAGTGTGCAACCAAGTAAAGGTGAAAAATCATTTTATTATCATAGGATTTTTATGCCATCGCGCACAGTTTTATTTTATTTGCTCATAAACTAAATTTGATTAAATCTAAACTCCTAGTCACAGTAAGGACCTAACAAGCTTAATTATGAGCGGCTAGCGATTGCTTTTGGTCCTCTGGTTAAGTTTAAACGTTAGAATCTATAAATTTAAAAATGATGTTCTAGTTAGGGCTAGTATGCTTCCGTCTCGTGGGCGGGCCTGACGAGACCGGCGAGCAAGTGGACGAGCTGAACAAGAAGCTGCTCACCAACATCAATGCATCGGGCAAGATTCACATGGTGCCTGCGTCTGTGCGCGACCGCTTCGTCATCCGCTTCTGTGTCGTCTACCAGCACGCCACTCGAGAAGATATTGGTAATAATTGTTAAGCCCTATTCATTATTTTCTTGTTCGTTGTGACTAGAATTAAGATAGGTATGCCTCGGTGGTTCGAGCATGTTGAAAGCATGAATGAAGAGATTATAACGAAACAAATTTACGGTGCAAAAGTGAGTGGCATTGTTGGTAGGGGACGCCCTAGGAGAACTTATTTCGGTCAGATTAGTGGCTTATTAAAAAACGGTGCAAACGACCATCCATAACCGTCGAGCATGTATGCGTAAATATATGAATGTAGAAGAAGCGAGATGTGCCAGGATCGCGCCAAATGGAAATCCATGATCTCTGCCTACACCTCTGGGCTACAGTCGCGAACGCATATTTTTATTCAAAATTAACTTACTTTCTATTCAAATAATACACGAAGATAAAGCTTAAATAAAGCAAGACAAAATGAATTTTCGATGGACCTGGTAATTAGAAACAACGCTTAAAATAATATTAAGCTTTGGTTTCAGTTGATACCTTTTGATTCCAGAAATAGCTTGGGATATCATAACAGAATTTGCTACCGAGCTACTGGAGGGTCCGGACAAGGAACGAGTAAGTTTCGAAAGATTAAACATTACAAATAAGTATGAAGTTTTTAATAAGATTACATTAGAATTAACGAAGCCTGCAGAGCTATTTTCAACAATGGGTATAAAAGTTTAAAATGAATCCGCAACAAGATCATACACAAATGGGCCCACGCGACCGGTGAAATACCACGACCTCACAGAATAAGTATTCTGTATTATGTAAGTAGTAAGTATTATATAAGTATTCTGCATTTTGTCGAGTGAGTCTTCCTATCCTATTCTATAAGGATAAGGATCTGACAAGGCATCCGGCACTTTTCTCTTCAGACAAAACGTAGAATACTTCCACTTTACGCCTGTCTTCAGTGAGGTCATGGTATTTCACCGGTTAATAAATATAAAACGTTTATATTTGCACAACACATATTACAAAATATACCACCATGAACACACATTTATTTGTCCCTATTGTAGGACTTGAACGAAGAAAGGGCGCGTCGTAACCGCGCAGCGCTAGCTCACAAGCGTTCGTTCTTCGTGCGCATGGTCAGCGACCCCAAGATCTACAACCCGGCGATCAACAAGACCCCGCCGCCCGTGCCGACCACCCCCGGCTCCCCGCCCGCCGCCGCCGCTGCCCCTGTTTCACCCGACACACCCTCGGATGCCGGACCTGTCCTACCCACTACACCGTACGTAAAAAAATATTAAAGGGTACGGATTCCGAAACAAGACACGTAAACCACTTAGCACAAGCTTAGTTGGAGCAAATTACACAATCATTAGACTTTTTATTAAAAATAAACATTTCTATAAAAAGAAACTCTTAGGTAAATGTCCTGTATGACGTTTATGTTTTAAGTAGGTACCAGCTAGAAACAAAAGGATAAATAAATTGACAAAGTGTAGGTGTAGGTCAATGCTCAATTCTCGCATTATTTAACATTTTATAAAGGTTCAAAAGACGATTACGATTTCTTTAGAGGTTTGGTTTTGAAATGGCGTTAGTGACGCTGACTGTGAAATAATATCTTATCATAATCATATCTTGTTATCCAGTGGGTTTAAATCTGGACTAGAAGAAAGTCAGTCTTCATGCCCGATAAAGTTGATTCCATGGGCGGCGGCGGAACCAGTTTTGCGTGCTTCGTGCCCTGTACCTGGTGCAGAGTCCTGTTAGAAAGTGCCTGTTTTCTAACATTGTTCGAGAAAGAAGTTCCACTATGTTTGTAAGGACGGTATTTTGGTACACTATGGCACTGGTTTTGACACCAAAAAAAAAACACCTCAGTCAAGCCTGAATGTGAGACTCCAGACCAAATAATAAGTGACGATGGATAAAGACTTCGTTGAAAACTCGGAATACGTGGGCTGTCTTCTTCACTGCTGTGGGCATACATTTTACCATTTTGTTTATTGTAACATTCTTCGATGGTAGAATTTTTTTCATCCGAAACCAGAATTTCGCGGTATTTTTCTTCACACTTCACAGATTTAATGATTGCTGTTGTCCTAACTGTGCAAAGCCGGCTGAGCCTCTTACGATCTTCGAAGCGTAGGTATACGTATATTAAGATTTATATAATATAGATGTATACCTATATATCTACGAAACGGTTCTAACGATTTTCATGATGGAATTGTATTAAAAAAATACTATCTTACAAATACAATGCAGAGCGAAGCTCGGCCCACAGCTAGAATTTAAAATTTAATGGCAGAAATTATTGTAAATAACTTTAATTTTCAGCAAACAATCTTCTTGGATCAGCTGGCCTCTCGCGTTCTTCTTCCAGAGTGTCGATAACGACAATAATGATTTGCCTTTGCGGTATGTACTTACTAATTCATCCAATTTGTTATTTACTAATTCAGGTTTTTGACCGAACACTTTTGCCATTGCGTATCCTCTGGCTGGAGTGATATGTTTGGTTTTAATTTCAGTGAGTAATTTTTTTAAATACATTTATTTAATCGAGTGAGATCTTAAGACAATTTCCAGAGATTCATATTCAGACACTCGGTGAAGGTGAACAAGACAACTCATTTTAAGCGCTTTAGAGCTTACTTTGTGATTTGGGCCAGCAACACATATGCACTGGATGTTCATGAGCGTTGGTGATCACTTTACATTAGGAAACCCACTTTATGTCTGCGTCTTTATCCTTGACTTGGAAAATTTTAAATACTGATATATTTTTTGCGTATATATGCATTGAAACCGAAACCGCCTCTCATAGCGAGCTGTACTAACATTGTAAATCCTTTCCTCTTACCAAGTGTTGTATATGTATTTTCCCCAAAGGTTTCGACATTTAGACACGATGGTGCGTCTGAAGAGCCCCGGGCAGCCCGGAAGGCGGGGTTCCTCGCCAAGCCCCTCTCCCGAGCGCAGCGCGCCCTCGCCCTCCGCGCATTGAGCGCAGCGTTGCACTGCACACGATACTAACTACTGTTTATCTATGCTATTGTAATAAACAACTTCGTTGGCATTAAAGCTTTTTATTGCTTTCTTTGTCTTCTCGCCATAAATAAAATCTTGACAACAGACAACATAAACAAATACAGATTGTTCATAGAAACATTTTATTATGATCAATTTTGTTACATGTAATTGGCTTGCAATTGCCTAGTTGTAATTGTTTATTTAAAATACCTTCGAAATAAATATAAAACACTGCTGGACTTATTTATTTATTGAGAAAATATATGTTAAGAATCTTCAATTGTATTTTTTTCATTAACATGGTGCTTGAATAGTTCTCCATCCCATCCTACAGAATATAAAATATCTGTTTCCCTTACATCCCACGCGAAACCTCTTATAAAGCCATTATGCATTTTTCCATTCGTATACACAATATTAATCTTGGTATCAGGTGTGACTTCACAGACTGTTAACGTTTTATTGTCACAACAAACTGCCACTTTATTTGTTCTGAAAGAAAAATAGAAATATCTTATTCTATAGATAAAAATCTCGGGCCGCAATGTCTGTCCAGGATAAACTCCCGAAAGTACCGAAGTGATCATAATGAAATTTGGTCACTGTGTGTAATTTAAGTAAGTTAGTAAGTTTCTTTTAAGTAAAAGATTCTTGACCTCAATATTTATTATTTCAATAACGATATAGTTTTAATTATTCCATTAGTTATAAGTCATAAACCAACTTACTATAACAATGATAGTATGGACACAATACTTCAAGATCTTTTGTAATGAGGCTGTTGTCACATGTTTTTTCCTGACCATAGATAATTAGTGCTATCCATGTGAAGTGAAGAGTGTAGATATAGTAATATATAATAATCAGCCTTTTTAGTGTGTTTCCTCACTGCAGGGATACAGACCTCCTCTGCGATAGAGGTAGGGATAAAGGACAGAGTAGGGTAGAGGAGTAGTAAATATATAAAAAAATAAAATTAATGGTTATGAGAGGTAGTATGAGGCAGTTTCAGTGTTACCACAATCTCGTAAAGTCACTAAAATATAGTTTACCATAGTTGAAAACAAAGATATTAATAATGTAAAAATTTTTTACACAAGTAACCATTTAGGTCTAGTTGATCTTAAGTCAATCAATCAATTTAAGTCTTCTTTGTAACATTTTCTCATTCATTATAGTATAATGAATATATTGTATCATACCCTGGCTGATCAGCTATTTGATGTACTGCAGCTGGAAACTCTGTCAAAGTGGTTCCATCTCCAGGCTTTCTGATATCTAGCATGCTCAACACACCAGCGTCATCTCCAAATAACAATCGATTTTCATCAAGCCACTGTAGACAGCGGATACCACAGTTGTTCCTAATAATGTCTGAAATTTATACCAGATTAAAAAAAATATGCAATTGAATGTTATTGAGACAAAAAATAAGCTACCACATATAGCAATCACTATCTGGAACTTTGTACTTCTTCAATGATTTCCAATGTTCTAAACAAATTACATAAGTGTAAACTTGAGGATGCTGTGACATATTAACTTAAACAAACTATGCAAGTAAAATGCTGACTTTAGCTGATGCTATTTTAACACACATTCACATAACAGACAGAAACAATTTTGACAGGAAATTGTTACATTACATAAGTTTATACAGAGCAAATATTCCATAACAGAGAAGTTATAACTAACCACAAACAGGTTGAAATATGTTCTCATCCCATAAACTAATGAATTGATCTAATGAACCAGTTGCAAAGGTTTGTGATTTGCTTCTCACGGAGACAGTGTTAATGGCCATTGTGTGAGCTGAGCTATAGTTCCTTATGCAAACCAAGTCAGAGATATCCCATACCTGTAATGAGGGATATTAAGGGGAGTAAGGAATATTTAGGACATAATAATAAATAAATACATTTTAACTGTAACCACAAACATTATATTATTACATGACTAAAAACTTTTATTAACCCACATCCTTTATAAGTAAGCATAAGTTTGGTATGATTGGATCTCAGATCAGATTGAAGTGATTGTGGATAAAGCATACACTTTATGCAAAATAGTTACCTTAAAAATTATGTTACTGATATAAACTGATGACTATTTTTCTTTCTTGATGCAAGACATTTGTTAATATCACAAAAACAATGTGGTGTATTATGTTCACTTGTTAAATATTAGTCAATTTACTAGCTGATAAAGGAAAAGACCATGTCTACCTTCACATTTCCATCCGCACCGGCCGTAACATATTTTTTTCCAGATTCCAAACAGTCTACTGCAAGAACTACATCATCATGTTCTGCTACTGACAGCTCCTCATTCCATTGTTTCCATGCATCATCATTAGTGGTCCATACACTTATTGCACCACTGTCCTCACATAGTAACACCTAGTACATAATGACTATGATCAGGGACAGAACCAAGTGAAGGGCAACCTATAGCATCAATATTTTAACTCATATCTGCTAATAAAGTAACTTATTTTTCACTATTTGATGACCCAAGGAAAACCATTTTTTTTTCAATAAGTACTCATACAACAGAAGTATTAAAAAAAATATAAGTTATGCGACACTAAAGAAAAAGACTAAATGTTCACATGAATAATAAAAATTATTAAAACATTACCCTGTTAGAATTCTCCACAAAAGATCCATCTGCTGTCCCGCTTGTTAGGGTTATGTTCTTTTTTGCTGATTTAATAAAATTCTTATGATTTACTTCATTTTTAATTATATTTATACCACCATTCCAATAACGTCCAGTTAATTCTGAACATCCAATTAATATTGTGCCATCTTTAAAAATATAAATATGTTAATAAGAAATCACCTTATTAAACTAAATAAATTATATATTCTTAAAGTTTCATCATACAAAGGTTTGATATTGGTGACCAAATAAAACAAACAAGCTTACTAATGTATCATTTATGTGAAACATCTATTAGTGCGCCTAGTAAAATCCACCAGTATGCCGTGACAGCATTAACAGCTGAAATTTTTCTAAAAGGGATGCTGCAGTTGCCAAATTTTTACCAATTAATCTGTTTTGATTGCTTATGCCATAAGGTTTTTGAGCTACAATTATAAATTGTTGTTTGTGTTTGGATCCTCATGTAGACCTTTAACCACAGTAAATTTTTGTGCCTTTCATAGTACAATCAAAAAATATGGTCAATCTCACAGTAAATATGTTTTATAAAATGACTGAGAAAATATAGCTTTGAGCTAACCTAATGTTCAAACTTAAAATTGGTTTTTAGACCTAAACAAGGAAATAACATTTCAGATGGTGATATGAGTATGGTCGAGTAAGAAGCAGAAGGGATCGCAGAAGAAATCATGTTGTTAATGTCTCCATGTATTCCTTAACATTCAAATTTTCATAAAGTTTGTATAATATATATATAACCAAATAACTGAAAGAAAAGGTTTTTAGAATACTCAAACCTGGATGAAGTCGAATGTAATCCAAATAGGATAATGTACTGGTACCAGTCGTATCCGATCTATAGACTTCCGCATTAAGATGAGGTGGTACAATTGTTTTATTGTTATCCATGAGAAAATGTATTATTATACTATTTATTTATATTTACTTAAAACTGTTATTACTACGCTATTCGAAATTTAAAATCCTTATGATTGCCTATAAACTTGTAAGATTGCAATAATGTTTCCACTTAGAAATATAAAAGTTTTAAATTAAAAGAAAAGCTATGATGGTAAAATGTAACCAAAACTAATAAGTAGTAATAAGTATATAAAAAGTTAGTAAAAAGTAATAATAGTTCATTTGAAGTAAATTTTAAGATTTTTTTGGTAATTGGCTTATTTTTTTTGTCAGTGTCACGTGTCACTCACATCAATCACACTTAGGGCTGTGATATGAGATGACGCGACCACGGTCATTCCCGTTTCACTTGTTTCCGAGCGTTACAATTTTAAACTCAAGTAGAATGGATTATGGAGCGTTTTAATAATAATGATCGTATAGAACCACTATAGAATAGTGACGAACAAAAAGAAAACAAATTCATCACTCACTACTGCGCCATTTGATGAGAAATGGCGAAGCAGTAATTGATATAACTGTTGTCCAGCTGACTCGCGATCATGCTACGGATGCTGTTGGTGCTGCCACGTGCTCTGTGCACCAAGGATGCACATCTTTTACGCATTGTAGCTTACCAGCAGTCTACCCGATCTTCAGCAAACATCCTTGATGGACTACAAAGTAAAAAAATAAAGAGTAAAACGTATAATTTTGACTTCTGTCGAACAACGTGGAAACAAGCTACCATGTTCGCCCGCACTACTAGCGCCCTTCGCTCTCTCTCAATGTCATCATTGTCATTGAAGTCAGCATATGAAAAAGAGGGTTGGCTTCGAATAAACTAATCAATCAAATTGGCATAAAATCTCAACCAATGTGCAATTTATCTTTTCATTTCTGATATACGAGGAAATATGATGCTAACCTACGATTACGACGAACCATTTTTTTGTTTTTGTTGCGTCAGGAAATGCCCACGCACATCCGCCTAAAACCTGACGGATGCCTCACGCGCATATCGGAGGGGCTACGGGAATGCTTTCGCACAATTTCCGCGGCCCCGCCTGCTCCAGCCGTTTCCGACTCCACCTGAGGAGACGACACCAGTACAATGCAGGTTCGGGATTCTCTGCCCTACCCTGCTGGTGCCGCCTTGAGTATTTTATAGAGGTTCACTTCTGGTGGCACTCGTCTTGAAAAAGAAAAAGGCCTGCGGACTCAACCGATTCCTCCCCGAGCGGCCTCCTCTGGTCGGTCCTGCGCCAAGGACCAGCACACTCCTGCGAGCCCACGAGTGGGCCCTTCGGATCAGGTCGCCCGCAACCGAGATCATGGGCTCCCCTTGGTGTTTGGTTCGCGGGGCTTTCGCCCTACTCCGGACCGCACCAGGCCGGAGCATTCCTCTATCCAACACCCGGGGATGCTCCACGTCGGAGCTCACCTCTTCGCCCACCGAGACAACTGAGCAAGTCCGTGGACAACTACGACAAACCTAACCTAACGTCGACAACTCAGCTCTTCTTCCCCGACGTGATGAACGCCCCAGCCACACTTCGGAAGCTGCACCTGGATCCTGGGCTGGTGCAAGTGTTGGCGGGACACGGGGGGTTCATAGCATATTTGCACAGGCTTAAGTGCAAAGAGAACCCCTTCGTGCATCTATGACCCAGCACGGGAAGAAAGCGTGCTGCATAGTTTGACGGAATGCCCAGTATTTGAGCTAAAGGGGCTTGAATTTGAAATGAAAACGAAGAGTAAGATTACGAAAGATAATTTATGTATTTTGGTATAAGAAAAAGTAAATAGAGACGAATTTGTGAAATATTGCAAATCCCTAGCCCTAAGTGTAATAAAAAGGAATAAATAGTAAATTATGATGTTAGTATTAGTTAGCATAAGATTAGTATAAAAAAAGAAATGAAATTATAAATATAAAAAAATACTCATTGAAATAAACTAAATCCTTGAAAAAATTATTTACCCGTAAAAACAGTGACCTTTATATTTGGGGTGAACGAGAGGGCGGCATAGCGCCGCCCAAAAAAAACCTAACCTAACGGGCTAAATAGTGAAGTAGGACTAACTAATTAATAATTTTATTTAACAACATTGAACTTAAATGTGGCCGAATGAAAATAAAAAGTACTTTTCGTTAAAAGTTTATTTATATATATAGTTATATATAAATATATACAAGCTGAGCCCCGCGGCTTAACCCCCTACACGTTTTAATTTAACGCGTTTAATTTTGAGCGTACGAAAAAATATGACGAAAATTTCATCAGCAAGTGGTCCTTTTAAGTTTATCAATGGCACCACAAAGTTTTTATAGTGACTTTTATTTTTATTAAAATCAGTCCTCTAAATATGTTATCCACATACTTATTTCAATGAGTGCAACTTCTCGAACAGAACATACGTTAAATCCTTTATACCTGCAAGTCTAACCCATTCATTGCATATGAGAATGAAATTTAAACAATAGTTAGTTATTTATGAACAAATTTCAAATACTATTGTGTTACACAAGTGAAATTTCAAAAGCAATATTGTCTTTTTGTTTGTTACGTGTTATTGCATTTTTCAGTTGTGCGCAATTTTAATCTTTTGATATCATCTAAACTATTGGTCAGAATGATATAGTTCCCAGGTCAATTATAACCTACATTAAATTCTCTTGATAATTAACACATTTAAATAGATGAGGATTCATACCGAACACGAATAGTAGCGTAGCGCAATGGTAGCATCTATCATTGCCCTACATTTTATCAATATTGATACCCAAGCGTACTTCACTATTAGCCCCAAATTAGCCCCGTTAGGTAGGTAGCATCGTTTTTACTGTTAAAATGAAAAATTTCGACTTTAGAAGTACTTATTATTGATTAACAACTCTTTTTCGAAGTTAACCCTCTTATGAACGTAGTTAATTCGGTGCAGCATACACTGTGCTGTTTTCAAAAGTCATTGACATAATTTAAATTTTATATGCTCACTAACCTAAAAGTGATTCGGTTGCCATATACACAAGTTGAAGTAGTAGGTAATATAGTTATTACATTCTCCCTTTCTGATCTAAAATTCGTTCAAGTTCTTTCTTCTTAGTGATTAATCTTAATCATTAATTTATTAATTGAGTCGGTAATTAGCTGTTCATTTTTTTTAGAAGTTCTACAATTATTCATACGTAAGGTTAGAAACATTTATAATATACGCTTATAAAATTTCATTCTAATTAGTAATTTAGTTATAATTTTTTTATAGTCATGATGTTATTATTGGTTCCGTGTGGAATTGTAGAAACACTATAGTATAGTGTTATCACATTATAGTGTTTAGTGTTCCCAATATTGTATTATGTTGAGTTTTTGCCTTTTCTTGAATTATAATAGAACGAAAATACGTAATACTTTATAAGTTAAGCAACTATGCACAATTATTCCTGTTGTTTTATAACAATGCTTAATAAAATTAAAATTTCTGCATTATGATGTATAATGATTAATAATTTTATGGTTGTCCCATTTGGGATATTGTTAGGTTTCAAAAGTGTCAGTGAAAAGCAGATTGAAATTGCTGTCTTTGCTTACCCCAAAATTGAGTAAAATGCAATGCATATTGAAAATAAATAAACTATGTGAAGCAGAAAATCTGTGAAGCTTCTTTTATAACCATTGTATACTATGATTTATATTAAATGACTATGATTTATATAGAAAAATATTGTATTATGATTGATTATAAATGTATATAATTTTCTTAACACATGATGAAGGAAGAACAAAAGTAACATAAAAGATAAACTGTTGTTGTGTACAGGCAAATATGGGTCGATTAGAACTTCTACAGACTGTAACAGGTCATAAAGGAATTGTTTGGAATGTTTCGTGGCATCCGCAAGGAAATGTTTTTGCTTCATGTGGAGAAGATAAAATGATTAAATTGTGGAGTAAAGAAGGTCAAGACTGGGCTGTAAAGACTATTCTTGTTGATGGACACCAGCGCACTATTAGAGAAGTGGCATGGTCTCCATGTGGCAATTTTTTGGCTTCTGCAAGTTTCGATGCCACAACAGCAATTTGGGACAAGAAAAGTGGTGTGTATTTCAACTGAAATATTTGGAAGTCTTTAATTTTTTAATTATAACTAAAATTATATGTTAATAGGTCAATTTGAATGCAATGCCACATTAGAGGGACATGAGAATGAAGTAAAAAGCGTGGCCTGGTCACCTTCGGGACAACTTTTGGCAACTTGTGGACGTGACAAGTCAGTATGGGTTTGGGAAGTGGCTGGTGATGATGAATATGAGTGTGAAGCTGTCCTCAATGCTCACAATCAAGATGTGAAAAAAGTTTGTTGTATAACTTATTTAAACATTACTTGTATACTATTTAAACCAAAGATAAAATATTATTATTGTTATTATAGGTTGCTTGGCATCCTTCTCTTGATATATTGGCATCAGCATCTTATGATAACACGGTGAAAATGTATAGAGAAGATTGTTTAGACAATGATTGGTCCTGTGTGGCTACTTTACAATCACATGAATCTACTGTGTGGAGCCTAGCTTTTGATAATACTGGAGAAAGACTTGCCACTTGTAGTGATGACAGAACAGTTAAAATATGGAAAGAATATAAGCCTGGTAATCAGGAAGGTGTCATTGCAGATGACAAAGAATCCAGTTGGAAATGTGTCTGCACATTATCGGGATACCATACAAGATGCGTTTATGACATTGCATGGTGTCCAAAGTCCGGTCTTTTAGCAACAGCATGTGGTGATGATATTATAAGAATTTTTAAGGAAGCAGATGATTCAGATCCAAATGCACCCACATTCGAACTTGTCTCCACACAGCTTAATGCACACTCACAAGATGTAAACTGTGTAACGTGGAACCCAACCGGTACTGAAGAATTACTTTCTTGCAGCGATGATGGAGAAATAAAAATATGGCAATATTCAGAGTAGTCTATATTTTCTACAAACCAAATAAAGTAGTTGGTGTATTTTATAAGTTTAATATGTAATATGTTAGACTTTACATGAAATTATATATGTTGGATCATGAACAAAAAAACTGTGTATCAAAGTTAAGATTTTAGATATTTTGTAATGCAATTACTATTTGTATGCTTGTACTAAAAAGATAATCAATGTTTCAAACATAAATAATTGTAAATTCAAGTATGAGTTTTAGTCATTCAATGGCATAGACATAATAAAACTAAAATAAATAGTAAATTTAAAACTTTATGCAATGAAATACGAAAATCCAACTGCAAGTTTGTATATCCCATGTAGAATTCAGGACTGCCCATACCAATAGTTTCTTTTTTAAAGAAAAAAGTAAAAATGATGAAGTGGCAACAAGCTTACGAGTTGCAAATGCAGTGCCAACCTTTAAGGGACAGAGGAGGTGATAGACAGAAAAAATAATATTTCCTTTTCCTATCCATCCCTTCCCCCATTAAATCGTTTTCCCTTCTAACAAGAGTAGGATGGAAGGAAGTCGACTGAAAGTAGGCCTCAGACACCTCTCACATTGAATAAAAGTAAGAATACACCTGTCTTGTGAGCTTGTGGTATTTCATTTGTTGTGCTGGCCCATTCATATAACAGATGTTACACTGTAAAAGTTCATCTAATATTATGTATGTAACAACAATTGTTTTAACCATTTAGATTATAATTTGTCATTGCATGGTCCTTTGGTCATAATATGCCAAATACTGTATGGAATGTACACTGGCTACCGTCACATGCCTGGGTCAATAAAAGACTGGTTATGTTCCAAAGGCCAATTTAAGGATATTTCTTCTTTTCTTCCTCATCTTCCCTCACCACTATTTAAACCAAAATATATACTGTCGTCACGAACTTTGTATGTATATTTTAAGATGGAATCCACAATTTAAACTATACCTATCCTCTTCTTTACATTAAGCTAAATCTAGTAGGATTTGTAAACAAATTGTCTTGTCTTTTCAGTTTTCTAATGTTTATTACAATAGGATATAATATATTAAGAACAAATGGAATAAAGCGATTCTTTTCTTTTGCTGCAAACCCGAACATGTCTAACTCTGAAGGTAATGGGATTAAGTTGGCAGAAGTTATTAATACGCTAGAAGACTTTGCTCCTAAAGAACTGTCCGAAAAATGGGACAACACCGGACTTCTGCTACAACCATACACTGAAAGGTATATTATCATAATGGAAGTTTAATTGCTTGGTGGTTCAGCTATATGGCTGAAGGTTTATGGTCCTGTGATATGGTCTTAAAACTTGCTCATTTATTTGACATCTTAAATTGTTAAAATTGCTGTTCACTTTGATGTTACTTGCCATTGCATACTTAATATAATTAGAGGATTTTATTGTAGTCTGAATGTGAGTTTATATCCGCAAACACAACAAGTAAACATGGTACCATCCTATGTCTTAAGGCAAGCATGATAATTCTTCCATACCATAATTTGAATTTAATCCTCTTCGCATCTCATTAAACGATTTTTTTACAGACTAATAACCAAAATTCTATTGACAAACGATTTGACAGAGAATGTGGCTCTTGAAGCGCATAATCATGGCTGTGAAATGATTATTTCATATCATCCACCAATATTTGTTCCATTGAAGTCTGTTATCCAAAGGTATATGTATTTTTTTTACTTAGATATTATCTACACACTATATTTATACCTGGTGCAGTAGAGACTTGGTATTGAGTTCATTCAATTCTACATTTGTTTTACATTAAATGAATTTCATTTCTAGAGCTAAAATAAGTCATTCCTTCTTTGTCTATAAGGTCGAAATTATTCGTATTAAAATTGAACAAGATTGGATGACCAACCTGACTTTTTTAAATTCACTAAACTGTAAAACGATCTTAAATTATTACACGCTTAAATAATTCATTGTCCTCAATTAAAGTTTAATATATTAAATAAATAAACACAACATTGCAAATTTCGTTATCTCTGCCTACCCATATAGGTTACGGGCGTGAGCGCATATTTATTTGGTAAGGCTTGGTCATATTATGGTAACAATTTTATATTGCCCTGTCCTCAGGTCATGGAAGGAGCGCATTGTTTCCTTCCTGATAGAGAATCGCATATCCTTGTATTCTCCTCACACAAGTTGGGACAATACACCAGGAGGTGTCAACGATTGGCTGGCATCTGCTTTTCCTTACACTGAAGGTAACCCGATTATACCGGGTGCAAATCCCAATACAGGTGCTGGAAGGTAATTTATGATTTTTATTAAATTAAGCTTTTTTAACCGTAAATGGCATCCGCATGCCACCAGGCTCTTGCTGCGATTTCAATTGCGGCTGCAATATCCGCTGCCGCCGTACTGTAAATAAAAACTCTTTCCATACATATTTTGACCCCACACCGCATTGCGCCAATCCGCATAAAGCGTGTGGCGTCTACGATTGGATTATTGAGAGGTATTCCTAGCTTCTTTTTCCTACAAAAAGACAACGCACCCCATAGTTCTTGTGGTTGTTTTATGTTCATGTGTGCTTGCACTTGCTTTGTTTGTTGGTTTCTACTATGTAAACACCTTTGTAGTAAACGCTGACAGACAGGGATAAACTAGGATGTCGATTGCGAAGTTACGTTACACAAATATCTGACTAATGTGTATATTTTGCTTCTCTAGTATTTCGATTTTAATAAGCATAGTAGAGTAAGGCAGTTATTATTTCTGTCGTCAACGACAGAGTAATCGCGACAGCTCATTCATTTTCTATTATCAATGTTGAATTAACAATTAGTTATACAACAATATTTTCTACCAGGTTTTTATGTTTAAAATCGGACATGCCTTTAAACGACGCTGTGAGCAGAGTGAAAAAGATTACAGGTTTGAAATATGTCCGCTTAGCAATCGCCAGTGGTGGAACTATGAGTGATTCCATCCAGACTGTGGCACTGTGTGCTGGTTCGGGGGGATCTGTATTGAAGCATGTCAAGAAAGCTGACCTTTTCTTGACAGGTTTGTATTTCTGCTAGCTACTAGTTTCTAAATTATTGTAAATGAGTTTCCCTTGATCTCAACACCATAAAATAATAGTTTGGAAACAGAAACCCTGTGTCAGCCATCCGCTTTCAAATGTTCGTTTCATTGTTCGAGACAGCTAATAGGCAAGCGTCGTGTTGATATAAAGAAGTTTCGTAACATGCACATTTCTGTTTTTTAGGTGAAATGCTTCATCATGACGTGTTAGATGCCACCCAAAGAGGAATATCTGTCATACTGACTAATCACTCGGATTCCGAAAGAGGATTTTTGCGTGGATTTTCGTCACATTTGCAAAATAGATTGAATAAACAGATAGAAGTTTTTGTCAGCGAATGTGATAAAGACCCATTGACAACAGTTTGAATGTTATATAATTAGATATTAATTAATAAATAAAACAAGATGTCATTTGAAATGCGTTTTTATATTACTGTTAATATAAGGTTAGCATTTAGCATTATTAGGGAAGATTTGTTATCATTATAAAAGTCACCGTGAGATCATTGTTACACTTCTTTCTCCATTAAAACAGGAACACACACATTAACCAACTTTCAAAAATCACTTTGTGATTCAATTTTTCAGCAAATTTTTCACGATTCACTTAGACTAGTATTGTATCCACTTATAGAAGTTGGCAAGGTCTGTGTACATGTGTTTTTGATTTTCTTGCCCTTTTCCTGTATCCGTTTCCTTTCTGATCAGGAATTATTTCTGAAATATGTTCATGTTATATACGTATAGGTTATAAATGAGTATCATGCGATACGAGTTACTTACGTAGGGCTATTTTATTTATCTGTTTGACTCTAACATTATGTTCTATAGAATTTTCTTTGTTTTCTTTAGTTGATCGATTCTTACTCTCAGAACTATATTTAAGCGGTTTTATTTTGCGTACAGAGGAAACCGTTCCTTCTTTATCGTCGTAATTAATGACATACTCACTTCGTCTAGTTTTTTTTGCGTCATGATAATTTTCCGGAATTTTGTTCCTCAACTTTGAAGATGGCTTTGTTTTCTGTGTATTGGTAGATAAATTCTTATTATTTATTGAGGAAGGTGTATTATGTTTAATATCATAAATTTCTTTAAACTCTTTGTCGCGCGTAGTGCTATCCGCTTCCTTTTTATTGCCTTGTTTTTTCAAAGATGTATTAGTATCGAGTCCAGGCTTAGCATGACGATGCAATGAACTTATTCGATGATCCTTCTGACCAGGAATTAAATCTTTTTCACGTGTTTTATTGCTTCTATCGTAAATACTTTCCTCGCGTTTATTCCTTCTACTTTCACAATGAGATAGATCAGGAGTAACGAGTTTTTCTGTTCTTTGTACTCTAGTTTTTCGTGACTGTGAACTATCATTCATATAGCTTTTGTTGTTTAGCGAATCGGATCGCACAGCTTCCTTCCTTCCACCTTCATCTTGCTTACTAGTTTTAGCTTTAACACGCTCCGTACTACTATTTTTTACGATTAGGCTTGATTCCTTTTTTATTTGTGGTTGTTGTTTTAAGGCTGTTTTATCACTTAAATCATCTCTTCCTGGTCTTAGATTAACATACAAAGACGTGTCTCTGGACACTGTTTCTTCGGTTAAATAACGATTCTTATAGAAATCGTTGCCCTTCATCCTGAAATTAATAAAGCATGATTAAATTTATACCGATTTGATTGGTTCGTTTTATTAGTATTATTTTATTATTATTATAAAGGTAAATATTTAAATTAAATATGTATACGCTATTATTTACACAACTTTCCGCATCGTAATTACTTAGTTTTTTTTAACGTAAAGATAATTCATTAATGCAGTAAGTAGGTACATTTGATGTAAAATAGATCGGGAAATCACTTATTTTCCTTGCATTATTGATGGAGTGTGTTATACATATTAAATCTATGGCGGTACCCATTAGTATCGAGAGTCTTAGGTTTTATTAGACACCAATGGCATAGTCATAACAAAAATAGCAGCCTAAAATAGCACCTTCATGTCTCGCTGTATTTGTAATTATAAAATAGAATTTTATACTTAAAAAACACTTATCCGCTCCGTTCGCTACATGCTGATAAACAAAATACTTTGGTGTACCCTATTTATCTACAAAAATACGGATAACTTTAAGCCAGCATAGTTCGATTTAGTATTTATTGTTTCTCTAAACTTACCGTAAGGAAGCAAAATTTTTTGAACTACTCTTTTGGGGATGGTTTTGTTCCTTGTAACGCGATCTGTTGGTCTTCGGTGGCTCGGATATGCTGCGGCTTGACGAGCTCGTCGTCTCTTGTCTTCTCAATCTAGATTTGCGTAAGGTCGCTGGAACATCATCGTTCTCTAGCTCGTCTATTGAATTCAAATTCTTTGTTCTTGCCTCGGCCTCAATGTGACAATATTTGTTTCGTAGCCGAGGAGCGGGAACTGGTGTGTAGCTTGATGTATACAATATATTTTGATATTCTGGACCTTCATCTGATTCGACCTCGCTACTACAAACACTATTCGAAAATTTTCGGACCAATCTTACTGATTCAAAAATCTCCTCTTGCTCTTTGTTTTTATCATATAATTTATTCATGAGGTGTTCATGCGGTTTTAAAATAGACTCTCGGTCTTTTTCAATGCCGAAATACATTAGATCGGTTTCTCTCAGTTGCCGGGAATTTGATACCCCTAATGTCGGAGATTTTTGAATCGCTTGTAATTTTCGCTTAACAGAGTTAGTTAAAAGATTATCGTCCTTATCGTTCATTAATTGCAATTGTGTATTGGTTTCCACTAATGGCTTACGGCTTTTTCTACAACTGTCTTGACTGAAGGTACCTGAAAATTATAATTTATAAGTAAATTATTAAAATGAATAACTTTCAAACAGAATTTTCGTTTTAATAACAGATGAGATTGTTTACCTTCATTGGTGGTCCTATGAGACTTATGAAGAAAAGCAGCTGTCGTAGATCTAGTTGAATAACTAGGCATAGTTTCATTACAGTATATTTTTTCAGGCAGAAGTTTACGGGCATTAACTAGAGTGACACCAGATATGCCATTATCGTCCTCGCTACCATTTTTAACCACATTATTAATGTTATCATCGTTCCCAAGTAACATGTTCTCTCCTAAGAGATATGGCTTGGGTTTCGGAATTTTATTTTTGAGAATACTTTTTGTAGCTGCTGTATTCTCATCGGAATCACCAACTTCGTTAGTGCTATAACCGGAAAAATATTCAGTTGTACTACTTCCGTGAAAATCAGTCTTTTCGCCGAAAAGAGTAACGGATTTCTCGAATTTATCGCCAATAGGAACAAATGCACTCCTTCGCCGTCTAAAATCATTGGTAGGTGGTGGTTTGTCATCAGTAGCAATTATATTAACGGTTCCTGTATCCGCAGCAAAATGTAGTTCAGTTTTGCAAAATTCAACTTTTTTGGATTTACGGTCATTTTCGTCAATGTTTTGTGGTTTTTTATACTCAAAACCATTTTCTGTTTCAAGAGCTACTGGAAGTGTGATGCATACTTTGCC
The DNA here is from genome assembly GCA_029849275.1 of Papilio elwesi. Classification (NCBI taxonomy): domain Eukaryota; kingdom Metazoa; phylum Arthropoda; class Insecta; order Lepidoptera; family Papilionidae; genus Papilio; species Papilio elwesi. The sequence continues at coordinate 6,568,282 of CM056690.1, forward strand.
TGTAGACTGCAGAGTTATATTATTATCACTCAGTTGTTCCGGCGTCACGCTACGCTCTTTAAGTGGCTTCATAGCATGGCTGGCAAAGTTCAACCTGTTTTTATAAAGCCAATTTTTGAATGTTTCATCTTGTGCTTCGGACTTTCTATCCTTCTTATGATGGCGTGCACTATCTATATCATCAACAATTTCAGACGACTTACAAATACCGCTGTCGGTTGAAGATTCAAATAATCTATCTTTTCTATCTAAAATGACTTTGTTCAATGGTGCTGTATCTTCGAAACTATAACTCTTTCGTCTGTTATTCCAGTCATCGCTACCATTTAAAATAGACTTGTATTTAAGGGTGCTTAACGTCACAGGGGCATCTAATAATGGCGAGACTCGATTATTTTTAGGATGACTTGGTTTTATAATGTGACTGTGTTCGAATATATGATTTTTAAAAGAATTTTTTCGATGTGTTCTAGAATCGAGGTCAATAATGCTGGCATTATCGGTTGATGAAGATTCCTCACTCGGCATCCGTATCGAACTCCTTCTGACACCGCTGCGCCATTTCGACGGTTCTGATATATCTAAATCGTCTGGTTCGGTTACTTTGTAATTCGGCTTCTCGACGTCTGTATCGATTATTTCCAAAGGTAATGAAGATATCTCCAAAGGTTTCGATGGCAATGATGTTGGTTCGACGAAGTCATATCCAGAAGATATTACCTGCAATTGAATTAATAGTAAATGTAAAAGTAGTAGTAGTAAACATAATATATGCCAATGTAATTGGAACTAAAATTTATTTTAATAGGAGTCCCAAGCAGTAAAATTGATTACGTTTGCTGATGGCTGTTGGGACCTAAGTACATACGTAATTAATACTTTGTTGTTAAATCTGCTGTTAAGCGTTCAAATATTTCTGTTTTGTGAAATTTGCTTAAATTCAAACATCGCTATTTCAACATTGCCCTACTCGTTTCGACACTTAATAATATTGAAAAGTTAGTATCAAAATTATTGTAGTATAAAACATGACCTACTATATTATAATATATCATGGACACTTAGTGAGTTGAGATATTGAAAGTTGCAGAAGCCCACGCACATGAGCACATGTGTGGATGTTCATGTGCGTGCGATATAAGTTTATGTCAGCGTATACATATATCTAGTGTTTGTTAAATACGATTTTAAATTTTTACCAAATGTCTAAAGTACTGTTAGTCTCTCTTTTTTCAATCGTTATCGCAAAATATAATATAAACAATTTTAACCTTATATTGAATGTGGTGGGTTAGTGTGGCCCCGAAGCCAATCAATTTGCGTGAAAATTGAAAATGTTAAAACTGTTTTAACAACTGCAGAAAGTTAGTCGATTCCTTCACTAGAACCTTCGATTCATTTGTAGAAAGCGAAGCCGGCATTTGTTTTGGACATTGTCACCTTTGCTTTGCAACCTCAAGAATTTGAACATCGTCACGACGTTATAAGCAGCAAAACGCGCTCTTTTCACTGATATGACCTATGTGCAGAAATAAGAAACTATTAATTTACGTTAATAAAAATATATGTACCCTTCTAGAGGACTGTAGCATGTAGGAGGAGGCTGGCACCCCAGGGCCTGCGGTGGAGTGGTATGCGGCTCGGAGGACGCGCACGCGAGCGCCCGGCGCACTCGCGTTCAGCACCTCCATCGCGCGCGCCACGCGCTTCGTCACACCGCCTTCGGTAACCTGCATGACATATAACTAAATTTTCGACGAAACATCTAATAACATTGCAACTTGGGAAGAGTGGGGTCAATACGGACATCAGTTTCTAACCGCCTAGCGCCCCGCACTCATTCTTGTTTGGTGGACAGATGGTTGTCAAGACGGTCTGCTGCGCACGCTTGCAAAGATAAGTTAAATTAAACATTTTGTAGTCATTTCTTATTTTTATGAATTATGGTTTTGTGTTTACCATGACTAATGATATAAACATTGCCTAAAATATTACTTGACTTAAAAATAGTTAAGCGTAGGCTTAGTAGGCAAATAAAAGAACAATTTAGTCTAATAAGTATATTGAATATATAGCTAACATTTTAATTTTGTAAATTGTTTATGTGCGATTGGGTTAATTGCGAACACTAGTCGTGGAGTGATCTCGGGCGTCTTTTACTCATGTATAAATATCAATTAATTGCAAATTAGTTGCAGATGCCTAGTAATTATAAAAAGCAAAGAAAGACTTACAGCAGTTAAAAAATATGACTGAATTTTTCAAAAAGGTGAAAAATCTTTAAATTCTTGTAAATGATGACGAATTACCTTTGTATTTTTTGCAATGAGAAGCACGTAGCACGTCCACCAAAAGGCTGGGTACAATGTATCGTGTGCCAAAATGGGCACATGAAGTTTGTACATATGATACCTCATTAAAAGGCTATATTTGTGTTTTTTGTGATAAAAACAGTCCGCAATTACCCCATAGTAGTAGTATATTAGTTCGTATTTACCCGGAACGCACTGGGTAAATCGGACACAAAGGGTTTCGTTTTTTTTAAATTGATCGAAATAAATATTGCATAAATTCTCCAAATAATGGCTATGCAGCATAACACATAACGTAACGTACTAAAGGAAATTGGGTAGAAATTGAAAATCAAAATAGTCATTAAATACGTACTAATGATACAAAAATCTAATCACTGCAAAAGAAAGAAAGCATCCCTTTTGCGGCGACTACATATTACAGAATTATACCTAGCAGTGGCATAATAGATATAAAAGGAACGGAAAATATGTATTTGACAATGGTAGCCCGCATCAACATCTGTTGCACGAATGTGTGTGTATTTAAAAAAAATTGGAGGGGGAGATGTAAATGAAACTTCATGTACTTTTGTTGTTTCTTTTTTTACTGACTACGATAGTTGATGACATACGTTATGTCAAATGTATAAAGTCTTAATAATATAATATTTAAGCTTTGAATAGTGAAATAGAATCATTTATATTGTTTCTCTTTTCAAGTTCGTTATTTTATTTGTTAATTTTCATAATTGTTAATTAAATGTTTTTTTAATTAATAAACAATAAAAGATTCTCTTTTCAGCGCAACACAGTTGGTTTTTATTTCGCCATTTCCACATAAACAACTATTGTGTGTGAAATACATATTATGTATGTAAAAAAACTAAAAGGTTTATATAAAAGAGCAATATGTGAATTGCTAAAAACTTGCTGCGTTGCTACTGACGTAGTGTTATAGGAAGCGTGAAGCGGATCGCAAAACCTTGGCAGCCCACGTCTCTGGCTTCGTCAAAATAACGTCATCTGCTTTTTCCGATTTAAAAGTGATTATGTCAAACGGCTCGAAATGGTTAAGACATTAATAATACATAGAAGGGAAACTCATCTGATAAACTTCCATATGGTAAATTCTAAATATAATTTACATTCGTTCATTGCGTTCGTGATACTAAAATGTCAATGTCAGAAATTGCACAAGTCAATTCATTAAAAATTTAATTCAGATATTGCTTTATTTATATGCCCTAGAGCTTGTTGATTTATTTATTCCTCGTGGACATAAAGACATCTATTAATCCATTTACTTTGACATGACATTGACTGAAATTGACAATCATTCAAGAAATATTTTAAATCAAAATTATACACTAATGTGATATACTTTGGATACTATTCTTTCTATCGGTTTAATCAATAAAAATATTATTCTAAGTACTTTGAACTTCTGATGCTTGTTTTGACAGGAATGTGCTGTCGTGGGCATCGTGGGAGTGACGGAAACTTTCCCCCTCTCGTACCTATGTCAGAACATTACTATATTTTTTACATCTTGTGTAGGATGTATAGGAAACTTTAGTCACTACATATTGATTTAAGAATATGTTTCCTTCCTTAATCTCAACCGAGCAGAAAGATTCTGAGAAAATTGAGTCATAATTTGGTTTCGAGAAGATCAAATGAAACCTAAAGGTTAGGCAAAAGTTATATTTTCTAGGCCACTTCATATTTGTCTTTGTGTTAAGTTGTGTTACTTTTAATAAAGTGACATAATATTATAGTTCTCAGTGAAATGACTACAGATGAAGGTTGAATGTTGTGTCAGTTAGTAATTACTAATAAGCTTTTTAAGCTCTTTTTTTCGAGATAAAAGGTACCGAGTTTCTTTGTACCGCTGACAAAATGTATGCAAAATTACTAAATTGTTATTTTAAAATAAATCGTTGGTATTTAACAAACAATCTTAATTCGCATTGATAAGATTAAAAGTTGGGTTTACTCATAATATGCCAATTATAGTAATATGATACATAATGAGCGAGTACCGATCTGATTTCTACAAACAAAATTATCTTCTAGCCGTCAAGCGGAAGAATCATTTTTTTTAATTAGCCACGAAAAGCAATAGAAGCAAGATTTTCGTACACATTTCTAAGTAATAGATTGGAATTGGGTAAAGCACCCTGGTATGACAGGATTTCCCTCGAAATGCTGAGAGGTGGAGAAGTTTTGTTGCAAGCCCGCTGTGCGTATTTTTCAATATATGTATGTTGAAGAGATGGCCTAGTACCAGAGGATTGGTGTAAAGCTGTCAGCAAGCAGGTTTTAGGAAAGGAATGGGTTGCATGGGGCAGATTTTTTCTTTACGTATGATCACAGTAAAGTCAAAAAAAAGAGAAAGAAAAGAGATGATCTGTGGTCAATCTTGGTTGAGTTTGGATTGAAAGGTGATCTAATACGAGCGTTAAAGTCTCTTTATAAAGATTCTACTGATTGTGTTAGGATTAACGGGGCCTACTCAGACTGGTTTAACATCAATATAGGTGTAAGACAGGGCTGTAGCATCCCCGTAGCTGTTCCATTTCTTTATGGATGATTTTTCGAAAGCTTTGAATAACAAGAATTATGGATTAAGATTGGGTCTAATATATGAATGGTTCATTAGAAAGTAAAGGCATGAAGATGAATGTAGATAAAACGAAAGTAATGGTGTTTGAAAGACAACAAAGTACGACAGTCATTGAAATAAATGTTAACGCTAAAGAAGTGGAATAGATGGAGGAGTTCGGTTATTTGGGTTGTATGTTAGTGTAAGATTTCGAACGATGATGATGAATATAAAAAGAATGAATGACTGGATAGCATCAAAAATAGCGTTATAAGGGAAAAGTGTGGCTTAAAAAGTGGATGACGTGACTAGAATTGAGAAAGGTGCGCTTCGGTGGTTCGGCCATGTTGAAAGGATTAATGAAGAGAGAGTAACGATACAAATTTGTATTGGTAGGGGCGTCCTAGGAGAACTTACTTATATCGAACAGATTAAAGGCTTACTAGAAAAGGGCGAAATAAGGAGCACCCATAACCGACGAGCATGTATGCCTAAAAGTATGAATAGAACTCAGAGAGGTATGCCAGGATCGCGGCAAATGGAAATCCATGATCTCTGCCTACCCCTCTGGGTTACTGAGAGTTAGCGCAAATTTATATCTATTCTAAGAATTTCTATCTATCGAAGCAAATTCACGCGTATGGCGTTCAAGACCATTCATTCATCAAGTATTGATGACGTCACTTGTTATAACTGTTCGCAAGCGTCTCATAATATATTTAGAGTGAGTAACAAACGTAAGTTAAGTGGAAGGTGGACAAAATACTAAGCTATTATTAGCGTTCGGTATGAATCCTTATCCATTTAAATGTGTTAATAATTAAGAGATATTAATGTAGATTATAATTGCTCTTTAAACTATATCATTCTGACCAGTAGTTTAGAAGATAACAAAATTTTAAACTACAAAGTAAGTACAAACTACGAGCAAGTAATTTCTAAAGCCGCGCAGTTGATTTTACATTGACGGTGTTCTCGTTTTACTTTAAAACGACGTTGCATTAAACATTGGTTTAAACGGTGGGCACGTTGCTCCTCCGACTAGTTAGACAAACGATCCTTTACCAAGTCAAGACCGTGATTACGTTTTTTTTTAATTATCTTTGTTTAGAACTTTTTTTTGTAAGCCCGCCGCTTCGAAATCCTGTTTTTGAGTTCTTCACTGGTCTGTTTTGAAATGACCCTGGAAGTAGATATATCCTAGTTTTAGATAGGCGTTTCGTCCTGTCTTCGTTTATCTCCTTGAAAAGACGCTGTCTCATATGATTAGCACGTTTACTAGGTCAACCCATATCATGACAAATTAAATAAGTTTAGAATCAAATAAACAAAATTTTTACCAAAAACAAAACCGACTTCAAAAAAGCTAATGGACTAAAAAGTATAAAATAATTTTACGCAAGTAAATATAAGAATCAATTCTTTATCATATTTATTTTTGGTGTCGGTGTCAGCCAGGATAGGTCTGTACCTAGGGGCACTATCGACGCGAGTTCCCGGTAAATTATTTTATACTTTTTAGTGCATTATTTGTTGTGAATATAGTTTTTTTTAAGTTATAATTTAGAGTACGACAAAAGGTCTCTCCTAAGTATATCTAAAGACACACCTTCACAAGCGTCGATTCTAAGGCAATAAGTTACGCGCTCTCGTTGCGACCTTCGTGCGGAATAAACAGGTACTACACATATATTTATTGTTGCGAGTGACGTGATCGCCGGTGCGGAGGCGAAATGAAATGGCACCTCTCGATTGCGATCTTTCCAATGAACGACAAGTTTCGTTGCTCTACGTAGGTGTGTGGCATAATTAAATGTACAGTCATACCTGGTATAAACGTGTGTTTCTTACGAGTATTTAAAAAAAACTATCTGCAACAATTTGAATCTTTTATTAATTATTTTCACGCATTCATTAAGAAGAATAGTAAATGAGGAAGGTGACTAACTAAAACACAAGAATGTTATTATTTGAGTTGAAATATTTAGACTTCGTCTGATCTTACTAGACAATGTCTCCATTGTAATGATACTGTGACTGTTATTAGATTAAGGTCAAATATTCTAAGGACAATCTGACGTCAGCGGCTAGATCGACCGGCGACCACAGTCGACCTTCGACCGCTGTTCGCGGACCTGCCGCCAATGTACATAACGGTTATCGTGTTACAATTTAGTGTTAATTTAGCCGCGCACATTAACCTGTCAGTGGTCGTTCCAATAAAGATTCAAACATGAGAATGAAGAGCGATGCTATCTTTAGTTCGGTCATCGACTCTTGCACCACCGACAATTACGATATAAAACTAATACTATATGACGTGGCTCTGGGAAAACACCGACCAAATTGTATTCACATGTTACTCTGCGCGTATTACTTCGAAACGATTAATAATGCTAATGCTTTTTAATATTATTTGTTGTCAATACCCATGTGAATCATTTCAGTCTCATATTCAATATCTTTGAATATTAAAAAGAATTACGCAATTTTTGTTTTTGTTATATTTGATAATGGATAAATTTAATAATGGCTGGATGTAATTTACAACAGTTAGGTAGGTCTGGCGCAGCCTCGACGCGACCTCAATGCAGGATTTCCGGCGGTTTTCGAACGTGGTCGTGCCATCGACAGAACAAACATTTTATGCGTAGTCTTTCGTTTAAAATTAAATAATTGACAAATACTTTTAAATTTATTTTAAAATGCATGTTAAAGTCTACGCAATCACTCACACAGCAGCGAAGTGAACCAATCATTAAATACACTTGAGTACCAATCACCTGTTCACTTTTTATCCGGAAGACACCAATGTGAAAACTAGAAAAAAAACATCACTTCTTAAGCTATTTAATTTAGCCCTCACAATGGATTTCTTATTATTTGGAAACAAATTTGTATGTTTTTATCTTTTGCTTACATTCCGTATACGTTGGCAATAGGCCCACTATCCGTTATTTAGTTTAGCAAATAATTAAGAAACGAAACGTAAACTACAACAATTTTAAATGTGTATTAAACATTTTTTGTTGTTATAAAAGGTAAAGTCATTATTTAGTGAATTTTTATTGAATAAAATACAGCTTATTAGTATGATTCCACGGTCTGAAAATTTACGTATAATGCATACAGGCACCCATAAATTGTTTCAACTCTTTGTTATAAGAAATGCAATATAATTTTAGGGATTTCCTCAACCGAACGATAGCAACGTGGATTGTATTCATTATTATAATGGCAATTGATTTCATCAGGAACATTAAATCTTATTCAGGGACGAAGAGAGAGTAGGCCAATATGAATAAAGTTGTATTTTTTCCATTCAACCCATTGCTAAACTTCATTAGAAATTTGTTGGGTGGATCGTTAATGGAAGGCAAAAAAATGGTGATAAAATTAACTTTACAATAAACAACTTAACGTGACAAAAAAAAATATACGAAAATATGACATAAGTTAAAACAATGTCTGGCATATTTGATACGACCGATTTGAACAATAGAAATATATTTGTAACATTATAACAAGATTAGTGTCAACAGAGCAAAAGACATCAACGCAACACGGACTTATCTGTAATGAAGTGCGAACGTAGTTCCTTAAGTACCTTGATATTGGACATATGTATGTATAAAAGTTGATCAATGGTATTATACACTTAGTTTTGATTGATGTCATCTCTCAAGAATCTTGCCAAAAAAATATTTTGTTAGTAAACGAAAAATTTAACAGTTCGATTTTGGAAAGTTTAAAAAGGAGATTCCGTAAATGCTTATTTTGCTCTAATAAAAGGTTTACAACTTTTTTATTGCTTCAATATTTTATTAGCATAAAACTAGCGCACCGTACAACTTTCTCTGACAATTTAAACCATGGATATATTGCTTCGAGAAATATGTTAGTGTTTCAAACAAGTTTTTATGTCAAGACCTTTGCTATTTTGTCAAGCTTTGCTTTATATTTCAAACCAATCTCCTCCTTTAACTTTTATCGCTTTCTTTTGCTTTGATTACATAGTGTTAATTATAGTTTGTTTCTTACTTTGTGCACACGATACACAAAACATATTTAATCATTTGTTTCCCTTTCCTACAAATTAGCACATAATGAATAGTCGTTCTTGTTGCAAGGAGACAGTGGCTTCCTCACGTGCAAACTCACTTTCACTGTTCGATAATCGGCTGTCAGCGCAGAAATCCCAACTGTATCGGCTCTGTACGACGTTCGTCCGCCAGTGTTGCCTCGCGACATGCAACACGTCGATGCGATATTATGTATCAAATTAATAAATGTTTTATGCTTTTGTTAAATACTTGAAAGTTACAACCTAACGCTAACAGTAGTTAAGCGTAATTTTAAAATCTTGTATTAGGAACGGTACATACGCGTGTATAATATTTAGAACACATTTACATTAGACATCTTTAACTATTGTTTAATCTATATGTAAATATAATACAAAAAAGTGAATTATTTAATTAGTTTTCGACACACAAGAACTGAAAAATCTCTTCTTTAGTCCTATGAATACAAAATTTGTTTTTATACTTCATTTATCTATACTATTCTAATAATGTTGATAACACTGGCTGGACCATAAGATGATGCAATACAATTAAATTCCTTTTTGTGAAAGTTTTGTTACATCAAAAATTTGCTTAAACTTAATTCGACAAAAGAATGTAAAAAAGCTCAAACTAGAAAAAAATGTCCCTGAATATATTAACGTGATATAGTTAGTCTCTTTTTACTAGATCTTATTTCGATTAAAGTGACAGATGCAGCTCATTAAGGCCAAGCCAGTCGTCCTTTCAGTACTTGGACTGTTTGTATTGTTTTACAGTTGTTGACTGACTGTAAAATAGGTTGGAATCGCCGCAAACATTTGTTCCCTACCGTTCCGTTATAGAAAAACTAATTTATTGTTTTATGGTATCTATTGACTTTTTTATATAACTTTGCCTTTCGATAAACAAAAGTCGCTGAAAAATAAACAAAAAAATAAATAAAAAAGAGTGAAAAGCGCCAAATGCCTCAGTTTTTGTTGCACAGGGCATATGAAATAAAGACCTAGTAGTAGTAGGGTGAAAAAGTTGGAGCTTATTATTTATTAAAGTGCCCCGCGCTTTCGACCGCCCTGCAATTTTACTTAAACGAAATGATATTACCTACACATACATGATATTAACGACACACTATGACCGTAGCACAGCTTACGTGCGTGCGCTATCTCAATGCACAGAGTGTCAAGCTGATGCCTGTCCAGCTTAAGCTGAACCCTATTTAAAATTATTATCATTTACATATGATGTTAAATTACTCTGGAACTTGCAGTCTCTGAAAATGTCCTGCTTTCAACTTTATATATACATTCAATCATCATCATTTTAAAGATCATAACATATAGTTAGCTAAAATTTCAACCTATTCAACCAAAAATCTATTTTATAGTTATTACCTTGTTCTTTAAATTGATATATTATATTTATTTATGAACCGATTAAGATAAAACAAACAACATTTTAAGTGTATCTCCCCACAATACATTAGTAAAACCGCATCCGAATCGGTTAAGCCGTCTCTGAGATTAGGGCGCCCAAACAGACAAAAAAATCATTGTTTTAGGTTTTATTGCGTTTATAAAGGCCCCCAAAAATAGTTTTGTTCCCAAATATCTTCCATGTATAGATAGTTACATTTCTATCATATGTAAAGATTATTATTTATAATATCATAATTATTTTAATTCGATCTCCAAATACTTCTTCTAAAGAGTGCTACTGTTTACTACGTACCCATGTTAATATTTGTAAAATACATAGGCAGCAGCGTACATTTTAGTTATAAATTCGTCTTCGGAAAAAAAATAACATCAAGGTTTATGAAAATAACCAATAAATAAGTGCCGTTAAACGACGATGAGATGTCCGTGTCTTTATGCCAAAACAATGAAATTAGCAAACTATAAAATTAAATACCGATGTAGCGGGATAATTGTTGTTTGCAGATGTCTAATCATTACTAGGTTAACTTTTGTATGATTAAAATAAAAAGAGCAATAACACTGAAAACTGGTTAGGACGGGTTAGGAAAAAAGTCGCCTCCAGCATTGAACTTTAAGACATGGTTGCGAATGATTCATTTTAGGTTATATCAAGTGTAAAAGTTGCGGGTCTCGGCCGGCAATAGCTTCGCTCCGAGTTTTTTTAAAACCGTATAAGGAAACGACCACCTCATACTTTTGGCGGTGGTCGCTTGTAAATCTAAAATGCCATAATTCATGTCACTTGTACAGTTATAAATCTGTTCCACGAGATAATAAAACAACAGACGGTCTAAATCTAGCCCTGACAGCACTTAAGCCTACGCTTGACATTTTGGAAACAATATCTTAATTATACAAAACAATAAATCACGCACAACAATCGCTCTTAAATTATAGATTTGCAGTTGGTATTGTTTACTTCAGTTTGCAAATTGTCCCATTAGGGGTGGATGATCGGCCTCCTTACCTTTCCGTACTCGGCCGTCCCAGCCCACTCCCGTCGCCACTGACCCGCGACTTCCATGACTTAGTCGGTGTTCGTATTTCGATCGCTGCAGCTACACTCGGGATGGTCGCTCGCACTAACTGACGCTCACGTCTGCTCTCAGCGCCGGCACGAAGCCTACTGACAGCCCTCCACTCCACTCCGCCGCGCCGCAGCCTTCGCCTACGAAATATATTTAAATATTGCTGTTGCCTTCCGTTGGCAAAAACCGTAGTACCCACTAGATGTCAACGCCCACTACGGATTTTAAGCTTCCACCCAGACGCGGGTCGTGGCCCACGCGCTGCGCTTGTTCTTGCAACTAAGGACCAACTGGCGCGCATTTGGGATAACTTTCTAATGCTGTCATAGTTTGTTATAGAACAAAAAAGATTTGTCAATTGCATATAACTGTGTAACTTTTAACCTAATTGAAGATTAAGGGAAGAACATTTATTTGTTATGTTTCGATGCACTCTTTAGACATAACGATATGGCTTAAGACGTGCCAAAGTCATGACCACTAAATGACACTGTTTTATGGGCGTAGCGCGTCCAATTTCTATACTAAATAAAAATTTAGGTAAAAAAATCAGATTAATCAGTGTAGATTAGGCTTCCGGTAATCAATGTGTCAAAAAAAGTAAATCCAAGTGATTTGCGAGGCGTTCTCATGTGTTTTTCGGTAAACTTGCCTTAGAATACTTTTTTATTAGTACATTTTTAAATATGAAGCTTTAAATCAGATTGAGGCATAGGGAAGTGTTGCCGTTGTTGATTAACTACTACATACAAGAGTTAGACGTCGCATTCATCAAACTAGGTTATTGGCGGGGAGGCCACTTGACATAGCAAACACACAGATAATCATACCTACAAATATATAACAATACAATCGCATTACTAATTAGTGCAAATACAATAAGAATTCACAAAATTATTACAGTCCTAGCTGTCGCCCGCGACTTCCTCCTCGTGGAAACAAATCAAAACATATTAATCACTTCGCAGAATAAAAGTATATAATCGTATTTTTTACAATAATTGTTTTTACCGTACAAATTTAAACATCACTATCAAAATTATATTTTGACAGTACAACAAACAATTTAATATTATTTCGCTGTATAGATTATTACCACCAACCTTACTTAAAATGTCTAACGCAATTAAAGATGTTTTCAGTCCAATAATCACATGCTTACGACATCGCTGACGCTGTCACTAACGCATGTTTCGCATGTCGAGCTTGCGAACCTATTTTAACCCCTACCAAATATCGTTTAACGTGGCTTGAGAAGTTTACACTTGAAATAGTAAAATGTTTATATTATTTTACTACTTAAGGCAATCTTTGTGACATTGCAGGTATCGGGCAGCGCTTTCGATACGGCGGCGCTTAATTTTTTTTACAATTATGATTACGGCCTGAACAGCCAGCATCTCCTGCGACCTTGGCCAAGCAGCGCTACACATTGTAGAATGCTGGTGCGAAGATTTCAACCTATCAATTAACCCAAACAAAACCGAGCTAGTTATGTTAACCACAGATTACGAAAGTTGCTGCAGCTCTTATAGGACATGGTTATTTTAACAAACACTTGTACAATATACGTTTCATCGACAGCCCTCTATGCAGAGCATTCATGGAGAGTGAAGAGACGACGGCCCAAGTCATGGTACACTGCACTAGAGTGTCTGGATACAGGATTAAATAAGTCGGCTTGCCGGGATCTCTCCCGGAGATCGCCAGCAACATCAAGGGGTTGCTGGGATTCTTTGAGGTGCTGGGTTGGTTGGAGTGATCCATATCCCACCCACAAGCAAAATACGCGCCAGACGTGGAGTTGCGGAAAATAGCCCCCGTACAACTAACTAACTAGTTATGTTTACAAATCAAAGATCACGCAGTTAAACTAGGCAGTAAACTAAACTGGAACAGACACCTCGATAATAAATTAAGCAGGGCCAATATCACCTTTTGGCAATGCAAAAGGTTGATTGGTATATATTTGCTGATGTAGGATGGCTATCGCAGAAGTACTTACCTTCATAATAGGTATGTTTTGTATGATATATTTTATTATGAACATACGTCTGTGAAGAAATGTGAAAAAATAAACAATTATGTTAATATTGTACTGACTATTTAATTTCATAATTATTGGCCAAGCACCCAGCCATCATTCAAAAAATATATTTTACAACAATATTGATTATACAAGGTAACAAAAGTTTGGATTTAATAAACATTCTTAAATGATTGATTATGTATGCAGATATGCTTTGAAGCCACACTCCTCCATAGTAAAATTATTTAACTTATCTTGCCATCTTGTATACCTCTATTTTTTTTGCCTGAATAGACATAGTAATGCAGGTCAAAAATATTGCAGAAGCATACAACTCAACTGAACATCAATTTATGTAGATATTACTCATCAGTATTCTTCTATTTATATTCATGCAGCCACATTATGTGGTGTTGTACATATTCAAAAATTTTGTGAATTCACATTTAAATTGCAATTATCATATCTCTCTTAATTATTCAATCTCCTTCCATTACTTTTTGTATAAATTAAAAAAAAAACATTGTTGTTCATAGTAAAATATAAATAAATGGTAATTAAGACCTACAAGCCGCACTAAAATATTTTCTCTCTAAAATTATTTAAATATAAGTCCAAAATAAAATTATCACACTGTCTAAGCTCCATTATGTACAGAAAAGCTTCGTTTTGATTCTTATTTCTTATGTTTACACATCTTCGAAACACAGCAACGAGTAAATTCGTAGTTTGATTACTTAGACAGAAATTATAAAACATTTTATGTTCACAACTATATGTCTTGCACAAACCTTTTTTAAAATATCTATAAAATAGTTGGTCATGTTCGCCACATAGTTTTTCAATAGTTGTCCATTCTCTCAAAGATAAATCAAACAATAAACCAATGATTTCTCCCTTAACAACACAAGTAGTTTGCCCTGACCTGTCGCCAACTTTTAGTGTCGCAGATGACAGAACCATTCCATCTTTTTGCCAATTGACTTTAATCGATTCTAAATAATAATGAGACAATATTCCCCAACCTGTTTGATGCAACTTTATTTGCCGTCCTTCCGTTATCTTTATAGGTGGTGTTGTTTCAAAATATTCCCGCCCAAAAAGGCACTTCTGCTTACACTCCATTAAAGTAAGAACTTATTTACAAAACCCAAACGGGACAGCCATTATTAAAAATTAAAAATGGAGACAATCAAAGTTAACATTTTGTTTAAAGTGTATGTATAAAAATTAAAGACTACTATTTCTAATTCAATTTCTAATAGGGGTTAGGCATAAATATGTCAAATTGCTAGAGCCAGAGATGTCAATGTCAATTGCCTTGTCTTTGGAATTTTTTGCTTGTTTGAATTGAAGTCTAACTGCCTAAAAACTACAATTAATATTTAATAATAATTAAAATAAGCGGTGGTGACTCAATGACTTAGACCTCGACTTACGTACTGTACCGGTCACGGGTTCGAATCCAGGCAGGCTTTAATTTGAGTAATTTATTTCGTCACCATTGCTCCAAAAATGGTGCCAAAGAAAATAATGACGTGACGTTTACGCTGAGAGCCGCGATCCACAACAATCGTATAGACGTCTTGTGGAAATGCGGAACAGTCGGCTGATGCTGTATTATAGAGTGCGTCCGGATCAGTCGAATTCGCCGCGAACGTGCAGCTCTCGAGCCGTTCGTGAACTGCACATTCGCGGAGAATTCTTCAGATCTGATCTGATGAGATCTGGATGCACCCTTACGCATTGTGGACGCTTCGTTCACAATGCCCAAAATGCTCCTTTAGCCACTTGAGGATTGACTTACGACTGTGATCGTTGTTGTCGCGTCTGAAACGTCACTAACAACGTCTCATTTGTAGGTATTTGTGAGCGTTGACGAATTTCGCGTGGTTTTTAAAACCTAAACGAATAAAAAGTGCAAAATATTTTTTGTTGTATTAATTTAAATTAATTAAGTACTCCAAAAAATTAATTATAAAATTATATTTTTATATAAATCGAGTTAACCAATAATAAAGTTTATTGTTACACACACATACAAAGTGCAACCTAACGTTTATATTATTTACATCGACGGGCCGGTTGGCGTCGCTTGTAAGATAGTTGCTTTTCACGTCGTAGGTCGTGGGTTCGATTTCCACCCAGGACTGACACTTGTGTGCATGAACATGTCTGTTTGTTCTGAGTCTGGATATAATTACCTATTAAAGTATGTATTTACAAAAATAAGAGTGGTATATGTAGTATATTAGTTATCTGGTTGCCATAGGACATGCTCTGCTTAGTTTGGGATCAGATGGCCGTGTGTGAATATGTCCTAGCATAATATTATTATTATAATACATTCCGCTTTTTTGTATTATTTACATCAGCTCTCAATGCTCAAACTGCTCCATAATACATTCCTCCTCTTTAAAATTGTAACGTTCGGAAGCAAGTGAAACGAAGAAACTACTTTTTGTGTGTATTGACTTATCCTTTTGTTGTTATTTTTGAAGGTAGTGGCTTTCTTTTCCCACGGTAACCAGCCGATTGGGATGCATTTTCAAAAAGTTTGTTGTAAAGTTGAAGATATAAGTTTGTGTTAATCCCGGGTATCGATGGACGTTCTTAGTTTTTCGAAATGGAATACTCTTCCTTAGATATGTATTTGTTCGTGATAAACTAGTTTTCAGATACGATAAAGGCTCTTGAAATGAAATATACTTAATTCCAAAGAAATTCCGTTCATCTCTTTGTAATGTGTGAAACAAAAAATGATATTCTCCAAAAGTAAGTCGTGAATTGGTTATTGGATGTAACCAGTACCGCCTTCGGCACGATTGGTATTTTCGCTTTATCAATAAACCAAACAGCAGTGCAGTTCATAAGCATCTATGGCAAAGGTGTAGTTTCGTAAAAATTTAGTGCAACACTGAGTTGTATTCGGCAGACGCCAAAACAAATGTTGGATGTTTGATCGCCGTATTTAGTTTCAAAAAAGCGACTATAAATCGCCTATCGCCGCTTGTGTGTAGTAACCTGTATGAGTATAGTGAGAATCGAGTGGCGTGCACCTGTAAGTCCACGCTACGGGCATATGTCGATGTCAGAGTCACTGTCACCTTTGACAAAATAATAAAATATACCTATTTAATTTTGTACCCTTCTATTCTTCCATGCCAATCCCATCATCTCATCCCACATTGTGCGAATCACTTTACGTCGCTTCGCTCACTCTTAGTCAATTACAGTCGCTCCCGTTGTGAAATGTTACATAAACCAAAATTATATTTTCCGAGTTGATAAATTTATATCGAAAACTTCCGTTCATGTCTCGCCCGTTTAATTAAAAAAGAAATGAGGATTGGTTGGATTCAAAGGTTAGTAAACAAATGGCCTGGAAAAAAGACTTTTGGTATGTATAGGTTCTTGCCCATGTTTTTTATCTTGGGTGCAGCATTGGAATTTTCAATGATCAATTGGAAAGTTGGAGAAATAAATTTCTATACTACTTTCAAACGGCGTCAAGCAAAAGATTTAATTGAAGACAAAATAAAGAAGTACTCAGCAGTTTAAGATGCCACCTGGAGTTACCTGGGGTCAATATATATCATTTTCGATCGCAGCTATGTTATCAATGCTTGCTGGTTCGCAGCTCGTTCACCAGCATTATAAACCTTTAGTTGATTTGAATAAATACATAATCAAAGAGATTGAACACCTACCTGAAAAACTGCAAGAGAAGATCAAAAATGAACTTAAAAGCGATGGTATTCTTAAGTGAATGATGATATTATTTGTAGTTTAAATATAGTTTATTGAACATTACATTATTGTTTTTATAAAAAGCCTTCATTAAATGCCGCAAAAGAAACATTTAATAAATGCTGAAATAGATCATAATAAGCCTTCAATATAGTAAAAGAATGAAAATCTCATGGGCTGTTTGCAATTTTTATATGTATCAAAATGTATCAAAATGTATGTGTGTGTCCATATATTTCCCATTTTAGCCCTAACTGCAATTTACAGAGCAATTGTTGTTGTGGATGGTTGAACATTCTTATGTATCATTTCAGTGGTTGCATGTAATCCACATGTTGTAGGGATGCGAAAGATATGACAGTTGACATTTTTTTTATATGTTACTATAAAGTGTCATCATTATTCTAGAATGGTTTAAGTTCTGATCTATATCTGATACTTCTTTAGAAAAAAAATCGAAATGTGTGCTGGAACACATACTAGAAGTGTAACTTCAATGGGCAAGCGGAAATATGCCTATGCGGAGTTTTTAGCACATTTATAAATTATAATAAATCAGCCTTTTCTATAATGTTTCAAGCAAGGACACAGGCCTTCTCACCGAGAGAGGGAATGAACCGTAATCCACCAGCACATGGAGTTTTTAGCACATTTAAAAAGATACAACTCTTTCATACATCATTTGTATGTGAGATCCTATAGTTCTATGTAAGCCAAGAAAACAAAAATGTCCGTTTGTTACATGTCATTGCATTTTTCAGTTGTGCATATTTTTAATATCTTCTAAACTATTGGTCAGAATGATAATAGTTCAGAAGGCAATTATAAAATAATAATAATAATACTAGTGTATGCGTTTTTATTAATGTTTCTTAAGAAAAAAATGGCTATTGTGAGACAACCATAGAAGATAGATATATGCCATCCTGGACTTTTATTTGGCATATTTAAAGGGCTACAATTATTTAATACATCATTTTAATGTAAGTCCTATAGTTTAGTCTACGTAAGCGAAGAAAGCAAAATTGACCTATTTTAAACCAACTTTTTGTGTACGCATTATTAAGAGTAACTCAAAAACTACTTGTCAGATTTTGATAAAAAATGTGACCGCATGACAAGCGCCACCTGTCAAATAAAAAGGATGGACAGTGGAGCCTAAGTAATAGGGTCCAGGTTTTACCATTTGAGTACCAAGCCCTAAAAAAGCAAATGCAGCATGATATACTGAAGCAAAGATAATCTGTGTGCAATGATTCATCACTTTTGTGCAATTTCTCAGTTACCATCATCATCAGTTTCTAGCAGTCAGCTGCTGGACATAGCCCTTCCCCAATACTTTTGTGAAATTGGTAAATCCTCAATGAATACAAAATGAGGTTTGATGACAATCTGTACAAATATTGCAATTCGTAAACAATATTTTAATAATGTTACCCTTCAAAGTTTTAAGAGAGATATAGAGATGTTATTTGTTTGCTAAGTACTAAAAGACTGTGTTTTCCTATACATTTGATGAATCACCGCCAACATGTGACTGATGGTCATTGATTTCATCTGTCTGCTGCCCTATGTTACCATAGATCTGTACATAAATCTTGTTCCATATTGTAATGGAATAAATACAACCTTAACTTATCCTAAAATGAAATGTGGGTAGACTTTTACTTGAGAGTTGGTTGGTGGAAAGGTGTATTTCTGCTTCCTCAAATCACAAGTCGGACGTTACTTGAGCTCCATTGTCTATTAATATACAGAACAATCAGTACCATTGCAACAGGTGTGCGTGCACAGTTCGTCCTCCTTCCTTCCTTTCAGCGTAGTCATCCACTGCTGGCCATAGGCATCCTCCATTGATCGCTTTGACCAGATGTGAATAATGATTTATCAGTTTTATTTACTGGAAACAGTCACAATACACCAATCCCACAGGAACCATACATATTCCGGTACAAAAAGTATCCTATATGCTATTCCAGACTGCAATCTATCTCTGTGTCGAATTTCATCCAGATCCGTTTTGCGTGAAAGAATAACAAACATCCATACATCCATACTTACAAACCATCACATTTATAATATTATGGAGCAGGCATATATATATATGCTTCAATTGAATATGGAGATAATGTGACAATAGACTGAACTAAGTAGCTTCGTACGTAGCCAACACTTGAAAGAAAAACTTTAGTTTTGTTTAATTTGGTACGTACTTTAATTACTCAACATATTTACAATTAATGAACACTAGTTACATTGTACAACATTTTCAATAATAAATAAATTTTATATTCTAATTACAATATGGGAAGTTCAGATTCGTTTTAGACCAAGATTGAAGAAGTGGCTTTGTAGTCAGCAGCAGTCCACTGAGTATTCTCACCTTGTCAATTTCTACATAAGAAGTACACTCATGAATGTCTTTCTCGTAATATAGAAATTCTAAACTATAACAATATTAACAAATAATATAGTTTGTTTCAAATCAAGATGTAAAGTCTGGAAACAAACAATATGTTTATTTTATTTTATTTGGTTTGCCAACAAAATTTGAAATGATACTTATAACATGCACTTAATTTTAGGAAGGAATAACGTATTTCTTTTACAGGCAAACACAACATTCACAGGAAACAAAAGATAGCAAAAGAGATACTAAACAAAACTAATAGTAATTAGTAAAGATTACTTTACTAATTAGTACCAGTTTTGTTTTGTGTTAACAACTATTAACTGTATAGTTAGGACTATGTTTGAATCTTACAATCATTTAATTTGTTATTGTTAAGTTATAGTTCATAAAATAAATATAATTTAATCTGGATTATCACAAACAACCACGGATAATTTTTTATAAAATGTAGTAGCAGAATTGGAAAAAATGTCTGTCTCCGGTATGTTATGTAGCAATTCATTACATTTACATGCGATTCTGTTCAAAGGTGCATTTTTGCCAACAGTCCTACGATATCGGTGAATGTTAAACATATCTCTTCTCATAAGATATCTTATAGATGTGTTACGAGGGACTACTAACAAAGGGACAAACCAATGGATTTCGCTGATTATTTCGGGAGCTATTACTAAACTATTCAATATCGAAATAGCAATGTATAGGTTCATATGTACATGGCGGTCAATAATATACAAACTGACAATATACACTTTTTACACTTTCATTGGTAATGTATTTTGTGGAAATTATGAGATAGAGTGAAGTGAAATTGTATACATGGATAGCTAATGTTATAAATTAATGGAATATGAATTTTAGCGTAAAGGGTAAGGTGTTTTAATTTACAAACTTTACATCTTGATTTGGAAGAAACTACAACTTTTTAATAAGACACGGAATGCAGTCTTTGTAAGTCTACTTATATTATTAAGAAGGTCATCTCGCTGAATTGGATATAGTTTTCTGAATCCAATCCACGTGGGATGAAATTGAATCGTAGATCCGGGGCCGGCCCAAACCTATTTTACTGCAAGCTATTCGCCAACCGCTGATGCCGGCTAAAGACCATTTTTTTGAGTTTTCATCAAAACACATCATCGAACTGCCTGCATATTCTTCTTCCTAAAATCATATAAAATATCAAGTAAAACACCCCTTTGACAAAATATTTGATGTAGATAATTAAATTTGTTGGTTTTATATGCTTAAAAAATATTGGTAGGAAATCAGATCCAGTGACAAAAAGGGCTAGCCCTACTTTCAAATCCACCATGTTTAAAGAATTGATTGATAATCTAAAATACTTAAGAATTGATTACAAAAATAACTTACGTCACAATCATCTTTATCGTAAAGTGGCTCAGCGCAGATGCCGTTGGCGGTCGCTATACTGACGTTTTCGCAGGTCTGCATGGATGTAGCGACCACGTGGATCCTCTGCAACTGATCTCTATTCCTCGTCCAGCCGAGTGTGTTACATGTGCTTTCATTATTCATCCCACCTTCTGGCAGGCAAGTGGGACGCACAAAGTCTGTCATTTCAACAGGCTCCTCCAAACGCACCAATGCCAGCATGCTGCCTTCAACGGGAGATCGCACCAAGCCTACGATTCGGCGCTCTTGCTGCCAAGGTGATGTGCTTTGTATCCGAACAGTTCCAAATCTAGCAGTCCATTCAGCTTTCGGTTGACCCTATAAATATATTACACACGTTACACGTTACGTTTACAGCTAAAATAAATACAACTAACACTGATACAAGTTTATGGTCTTATTATTATTTGGCACTAGCCACATTATTGTTTGATAGTATAATACGGAAAAGACACTGTACAGTATTTTAAAGAGCTCATAAAAGTAGCTTTTAATCCAGGAAGAGCTAGAGAGTTACGATCCTCTCCAGCTCTTCGGGTTCGGCGGATTGCGAACCTCCTACCGTTATGGATATTATGGTATGATAGTTACCTGGAAGCAGGATGCGGTGGTGACGAGCCAGTTGCGGTGCAGGAGCGCGGCGTCGCACACGTGCACGTTCGCGCGTAGTAGCGCCGCGTGCCACGGCCAGTCGCCGGGGCGCGCCGCCCGGGGCAGCCCCGCGTCGCCCGACTCCGCCTCCCGCCCGCGCGCCGACGCCAGCCCGCACTCTATGCAACAAATTAACTTTCTTGTAACGTATTAACGTCAAGTCCACAACCGATGCATTTTGCAAGGTGGTAGTTTAGGTAACTTAGCTACTGCCAAGAGGAATTATTTAATCCTTAAGTTAAAAATGTTTCGATCAAAAGCGAGCTGTAGTTGGTGAATATAAAAGCTTTCGAGACGTAACACGTATACGTATATATAGGACAATAGGTATATGAAAATAAATGTTGTAAGAAGTGTTATTGAATTACTCACCTAGCTGATCGCAAACAACTTTTAAAACCTTCCGCTCGGGACATTCGCTTTTGACGAAAGATATTTCCGCAGCGGACGGGTCAACAACTTCAACGTACTCGGGTTGCTCTTTGTTTTTTTCAGTCTTATTTTCCCCCTCCACTTCTCCATCCGGTACCACTTCAGCGGATATCGCCGATCTAAAATATTTAAACCACAATAAATGGGAACTCTTTCACCCTTATATAATCAAAGGTTTGGGTACAACAATTGGTCCTTTCTATGCAGTTAGCTTGTAAAAATCCAATGAGAATGAGAGAAATCAAGTTTCTCTACAAAAGGAAGTCCCTGCGTTTAACTGGTGCATTAAACCAATGCAAAATAGGAACTTGCTGCTGCTTTGACTCGGGTATTAGTCGTTAAACTGCCTACGGTAGCGGCAAGGACGACGGCGAGACAGGGGGTGCTAAGAATGCGTGGAAGAGATCCGGCTACCACACTAAGCGACAAGTGGCCTTAGCAACACTGAACACGCGCACGCTGCGGACGGACGAGAGAATCGTTGAACTGGAAGAAGAATTGAGCAAGTTACGTTGGGACATAATAGGGTTATCCGAAGTCCGAAGAGAGGGGGAGGACACGATAATCCTCAAGTCCGGAAACTTGCTCTTCTCCCGGGTGGGGACCAGCAGTTGCAAGGCGGTGGCGGGGTTATCGTCCTTTAAAATCGAATTCTAGTAATTACATTTTCGGATCACTAAAGATTTCTAGTATTCTGTAAAATTCTGTACAAGAGGGCCGTATACATGTACAGTCAACTTTTTTCTTTTTGATACATACCTATAGGTCAAGACCTTACAGAGTGAGTTGGCGACGTTCATTAGCGCCTTCTTGTCGTCCTCGTAGGGCGCGGCGCACAGCTTGCCCGCGCGCCCGCGTTCCGCCCACACCGCGTACCCGCCGCGGCTCCGGATCGCGCCTAGCGTACTCTCGCTCGTCTCTCGCTTCCATGACGCCAGCGAACGGGTCACCCACACTAGAAAAATAAATATCACAAACAGATTAGCTCTTACTTTGCCATCTAAGGGAGGCAATGAAGGAAGGGGATTGCCACAGGCTTGCATGAATATTAACTTGAACCAGCCACCACACAAGGACCAATATTAAAATTAATAATATTAACAGGGTATAAAATCAAATTGATACTCAAACTATAGTAATCGAGCTTATCGAAAAATTGACACGTCTTGAAAACTTGGATCAGACTTTCTAAATAAGTAAGAAGTAGGGAATCATATAATATTGTAGACTTGAAGATGATCGAGTTACTTTCATTATTCCATAGTAAAGTAAATAAACAATAGTAACAATATTAAAACGTCATCTAACATACTTCGGTGCAAAATGTTACGTCGCAGCATAAATATGGAGATCTATATTTATACTGTAGTAACTTACCGTGGGTTTCCACTAGCGTATAAACTTGTCGCGATACAAGGCTTCTCTTTCTTCTTCTTTCTCTCTGAAAATACTGAGACGACAATATGTTTTGTGTGAATGTTTTCGACAGTGTAAGGCCACGGGTAGGTGGATTATACGTATGTAGTAGTGAGGTCAATCAAACGATGTTATACTCTTATTTCGATTTATTATATACACTACAATATAAAATGATAGGTGCGTCGTAGGCGAAACTATAGTGAGTTACGGCGTGCGTACGTGAGTGCGACTGGTGCACGAATGGGCGAGGCGCATGCGTAGGCGCATAGCTCCCGCGATCCCGGCCGCCGTCTTATTTTGCGATGATTAGTTCACCATACGTATATACTGCTGTTATGTTCATATGTTATACGTTCATATGTTATTTTTAGTTTTACACAATGATTTTATAAATGTTCGTGTAAATATAAACTTTAGTTTTTGTAAATTCTTGTATTTGTAAAAATATAAAGTACCAAAATAAGTAATTTCATAAAAGATAAACACAGTCCTTCAATGTGTAACCCTAATGAAGTGGCCAGAGATAAAGACAATATCATTCAAGCATTCAGAATTCAAGACGTCTAAACGTACGTTTTTCTTTATGCCTCAACGGGATTCAATCCGGCATAATGCCGGCGGCATTTATACCTTAAAAAAACTACCTACTGGACAAACCAGTGTTTGAGAATAACATTCTTGAAATAAATTAAAGAAAACATCTATTCTAAATTGTTGTAAACATAATTACAATAACGTTACAGATGTTATATAGCTATATAACAGATGTTGATAATTTACAACCATGAATAAGTAGTACTGAGAAGGTCGTTACCCGCATAATTAAGAAGACCTTGTTATAGGATCAAGCGAGCAGTTCTGGCTATATACGCGTAGAAACAAGTATTAACTACCATTCAATTTACGCACGTTGAAAACATAGCGGCTATTAGAAAATATTATTCATTGGCAAATTTTCTTTAGGTAAGATCATCATGTAATACATAAAAGAAAAAGTAGACTTCGCATCGAGTCAGGAAGTCGGCACACGGTAGGACTTGTCCTGGATATTGTAATACTGACAAGAGTGGAAGGGCTCTTAATAGACTTATAATGATGATGAGAAATATAGTGCCTAGATTCATCATTATAATATAGAAATATATCCATTGTTTTTCAATAATAATTCATTCATTCATTCAGTAATTCATGAAAATAACTTTAATTAATAGATGTCGGAGTGTCGGGTCTAGCGCACATACATATTTATGTATAATAAAATAACTTACAACAACCAGCTTCATCACTGGCATCAGAGCAGTGTGGGATGCCGTCGCAGCGCTGGTGAGGCGGCAGGCAGCGCGGCTGCAGCGCGCAGCGCAGCGCCCCCGACCCCGCCGCCGCGCAGTGCGCGCAGCCGCGCTCCTCTGCTGCGTCCGCGCAGTCCGGTACGCCGTCGCATGCGCGTCGCGACAGCGCTAGCCGACGCAGACCGCCGCTGCAATCTACGCAAATGATATTATATGTAACAAATCGGCTGCTACGTTAAACTGTTTTCATTTGTAATTCTCATGTAACTCATATTTATTATACAACAACAAAAGAAATACAGAGAAATTTACAAATACAACATCTATCTATACAACAAAAATATAACTGATCGCTCTGCGCAGTCTGCACATGGAAGAAATTTGAGAAAAACTATCAACGCAATACAACCCAACAATAATGATTATTAGAATTATTTCTGTTTATCAGTTTGTCTGTGCGTTTGTTCCCGCTTTTCTGAGAAACGGCTTAACCGATTTGCGTGCGGTTTTCACTCAAGTATTGTAGTAAGCTTCACTTAAAATTTAGTGTTTGTTTTATCTCCAATCCGATTCAGACCACAAACCAACCCTACCAAAATCGTCTAACGTGGTGAAAGATGTTTTCAGTTCAATAAGCAAGTTGCTGACTCTGTCGCTGACGTATGTTGACCATCTAGTACACGCGAACCCATAAGATTTTCTACTACCACATATCGTCTAACGCGGGTAAAGAAATATAAATGTTAAAGGCAAAGAAGTGGATCAAGTGGAAAACTTTGTGTATTTGGGATGTAAGTTTAGTAGAGATTGTAGACACGTTAAAGATGTTGAACGGCGAGTGAATGCAGGAAAATAAATAAATAGGTATATAGGTACAGTAGTAAGGATTCAGCATATGTCTATGAAGGCTCGTCTGTCAATACGCAATACTGTACTAGTCCCAACTTTAATGTATGAAAAGGAGAGCTGGGTTGTAGAAAGGTATGCTTCGATGGTTCGGGCATGTTGAAGGATGAATGAAGGGAGAGTAAAGAAACAAATTGATAATGCAAAAATGAGTGGCAGCGCTGGTGGGGACGTCCAAGGTCTTATATCGACAGATTAGTAACAAAAAATTACCGTAAATTTATTTATTTTAAGTAAGTAATATTATTTCATTTAAATAAAAACAGGGCGGGTGAAACCGCGGGGCTCAGATAAGTTAGTCTGTAGAAAGGATAATTTATGCTTTATGATCGACATATTTTAGTACTACAGTGCATAAATAACAATAACAATTAATTTTTATAAAGCGAATTTTGTGATGTTGCAATGTTACTTATGGAAATTATATTAATTTCTACGGGTGTCCCAAAAGGTTACGTACATAGGAAGGGGGATGATAGGGGTGGTCACAAGGGTCACCAGAAAAATAAAATAAAAATTCCCCTCTAGGTATTAAAAAAAATAAAGGGCATTTTTTAAAAACTTAAAAATTTTACACCTTCTGGGGCAATTTTGTAACCAATGACCTACAAATATTGCTACATTTTAAAAAAAAGCTATTATGTTATCGTCAATAACCCTTTATCAATATGAAATAAAAAAAACAATACAACTAACAAAGATTTTAAAGAAAATTAAGTTCTTGTCCAGTCAAGAACTAAGTAATTACGATTTCAATCAACTTCCTCCAAGTGTACTGAAAAAAAAGTACTATGCAACTCCGGCGAGTAACTTAAAAAGATAGTTAATTTTATTACAATTTCAAAATGGTATAATACTTGCTTAAAAAAAATCATACTAGGACATTTAAAAATATTTTTTGCGAACAATACCCCGTCAAAACAAAACATACCAATAAAACAACAGTCTCAAATTCGTACGCAAAAAAGTTTGGTGGTGAGTGAGAGAGACAGGGCGATACACTAAGAAAGAGACAAAAGTAGGTGTGCTATCTTTGGTTAGTCAAATAGTTGGTCAGTACATTAAGCTCTCTCGTTTACCGCGCATCCTTTGTATTCGTTTGTGTTCATTTTGTACTAACAACTTTGCATCGCTTTCTGGACTTGATTATTATCTTTGTTTGTGATTTCTTCCAACGACCCGGCTTTTTAAGGACTAAAGTGTGTGACACAGTACCACCATGCCACCTACGTACACTCCACAAGAATATGCGAACATGCATCTCATTTACGGCGAATGTAGATGTAATGCCCGTGCTGCAGCAAGACTCTACCGAGAACGATATCCGAACGCCGCTCGTCACCCGGATAGCCGTGTTTTCGTCAATGTCCACCGACTATTGTCTGAGGGTCGATTTCCTCACCATGCGGTTAATGAAGGCAGACCTCGGTTCGATGTCGAAGATGAAGTGCTTCAAGCCGTCGCAGATGATCCGAGTACATCAGTTCGGGCAATTGAAGCAGGTACAGGTGTACCGAAAAGTACTGCTCATCGCATATTACAAGCTGAGAAGTTTCACCCGTACTACGTGCAACGCGTACAGGCTCTGTTACCACGCGATTATCCTGCGAGACTTGCATTTTGTCGTAGTATGTTGCGCATGCATAGGGAGGACCCTCAATTTTTCAATAAAATATTGTGGTCTGACGAGTCCACTTTTAAAAAGGACGGATACACGAACCTACACAATTTACACGAGTGGCACGTAGAAAATCCTCACCTACTTAGAGAAGATCGGTCCCAATATCGTTTTAAAGTGAACATGTGGACCGGAATACTGAATGGTATAATAATTGGACCCTTTGAGCTACCTGAGGCACTGCCTGGCAAAGCGTACTTACACTTCTTACGAAACGAACTACCAAATCTGTTGGAAGATGTGCCGTTAGAAACAGTCAGGAATATGTGGTTCCAGCATGATGGGTGCCCAGCACATAATGCACGGCCTGTAAGGGATTTCCTAGACGAAGAATACCCTGGTAGGTGGATGGGAAGGGCCGGTGCTATAGCGTGGCCAGCTCGTTCACCCGATTTAAACCCGTTAGACTTCTTTTACTGGGGTGCTATAAAAGAAAAAGTTTATGGAAAACCCATCAGGGACTTGGCTGACTTGAGGGCGAGGATCACAGAGGCAGCGGAATCAATTAATAATAGAAGATTTGCTCGCCATATCTCTCGTTCATTTTTGAAACGATGCAGGGCGTGTATTTATGTTGGTGGTAGACATTTCGAACATTTTATTTGAATAAATAATTGCAATATTGTTTATTTTTTAGTTACATTTAAAACGATTGCAATACAATTACCTGTCTTTTTAAGTTTTAAGGAAGAGAATAGACATTTAAAAATGTATTTGCGTACGAATTTGAGACTATTGTTTTATTAGTATGTTTTGTTTTGAAGGGGTATTGTTCGCAAAAAATATTTTTAAATGTCCTAGTATGATTTTTTTAAGCAAGTATTATACCATTTTGGAATTGTAATAAAATTACCTATCTTTTTAAGTTACTCGCCGGAGTTGCATAGTACTTTTTTTTCCAGTACACTTGGAGGAAGTTGATTGAAATCGTAATTACTTAGTTCTTGACTGGACAAGAACTTAATTTTCTTTAAAATCTTTGTTAGTTGTATTGTTTTTTTATTTCGTATTGATAAAGGGTTATTGACGATAACATAATAGCATTTTTTTTTAAATGTAGCAATATTTGTAGGTCATTGGTTACAAAATTGCCCCAGAAGGTGTAAAAGTTTTAAGTTTTTAAAAAATGCCCTTTATTTTTTTTAATACCCTGAGGGGAATTTTTATTTTATTTTTCTGGTGACCCTTGTGACCACCCCTATCATCCCCCTTCCTATGTACGTAACCTTTTGGAACACCCTGTATAAATTTCTGCACCTTCGACTGTTTGTTAGCTTAGTTCCTTCAAAAAAATTAGGATTTATAGTCGGATTGATTACCAGGTTCTGGTGTGCAGGATCCGGGTCCGAAGTAGTCCGGGAAGCGTGCGCAGTCGAAGTGCGCGCGCAGTCTGTCGGGCAGGCGGGCGCCGCACCCTGTGTGGAAGGCGCGGCAGTAGGCGCGGCACGGCCGCACTAGCCGCCCGCCCGTGCACTGCGGCTGCAGCATCTGGCACACGAAGTCCTGACAACAAAATTACAACGTTATCCGCTGTAAAGCCGGCTTCGAGAGATACCACGATCTCAGAGAATAAAATAGTCGGCATGACGAATTTATTTATACTTGCGTCTTTCTTTCATTTCATGAGTGAGGTGCCGCATGCCTTATTACAATCGTTCATCCTTTTGTCCTACACCAGGCATATCGCACTTCTGAGCCATATTTTTTTTCCGAGGTCATCACGGATCGTCGCGCTCGCAGATTTGACTACTTCCAGCCACCTGAACAAACCGTACCACAAACATACGCAAGGAGTATATCAGCCTACGATCGATCGAGACCTGAGCTGTACTGCAGTTTCTCCACCGGTGCCAAATCGGTTACCGGTACATCTCAGCGCTGAAGTGCTTATAAAAACGCTACAATGTCCGTTATGGGGCCAGCATACGAAACTTATCCAACTGCAGCGCGGTGTAAGACAGAGTTATGTTATTTCCCGGAACTATTCACTGCAGCGTTGGAAGATGTCTTCAAGCTCCTGGACTGGAAAGGACTTGAAATCAGCATTAAAGACGAGTACACCGCTCACCTACGATATTCCGATGACATAGATGTGTTGGCTCAAACCGTGGAAGGACTTAGTACAATGATCGATGGCCTCAAAGAAGCTTCCGAACGAGTGTCAAAATGAACATGGACAAAAGAAAGTCGTGTCCAACCTCCATGTTCCACCCTCTGCAAAAACTATCGGAAGCCGTACTCTCGAAGTTGTTGACGAATATGTCTACCTGGGTCAAACTGTCTAACTTCGAAAAAGAGGTTCGAGAAGTTGTGAGATATCCTTTCGTCCCAACAGCAGTGTCTCAAGACGAAAGTCAATGAGCAGTGTGTGCCAGTGATCACGAAACTGAGATGTGGCCCCTCATTTCGAGCGCTAATGGCGCTCGCTCGATCGCTCAAGGACGCTCATAGGGCAACGGAGAGGGCAATACTCGGAGTCTCGCTGCGGGATCGCATTAGAAATGATGAAATAATCCCCAGCAGAGCCAAAGTAACCGACATTGTCAGAGTTTCAAAACTTAAATGGAAAAAGAAAAGAAGAAACAAAGAATAAGCGTCAAAACTCGAACGCTTTCGAGTCTTCATTTTTCGACTGCTAATGGCAAATCCGCTACATTTTTATTATAATATCTTTGGGTATGGGCGATTCTTCCGACATAAGCTTTTAATGCACAGAGGACAGGATAGACGGACTCCCCGTCCAATCCTCTTCCCATCCTATACTTATTAGGAAAGGGCGGAGGAGTGAAATCGGATCTCCGTGCGTCGCACTCATCAGACAAAACGCCGAAACATGCCTCTAGTTCATGCCTGTATTCTATGAGGTCGTGGTATTTCATCAGTCGAGGCGGCCCATTCATGCAACAGATGTTGTTGTTGCGGGCTCTACCATTGTTCTTGAAATCGGTTCAATAGATTTTAGTTTTTTTATACGTTTGTATTATGTATGTTTATACAAAAATACAAATCTTTGCTATTTAATATTAATTTTAATATCATTAGTGTATACAAAGAGTTGATAGGAAGTGATATCTCAGTGACTTATATATTAATCGTCTTACCTGTGCTAAATGTGAGCATTCAGCATCCAAAAGTTCTCTAAAAGCAACCAAATCGCGCATAAGCGCCTCCTTAGAAGAATGTGCTACTAAGTTGGGGTATGTGGTGATGTTGTAGGGCAGATGTGAACACAGCGGTAGAGTAAGCGGCGAACAATCCCTCACTTCCTCCACCAGCTCAAACGATATCATTTCAGTGGTCGTCGCCTCCTCTTCTATTCCGGCCGATTCCGTTAATGCTTGTGAGGATATTACTGAGCTTTCCTAGAACAATATTAAGTATTTAAGCAATGTTACCAGATTAAAGGTTGACTGATATCTGGAAATTATGCGCTCACGCCCGTAACCTTGAGGGGTAGGCAATTATAGTATATGGTAATTGTGTTTTAAAATATGTTTAGACTAATTAAATTGTTGCTTCGGCGGCTATACTATCCTATTATCTTTTAAATTGAAAGAACTTTGCACGTGGTAAAAGCTGTTTTTTGTTTTTATAATAATATAAATTATTAACCATACCTCAATATGTAATGTGTCGGGAAGAATAGTGATCGTCTTCAAGTAGGCGGTGGGCGATCTGAGCTCGTGTTCCATCACTTCCGTCACATCAGCCGTGGCCACCGCCGTGAATATCGGCTCGAATGAAACCTCGAAGTGGACTCTCTCTCCGTCATCAGCACTTTAAGAAACAAAATTGAATTCACCATTATTATTTACACAACGTAGTTTTGATCGATATATAAGTGATAACATTCGTTGCCTGTGCACAACAAAGTTAGTCTTAACCTTTTGGTAAAGATTAACATTGTAGTAACTAGTAAAATATTTTAATGTACGTGTTAAAATATAACGATGAGTGTCGTTATATTTCGGACAATTCACGCAATATCTTTATAACTTATAGCCTATATGTTATTCTATTGTATAAGCTATATTATTGTAAAGTATTATTAAAATCCATTCAATAGTTTTTGCGTGAAAAACTAACAAACATCCACTCATCCCTACATCCATACTTACAAACTTTCGCATTTATAATATTAGTAGGATAGTAGGATCATGCGAAAATAAAAACAAAAATTCGCCAAAAAATAAGACCTTGAACCTAACCTGGCACGTCAGAAGTGCCACCCATCGGAAACGATTGTGATTTGTGGTTATAGTAAAATTAGTACAGAATTATCTGATTGAAAGTTACGACGATGATCTGCTTTCATATGGGCAATAGTGTCGCCTATTTAACAGCCGGAGCCGGAGCGTGTGAGATATCTTTGTGGCCGCGCGACGCATTGTACTGAGCGCGTTTGACACGGGAAAGTTTGTGCGTGATCGGATTTCTAAGCTTTGTACTTTGTATGCTACGCACGCAGACGATGCACATCGAAGGTTACTCTGCCCTTTATTTTCGCGGATCTAATCCTTTGTGCCATACATATGGGACGGATGTATACTTAATTTATATGTTTCTGTTTTGCTCTAATTAAGTACCCCTGTTTCACCTATTGTCATGTATAGAATAATGTTGTTCGTTAATTTTACGGGCCATTACAATTTATTTTTGATTACAAATAACTAATGTAAATTTGGTGATGATAACTACGAATTAACTTAGTCTGCTTCCTCCCCACTAACTTAGTCTGCTTCCTCCCCACTAACCCCTGCTGTTACAGAGAACTCGATACGAAATCTGTTTGAATAATCTATCATAAATCTACTAAAGAAGTTGTCTTAAAATGATATAATACATATATACATCTACTGCGGAACCGCGACGTGAAGATTAGAACCGAAATCCGATCAGGAACAGCATGACATGTCTTGCGAGAGACACGAACACGACTGTGTCGTAACATCGTTCAACATTAAGATCTGTAATGGTGTCATGCTTTAAATAACATTTGTGGATCAATTACGATTCACTTTAATGAAAGTGCGAACTTTTATTTTTCTTTATTGTCCTGTTGCACGCTCGATCGCTGATCTCGTGAGATGTTGAGAAAGCGAACTTTCTCCGACAAGCTTATGGGTTATTACTTGGGTTAGTACTTACACGTTGCGATGAAATGAAAATGTCTGTTTTCGCCTCACAAAAGCTATATCATCATTTCTGTAAATTACATATGCTTAATGTTTTTAAAAATAATCGACCCACTTTTTTAATTATCTACAATTAAACACTTATACTTAATGTTTCTAACAAGATATAATTGTTTAGGGCCATTATTTCGTTGAAATGTTATCGTTAAAAGTTAGTGTTGTCATTACACACAAAATCTCACGGTAAATTTCCGCAGAAATACGTAGAACACATATATAATATAAAGTTTCTCTATTTAATGACAGGGCTTATATATGGTACCCCGATCTTTTTCTGCCTAGGATGATAGAGTTGAGTTATTGGCAAAGGTTACATGTCCTTCTGCCTTACACGTGCTAGTCGTGCGAAATGAATGTCCATTTATATGATTAAAACATGTATCGGAAAATTAGGCCGAAGTGAATTTAGGCTAAATGCATAATTTTTTGTATGATTAACAACTATTTTATATGGAAAGAATGGTACTCGGCTGGCGATCATGTATCGGCAGAGTGAAACCCTTCCGAACGAAATAACAAAACTGATAAAAACAGCAGAAGCAGAGCAGAACTAAATTAGTAAGGTCAGTGCAAAATAGAAAAGTCCCATGTCCATTAATTGATTTTTAAAGCCCCCAAGAATAAAATAATAGGTGAATAAAATCTCACTTATGAGTATATCCATAGATATCATAATTTTTGAAAAGTAGATCGACATTTTGTAACTCGGCATGCATGGGAGCTTCTTGTGCGCCTACCGTGATTACGTGGTGTTTATATAATGCTAATTATTGGGAACTGTGACGAAGCTTTCACACGTTTTTGTTGTTGAAAATTAAAAACTGTATACGTTAACAGATATTTAGATAATAATTATCATTAATGTAAATTAACTTACATTTAATTTAGTATTGGCTCATGGTATTTTGTTACATACCTCTATATTTATATATATTCGTAAAGTTCACCGACTGATAGTTAATTAATTAATACAATTTTTATCGTTCGCATTGCCATGAATATCTATCGAAGGGCAGTCTCACTTTATTTACATTATTAATTATTTTCTCAGTTTACATATAGAAATATTTTCGCGCCTAACCTTTCAAAAATGTCATGTTAATCTTACCTGTCGAGAGCTAAAATTTCAGCACCCACAAAACACGATCGCAGCTCGGAGTTACTATAGGCGTTGTACAATGCTTGCCGTAAATAAAATTCTCGTGTGCTATTCTTTACTTCTAGACCGTTCTCTTCTCCCTCCCTCTCCGTCTCTCCCCACGAGGTAACGATGAAGGAGCCGCGGAACGTTTGCCGATTCAGAGGATCTCCGAAGAGGTACATGTCTGTAAAAAAGATTATATGAAATTGTTACTTACAAACAATTTTGTTAGACAATCAATTGTGTCAAATTTGTTAGACAAGTGTTTAATTGTTAAGATGTAGTATTAGATTCTATTTTAAGCCAAGTCAAAACAATAAGCCGTAGGTAATTTTTATAGACCTAATAAGGATGGTAAGGCTAATAATATCTACATAAACATATAATACCCAGAATAAATAAATTTAGTCTGTATAAAACTGAAATTATAGTTGTTTGGTATCTTTCCTATGAGTTAAGAGAAAAGAAGAATCAAAAGCTTTGCAGGCATTGTCTTTTCTTGGCTGCTTAGCACAAAACGTTTTCTGAGCACATCCAATTACTGCTATAGTTTTTGTAACAACATTTAAACAATTCATACATTTTAATAAATTGTTTCTAATGGCAAATAAGTAACTTGCCGAGTAATAAAACTGAAGCGACCATAAGTTTGCAACAATGATGCTAAACACTAAGGGCTGTCGTAGATGGAATGCTTTGAGCTGTCAGTGGCGTCAGCTTCAAGCGCTCGCTGTCGGGAGAACTGCAGTTCCAATACAAATTTAACATTCGCAATACACGGACCGCTCAAGCTGTTCGTTTGCAGTCGCAGCTAAAGACGCAGTTGGCGTGCGGTCGAATTTCGCCGTGAATACTCACTGCTTCCTTTGAATGGGAGCAGATGAGTTGCGGTCGAAAACATAAACCGCACATCAATTTTTGGGGCAGTCGGGTTGGTGTCGACTTCAATCCCAACACAACTGCCCTCGCGTAGTTTTAGTTTCGACTGCTCACAGCAGCCCGTCTATAGAGGCCCTCGCATACAGCAAGTTATGTAGAAGAAAAATTACAATTAGTAATTTCAACTTATTTAATGATCTGGGCCTTTTCAATTTTTCAAGGTCTATAAATTACAACTAAGTAGATTTTCTCTTCAGTTCAAGACAATAGGCCCGAATAAGGTATTTTTCCCGTATCTCTTAAGGTCATTTTATTATATTTTTCTTTGCCGTACTTAATAAATAATACGGATGAAAAACAAGTGAGTTTAGGATCGCGGCACTTGTTGCGGCGAACGCAAGGCCGGTCCGAGCCGGCCTCTAGCGGTGACGGGCCGCGCGGCAAATGTCGCCTTCCACTGCTGCTGACATCATGTTTATTTACGAAGAAATTCAATTGACGAAATAACCTATAAACACTAAACAAATATAATTTCATTTTTGATTGGAAAAGGTCTGAATATCAGACAACTTTCTTAATTAAATTAGGGGCAAATATAATCCCTTCTAATGAGAATCAAAATAAAGTACAAGAAATCGACAGCAAACATACAAAAGAAAAAATTGTTAGCAATTTTATAATCATAATCGAAATTGTATAAGCTGTCTTAATAGTAATACACACACAAAATAAAATAATAGATAAAACAGTCTCATAATTTCAAGTAATGTTGAACATTTTAATCCAATCTACTTGTTGGCGGATAGCCTAAAGTGTTTTCTGGGAAATGATGTAATTTTACTACTACTATTCTGAACTTAGTTAAATATCTTGATCCTATATTTAGACATTGCCAAGATTTTTCCTCCAGTTCCGGTAATCCCTGAGATCGTTCTCCTTTATGCATCGGTCTTGTGAAATATGGCCAAGTGTTTTATTTACGGACGAATTTGCAAACGATGTTATACCGGTCTACTGTCAGTTGCTCAGCGACTTCGGACATTTTACGCCCAGTCGTCGGGTGAGTCATCATTAAATCTTTATCGCCAATAGCCGTGAGGCCAAAAATAGTCGTAACTGATTAATTTCTGAGGTAATTAAAACTTTAAATATCAGCCAGCGTATTACATAATGTATAAGAATTTGCGTATTAAAATATAATAGATAATTTGTAAAATGCTCATGCTCATTTGCCACTTTCTGCTATAAAAAAATTACCACAATTATTCCAGTTCGTTCCAAATTATCTTTCGCGAGGTATAAAAGTAACAGAATAGTACAACCATATATTGAATTACTGAGGCATAATTAGCGTATTTAATTATCTCATGAGTGCAGTTTTATACTAAAATCGCACGATTTACGCTATGAAATCAATTTACTTTTGCTGGTCATAAAATAAAGAGAGCTCAGAGCTTGCCTGGCAAACGATAATTATCAACCTAGCCCATAAAGTAATAAAGTAAAATGCAGATTTATAAATGTAAAATAACATGGAACTGTGACTTTATTTAATTTAGGCTCTTTAGGCTTTATCTCTCCGTATTATAAAAAAATTAACTGACTGACTATTATTATTAACGCACAGCCCAAACTTCTGGGCTTAGTGACTTTAAATTTTTGCACAGAGATTTAGTTATTACGAAGGCCCGCACTAAGAAAGGGTTTTTCTAAATTCTTCCCCGAAAGGTCTTATATGAAAGTTTATGCAAAAAAAATAACGCAGTGTAAGTTGACCTCAGATCTATATGATCAATCATATTAAATAGGGTTCAGCTTAAGCTTGACAATCCTCGAGTAAATTAAATTTCACGGCAGGTGACACCGCAGAGCTCAGCTTGTGTGTGTGTGGTATATAAGGGTGGTACCAACGGCCGAGATAGACGGCGACGGCGGTCAGCAGCAGTAGCACGAGCAGCGCCGCGAGCGCCGCGCAACAACCGCGGCACGGCCGGCTCAGCTTGCGCCGCGTGAAGCGGATGTCGCTGCTCACCGACATTGTTGACTCCGGAGGCCGGTGGCTGCGGCACCGCCGCTGTCCGCTGCGCGTCCAGCCGTAGCCCAGCTACACAACAACATAAAAACAAAATCGGTAGCTAAAGTACATGGACACAAACAACACACGAGTACCTGACAATCACAGAAAGGACGCCAGTTTATTTTTATTATTCTAGGTAAAATACAAGGTCATATGATAATGATGCAAATAATTATATACAGTTTTCATGTAGTTTTGCTTCTATATTGTCGATCTTGCATTTAATAAATAAGTCCATCGACAACAGTATTCATAACTTTGGTTTTTTCAATCTCTTGGTGCTATCTAAATATACTCAACTTCTTTTTTTCTTTTAATGACAAATGATCTAGAAAAAAAGATGTAAAATAATGTCTGATTTAAAAATCATGGACATGTTCTACTATATAGTGTAGAACTATATCGTGTTGTATCCTACACATATATATATATATATATTTTAAATGCGAAAGTTTGTAAGTATGGATGTGTTTGTTATTCTTTAACGCAAAAGAGGCTGAACCGATCTGGATGATATTTGGCACAGAGATAGATTACAGCCTGGAATAGCATATAGGATTTTATCCCGGAAAAATGAACGGTTCCCGTGGGATGATATCTTATCTTATCGTAAATTCTCAGACACTTACTGCTCCTGCTTCGTGAAAGTAACATAGTAGGTGCCTACTCTTTTTAACTTTTCTTCGCGCTCATTTATATTGTCCTTGAAATTTCACTCACTTCGTCGTATATAATATAAAATAAATATTTTATCACCGCATAAGAAGTTGGATAACTTGTAGTAATATTAGGGTTATTATCAATCAAATCAAGTATATAAAACATCGCTTTTTTCGAACTTCTATTACGGAATATCTATATTGAAAAGAGGGATAGATAGAAAAAAGGATATTTCCTTTCCCCGTTAACCCCCTCCCGGTCCCATCCTTTCTCCGTTCCCATCCTATCCTTATGATGAAATCTATGGCAATAGGAAGAGGACTGAAATTAGGCCTCCGGCACCTCACTCATTAGACGAAACGCAGACTTTTACTACGAGACTTCTTCACGCCTGTTTTCTGTGAGGTCGTGGTATTTCACCGGTCGAGCCGGCCCATTCGTACAACAGATGTTGTTGTTGCGGACTCTACCACTGTTAAATTGTTCCTCGACGTATGCCCGGTATGTTGATCTTGGCCTTTGTCACATTTATGACTCATCTTAGCGGACAACAGTTATCATTTTAAATTAGAAGTTGTAAGAGATAATTTTGATGTCTATTACTTATGTGTCGTTTATAGGTGCTGTGATTATCCATACATAGATAATTAATTTCAATAGGAATTATGTCAGACCTTCTCTTTATTTATACAAATCACCTTTTACAATCCATATAAAGTCCGTTACCATTTTCGTCAAGCAACATTCAAAAGGCGATGATCGTAAGGACACGCTTCATGTACTCTGCAATGCGACGTGCGACGCAACTGTTTACAAACTGTATTTTTATTGTGACCATTACGTTGGCTAGAGAGAGCAATGAGTTGTAAATTTACCGGCGATTGAGTAATTCTCTTTTACTTAAACGCTATTATTACACGAATGATAAACATCGCGTGCAGTATGTGATATGTTATGAATATCTTAGTTTCGAAATCAATCATATGTTCTCTGATGTATTGATGACAACTATATATGTATGTGATCTGATGTTCTGAATTTTTGAAGCGTAGTTACGATTTGTATGTGGGCTCTCTGATATCTTTCTTTACATCAGATTGACGTCATGTTTGTACAAGTAATTAAAAAAATATAATTATGATAACTTTTTAAGCTTCATATCAAGGATATTAATTGAACGAGAATAATTTATAATTAATTTTATATCTGGTCCGCTAGTATCTCATTAATTAGTCCATTATTGATCCATCATTTGCTATTCGTTCTCTACTCTATGGGGCTGCGGTATCTAAGGTAGTATCTCACCATTATTGACACAAATGTCAGGCGGTCGTAACTGCTTATATTGCAACACCAAAGACCAATTTTAGACTTGTAAACGTGAAGTCAAAGTTAGTACAGATTTATGAAAAACATTTGTTTATTAAATACTGAATACTTTCCTGGTTTTAATTAAAGCTGCACTGCTACTTACTTTACTGCTGTTGCTGTAAGTCTGTCGCAGGCTCAGCGTCGGCCGGACCAATTACAAAATTTATTCTTAATATATTTTTTATTATGTAACCTGTTGTAACGTCTGGATAATGTTGAAAGCATTATTGCGTATTAATGATTGCACTGTAATAATAAAGAATATCTGGTTAACTCTCTGTACCTTCACACATATCACGATATACAGCATGTTTTGAATTAGAGGCCGTGACGTAGCACTTCGCAAATTTCTTGTACATTTGTTTCTCTTGGAATGTTTAAAGTCTTCTACGTAGAGTCAGGTACTTCCGTCAAATATATTTTGCTTTGATCAAAAACTGATCCACCAAGCTTACCATTTACTATTTGTATAAATTTACGACTTACGTCAAAACAGACGTATGAAGAAATTCAAGAAAATGTGTGCATTAAATCTACTAGTTTGTGCTTTTCCTTTTATTCGACAGTGGCTTTTGAGAATGAAGATTAGTTAAAACTTTATGAATCCAAGGGGAAAAGTACATTAGAATAACCGCTGGCGCAAGTTAATTTTATCCGTTATGAGCGAAGAGGAAAGTTTTTACAAAATGTATGGATAGTGATGAAAAGATAAGCAGTAAGAGGGTGTTGATGCAATTTTTAAAATAAAAACTAAATCCGATACCAAAAAATCTTATCCTAACAAGACACAATCAGCGTAGATTATTCTAACTACAACGCAATGACTGAAGAAAACAAGGACACGAAAATATGTAGACATACGGACAGAAAAAAGGTCAACAAAAGGTCTGTTCAAAGCGTTACGGTATCAAAATATGTAATAAATATTTAAATTAAATTAATCTCTGACCAGTTCTTTCTCGGCACAGTTCATTTGTCTCTAGACGGCACAAATCTAGAAATAAGTGGATAAAATTGTGGCATTAGCTTTAGGACTTAATATTTATTTACCAAAGTGTTACAATGAAAAGTATAAACTTTTCTATTTTCGCCATTAACGCATTCGAAGGACAAGACCTCATTGAAACATTCCTGTGAAGGCTAATTAGCAATCATTTAGATAAGGAACACTAGGAAAGATAGTATACGAGACACCTTTGTTCATTATTAGCACCGTTCTTTTATTATATATATGGTGAAAACCACTTGTAGTTACTGCGTGGGTGGGCTTTAAG
The DNA here is from genome assembly GCA_029849275.1 of Papilio elwesi. Taxonomy (NCBI): domain Eukaryota; kingdom Metazoa; phylum Arthropoda; class Insecta; order Lepidoptera; family Papilionidae; genus Papilio; species Papilio elwesi. The sequence goes on from CM056690.1 coordinate 6,608,334, forward strand.
CTTTGAAAGTTGAGTAGCTAAAGGGGAAAAAAACAATCGTAAAATATTTCGATAAAAGTTAGTTAGTTTCGATAAACAGTCAAGGTAAAACTGAACTAAATGTCTGTAGGTAAATGCCAGTGTGGTTACTTTGACCTATACAATGCGGTACGGTTAAACTAATAAAGCACACTAAATGCAATAGACAAGTGGTTTAGTTTGCGAAACTTACAGTTATAAGTTCAAATCTATAACATTATTTTCGTAACACAACTAGATATAGTGATAACATTTCAGTATGTACAGTCAGATTAAATTTGATTGGGTTTAAGGGTTTTAAAATTCGTAAGTTATGAGAACTACAAATTTAAAAAAAATCACGACTTAAACAACCGACTGCATTTGTGAAGTTTTATTGAATTATATATAAATATAAATATTCAATGAAATTCAGTGTTTGAAGACCCCCTGTGATCACAAGCATGCAATCAGCTGCCCCGGTTACTGTTAGCTACATCTATATTTGTTAAAATATAGTTTATATGTTTATATCGTAGAAGTAGTCAAATTCACATTTAAGAAGTGGTAGGGTGCCTCCTGTCGACTAGAAAATATTCACATTTAGAGCGACCAGGTAAGTGGCCTTTTCAAAATAGCGAAATAAGAAATACGAGCACATGAAACTTGTACATTTTTATAGCATAAGGGGCAAACGGGGCGCGGGTCCCCTCATATAAGTGATCACAGACGCCCATCAACAGTACTCTCGCTTCTCGAAGGACCCTTAGTTGTATTTATTGATTAGTAAATATCGCTGGCGACAGATCATTCCACAACGCAGCTGAGAGGCAACATATTACCGTAGCATAGTTGTAATATAACGTTTGCGTTAAGGATGCACAAGAAGTGCGTCTGAATGTCCCACAGGAGTCCGTGCTGCCTTCGCCCTACTAAAAGTTTGATATAAGATGACAATACTACATAAACATCACTATACATATGGTACTGGTAGCTACCTTGAAAACTCATAAGCAGTAAACATCGAAATATTCGATGAAGGTTAAATGAGAACTTGAAAAGAAAGGTAATGACAACAAAACAATTAGCGCCTTATTATTGGTTATCGAGACGAGGTCAGCGGGAATAAATTAACTTCTGCTCTCGATACATTAATGGCGCCATTGTAATATATCATATAATGTAATTATTATTTCATAACTAGTATTGATAGTATTGATTTAAAAAAAATAATAAACATAGACTACTCAGGGAACATTTTTCAATTAGGTTGCATGATCTAAGAGAAAATCAGTTAATAAAAACGAATATCACAGTATTATACCTTGCTGTCTCTTCCGCGTGCGTTGCAATTCCGTTTCCATCACATGTTTTTTCCTTCTCACATAAAAGCATCTTACAGACAAAAGGTGTGTTTTAGAAGACGACGTTTTATTTAGAGAAAGGATACCAAACTGGTTTATAGGTACCTTTACCTACTCTTTATATTACTGTGAAATACCAATGATACAACGCTGTCATACCTGAATGATCTGTATTCATTATTTAGAGCTTCATTAATTCTCGATTCAAGTTCTTCGAATACATATGTCACTATAGTTTGTTGAAAAAAATGTGAGACATTTAGAGCCATCCAAAATAAAAAGCTTTAAATTAGATTATATATTATTGTTAATAGATATTAGATAGTCGGATTTCTAATCACGGAGTTATTAAAGAGGCATACAAAAACATACTATGAAACGAAGTGCATGATATATATTCGATCTAAATATGTAATGTAAAGGTACAGAGTTGAACTATACAAGCAGTATAGAGATCGCTGCGTGCTGGCAACATCGAACTATTGCAATATTATGTATTCGTAAAATAGAGCTTTATTGCAAAAGTGCCGCAGTACTTTCGAAACCATACCTCCGGAACACAACAAATGTCTATCTGTACCAAGAAATTTTAGCTTAGACTTTAACAATAACAAACATCCATAACACATGATATCGCTGCATCTATTGTGTGATTGACCTACAAAAGTATAGAATTTTAATTAATAATCAATAAAACATTAAAAATAGTTATACAAGTACTTTTAATTTATTATTATTATTACTGTGTTAAACTAAGAAATTCTTTCATTTTCTTATTCGCGTAATGTGAGAACGAGGTAGTGAATGTGACCTGGTAACATGTTAACATGGTAAGATATTTTCAGTATGGCGACGACTACAAATTGCTATATTTTATACTTTTCACACTTTCCCTTATATTTTTTTTATGGAATAATGGGGCAAACATACAAGCTGTCGTCGACCTGATATCAAGTGCCCGCTACCTTATAGGTGCCCGCAACAGGCTGATGTGTTGCCTGCCTATCAAAATCCAGAAAAAAAGGATATTTATTTTACCTATCCATTCCCTCCCTGTTAAATACTGTTCCTAATGTTTACTTAATGTAAAAATGTGGGAAGGGAAAGGGAAAACTACCATAATTAGGCCTACGGTACCTAATTTATCACACTTATGCGTAATACCTCTACTTAACGCGCGATCAGCGGAGGTTGTGTTTGCTTTAAAGTTTAACGCTTAAATGAACATTAATCGCTCATGGTGACGCGTACTGATATAGATGATATCTCTGCCTGTTCCCTTACAGGCCGACAACGCATAAAAGTGTTTCTTTAAAGCGCCTATGTACTTTGTGTCCTTTAAGTGGAAGGTTTTAGTTTACGATAGGCGTGTGCACTTGCTGCGACCTACATCCAGCCCACGTTTTTGCCAGCGCTCGTGTAGAGCGCGGCCGTCGCAGCGCTGCATTTTTGTCGGTTTCCATTAACATCTAAACTTCAATAATGCGGACAACCTCACTTTCGTCCGGCGCGCGAACTTGCCGATATTTGAAGAATTACTTTATTTAGTACACCCGTTTACGTACACCTTTAGATACAAATAAAACGATTATCTGGTTAATTTTTAATAATATTATGAATATAAACTGTGCCCCGCGGTTTCACCCGCTCTGCAATATTACTTAAATGAAATGATAGATAGATAGATAGACACTTATTTGCTCACATTAAACTAAATACAAATTTACTAAAACTAAACTTATAACCTAAATGTCGGCAAGGGCGGCCTTATCGCTATAAGCGATCTCTTCCAGGCAACTCTGTAGGGCAGGAGAGGTACAAATAGATAAATAGCGGGGTAACAAGAAAAGCCAATAATAAATAAATAAGAGCAAGATTGTTACAATAAAGATATAATCTCCAAACATATAATACATACAAAGGTATACACTTACGTGATACATAAATATAATTATATACATATTTAAATAAGGAAAATAGTTAGCGAGAGACTTCGTTAGGAGATGGCTATTCAGCTTAGATTTAAAAATTTCAAGCGATGATATTACCTATTTAATACCACCCTAAGCTCATCATCAACTCCCTGCCCTTTTCCCGCGTATGTGGGGTCGACACAGTATGGCCGTAGCATAGTTTAACAATCACATATTTTAAACTGTGTATTGTAAGTGGACTGTGGACTACATCCACACTATATAAGTTCTGGCTACACATTTTTACGGCCGGCCGCCTGCCTAACGCCAGCGCTCTACGGGAATAATAAGCTACTAACCTAACCTATGTACATAAAACATATGGGAAGCATTACTGGACAAGGAATTGAACTTAAATATATTCGACAAGCAACTTCATATAAACATCATCAAAAATAAATTATTTCAAACCTGGATACTACCCGTCCTTATGTATTATGGTCGCCAATCATGGATATTAACTCGGGAAATCGCAAAACAGCCTAGCAACTATCCAATTTCATATGAAGAGGAGCATGTTAAATGTCAAGAGTTCAGACAGACTAAAAACCATATCATTAGATATAAAACAAGATATAGACGAAGTACTGAAAATGAAAAGACTCAAAGGGAGATGGGCAGGGCACACAATAAAGGCATGGCAAATGGATGAATATCTCAATGCATAGTGCGTCAAGCTGATGCCTATTTAAAATGATTGATCATATATGAGATATGAGATCAATTTAAATTGTTCTGTTTTGAACTTTACAATTTTTTTTAATTATCATTATATTATGGATTATTATATACATTTAAATAAAATTTACATTATACTTACTTTCTTACTTATTTAAACATATTCAACTAAATAGCTATTTTATAGCATTTTTATAGAAAAACTAAACTTTTTTGTTTATGAACTGATTGAGATTAAACAAACACTATAATGTTAAGTGAAGCTTACACAATACATTAGTGAAAACCGAACCCAAATCGATTGAGCAGTTTCTGATGTCTGCGCGCAAGAACGTACAGACAAACATACTCTCTGTATGTTCAAACAGACAAAAATTGTAATAATCATTGTTTTGGGATTTATTGCTTTTCTAAAATATCTTTAAAGTATAGATAGAGGTTGTTAATAACTCCCCGGTTCTCGGTATAACTAAATAATAACAAATTTATTCCATTAAAATAAACCCGTCAGAACACCTACCGTAAACGGAGCAACCACAAGCAGAAGAACATGAACATAGAACATGATTACAGGTGAATGGCCAACGTATTGGCAAAGCGTTCGCGGTGCCACCGTAGGGTTCTTACTTATCAGCGCTGTTGCCGACCACGGTGCAGTTTCAGGCGGTGCAAGCCTGACGTTACTCGTCTCCACCACGCACTTCCCACATATAGTGTCAAGTATGCGTATGACTTCCTAAGGAAGAAAAGATCTGGACACGAATCGCTTAGTAGTATCGGTCGATAGCCGAAGTTGTGTGATCGGTTGCTATGATGGTCAAAGATTCTACCCACCTCTTACTTAAGTCAAAATAAACTCTGGAGAAAGTCAAGCTTGATAGCTTAATTGTTTCTGACGACCTCATTAGAGGGATGCGGTCGCAAAAGTATAATTTTTTAAAACTATAAATTAATTTATACAAAAAGTTACATCATTATTTTTAATTGGTATCGATTAAAAGTCACCAGTCCAGACGCACTACCGGTAATGAAAGCGGCAAATAAAACTGGAAGCAGTCGTGGCTTGGTGCTTAATGTGAAAGTTGATATAATTTTGTCAACCACTTACGTCAGTTATGGCTGGGCCGGGCACAGATGCACTCACTATGGACATAGATAAGAACGGATAAGACTATGAACACGATGAGAGCAGTCAAAGACATTGAACATATTTTTCCAGCGTTTAGTAACTTTTCAATTTCATTCTCACGGTACAAGCAAGCAAGCTTATTGATGGATCATTAGTTTTACTTGTGAAAGTTGCTGAAAGAGCTGCGGTAGTAAAGGTAAGCGACAAAAACAATGACGTAGGTCATTTTCTACTCTTCAAAAGAGGTTCGGCAAGAGGTTCATAGAAAACACAACACTAATATCTGAAATAACGAGTCTTCGCCGACAATATTTGGAACCCTAAAGATGACAAACTAGTCTGTTTTATCTTATGCTTATTTATATGCTTGAAATATTTTTATAGAGAGTAAAATAAAATTGTCCGTAATGGTTAAGCTCTGAATTAATAATTCTGTCTCCATTAGACTACACACTATATTTTTTGAATATTAGTACTTGCTGCAGGCGTTGCAATGTCACGCAAAGTAAGAAGTGTTTTGTCGCAAATTATGTTTATTAAGTCTCTTCAAATAATATCAAATCCTCGTGCTTAACTATACCATATATAAACCTTTATTAATATGAGCTAATATTATTTTAAAAATAATAAAGCCAAAGCGTACAAAGTAAAATAAGTCTGATTAAAATAAAAATCTACTTTAGAAAACCAATCTGACGAATGGTATAGGAATGTATAGAGGACAAACAAATAAACATACATTGATTTTATTCATATAGACTTAGTTGAGATATTGAAAAAGAATTTCCAAGCGTATGTTGCAATTTTTACTTTTTATATCGGCGTCGATAAAATACTAAGTTGGTATTATTATATATTTACAAAAGAACAACAATTTGCAGCTGAAGCAAACCACACACAATGACACTAATACCACTCCTATAACAACTCGCTGCTATAGGCCGAATTAACGAAAAGTTCAAACCTACACGGGACCAACCTAACAACTGGTATCGGTTTAAGATAGAATCATGTTACTTTCATTGATTTTAATCATTTATTATTATTTATTTATACTCGTATAAATAAATAATAATACAAAGCACGAGTAAGCTATTTATAAAATAAATAAAAGGATTTTCGCAGAAGTCGGGCAGAGATGTCGCGGGTTTTAGTCGTCACGTTCTTGTCACATGTTTTGTCGGTCTTATACTAATGTCAAATTATAAAGCAAAAACTTTTTATTGTTTACCAGCTGTGCCCCGCGGTTTCACCCGCTATTTTTCTTAAACGACATTTCATTTTACATTTTTATTACCTACTTAAATACTACCCTCACCTCATGGTTGCCCTTTACCCGCTTATGTGGGGACATCGACTTGACCTTAGCAAAGCTTAACAATCACATATGATTGTTCAGACCACAGTCCATGTCATATAGGATTTGGCCACAGTTTTTAGGCCGGCCGCCAGCCTAACCTGACCAAACAAAACATATTACAAAAGAATACATATATAATTTCTTAAACCGTGTACATATACGTGTAATTGCTGCGTTACCAAAAACCTGTTACCATTACCAGGAAAGCCATGCGCCTCCGAAATACGTGCGCGTGCTATGAATATCTCAATTCACTGTGTATCTAGCTGAAGCTTTGCAAAATTTCCCAAACTGCCCTGTTTTGAACTTTATGCAAACTTTATTGATATACAAGCGTCATCTTATTTCCAACGTTTGATAATTTCAAAGTAACGGAGAATTGATTATCGTACTGGTTCGCATTTTTTCCGCTAGGGTGTTAGACGTAATAATGAAAAGTATCTAATTTTGATTTTAATGTGTTGTTATGTGTTATTTGATTTTAAAAGTAATACTAAATATAGTTACTTTTATTATCTTTTGGTTTTCTAATTGTATATTGCCGCATTGCGTTACTTATTTTTGTACACAGCTACTCGTAACGCCATCTAAAGAATAAACTAAATTTCTTTACTATGGACGGGACCCCGTGATAAACATTCAATTATCATTATTTTGAACATCGTAATATAACTAATAACAAATATAACTAAAAGTTCATCCTATTCAAGTGAACAGTTATTTTATAGCATTTTCATCGAATAGATGTTTGACATGGTTCTTTAAATTGATGACTTTTTTTTTATTTATAAACCGATAAAACAAACACTAAATGTTAAGTGAAGCTAAGTGCGGAAGAAAGCCGCACTTAAAGTGGTTAAGCCGTTTCTGAGATTAGCGGTAACAAACGCACAGACAAACAGACACCAGTATTTCAACAAGAATTTATTTCTTCAATTCCTGAAATAATAATGACTTCTTACACACCAACACAGATTGTAAAATTACAATTACAATTATTATTTTTATGACAAATACTTATTGTATATTTTAGACAGACTGACAAATATACATACAGACAAACAGACAAAAATTCGAATAATCATTGTTTTGCGTTTATGAAGGCCCCCCACAATAGTTTTTCTCTAATATTTTCCATGTAAACACAGCAATCAGTTACATTTTTATTATATGTATAAATTTGTTCTGGCTACTGAAAAACTACGAAACTGATTTTAAAGATTCTTTCACCAATAGAAATCAGTAAGCAACCAACATATCTACCCGAGTGAAGCCGGGCCGGGATTGCTAGTTTTTTTATAATTCTCCCATTATTATTATTTTATGAGTAACTTCTTTAATCTGTGCCACCAAATTGGGGGACGCGGTGTGCCTAGCACCTTTACGACAGAGGTGATTCATAGAACATTCATTAGCAGTAAGCGACTTACTGCGTCATATTTTTCCCGATACTCTCAGAAAATAATTTTATCTTGCAACGTCAATCTAAATGTGCCACAGTGTACAAGAAAGAAAATATAGTCTACAATATCGAAAGAGAAATATTGCAATATTTGTCTATTTCACCGTAAATTCTAAGACTTCCCGCTCTTATGTTCTAAGATTTGTAAGTCTTAGACCTCGTTGACAAGTTCATTGTTACGATAATTGTAAAATACCACAACCATCGACATCAGCAACATCGTTTGAATAACATTTATCATATTTCTTGATATATCGTATTTATTGTGCAAGGCTTTGGTCAGATTTAGTGGTTTAAGTTTCTATGCTGAGTAATGTAATACAATCGGAGCACCGCGTCGTCGTGGTTCTTGAGTGGCGTTCTGAAATACGACCCGCATCAATATCTCTATTACCGATGCTATTCGTACAGTACCACTGGCCTACAGTTCAATAAAATTAGACAGTCAAATATAAATAATCATGTATAGTCGTAGCGTGTTAGTAAAATTTTATGACACTATAGTGCAGGCAAGCCAGGTATAATGTCCGAAAACGCAAACACAGATCTCGAGAAGATGTACCTCGTGACTAAATCCGATTTCAGAAGGTCGTGAACTTTTCGAATTTGTTCACCTTGCCCAAATGTTTTGTAACATTGCCGCCGAACGTGTTGCAACTACTTCTAAACGATAGTTTATCTGAATTATAATAGTGGATAATTTGATAAAACTCATGATACTCAGAGACATAAAAAGACTCGTTAAACACCTATTGCTTTAAAGATGACCTTACGACTCAGGACTTAAAATACTCAATGAATAATGCTAAGTAATATTATAAATGCGAATGTGAGTTTGTTACGCTTTAACTCCTTAACGACTGTCAGAGGTACATATAATTACATGGGGCATCTTTTATCCGGAAAAAAAGCTTCCCGAGGGATAGGAAACTGAAAGCTACTATCGGTTGCCGCCATGGTACGACACGACACTACAAAAACATAATTTTGATGTTTTGTTACACGACATGACATACATTACCATGGCAACAAATAACAACTTTTTAAAGTAAATATATACATTTACTTCCCTACTAATGTTATAAATGTGAATGTAAGTTTGTTGGTTACTCTTTCACGCGAAAACTACTCAACCGATCATCATGAAACTTTGCACACATATTGTTGGAGGTACTAGAAATAACATAGGATACTTTTTATGAAAAAAAATAGTATATAAAAAGCGTACGTACATATGTTCCCTATAGACCCCGAAACGACTCGACCGATTTCGATGAAATTTACAGGATTGTCCAGATTGGCACATCGCTGTTTGGTAGCGATCGGATCAACATAATTAGTGGTAAAATAGTAGTACACGCCAAGCCGAAGTTAAAAAAAAATTCTGTCGAGGAAGATAAGAAACGAATGCGTGCGAAGCCGCGAGCTATATATAGCTACTCAATAATAATATCTATCTCTAAACAGTATATTGCAAAACTCTAACAGTATATTGTAAATGAAAAATAAAATAAATTTCTTTCTTTTCAAACTCTTCTTCCAGGAGTTCCTCCATCGCCAACAACGTGACTAGGAAGTACATTTCCAACCGCAATTCTCAATGACACTTATTGGCGGTAGCGGGATCACACCGAGGTTACTTGCGCACTGTGACACCTTATGTTAGCGGCTGGACACCGATCCCAGCTACGGTAAATTATAATTATAGAAATATCTATAATTCTCGAAATTTTGAAATTCAACCTAATAATTTTTCTTTCACCTAATAAGCTGCGAGGGTGTCTCTCAGTCTTTTTACTATTAATTAATTAATGTCTACTAATTGTTTAATTGGAAGAGGTCGTTTTTACATACCTGTACAAAACTTATGACATAAATCTAATCAAATAAGTGACTAACTTACAAATAAGTTCTAACTCTAACATGAATGGCAGTACATAATGTTCGTTAGCTCCCACTTAAATGTGGGAGAGTTGAGAGGACAGAGTTTGATAAGAAAGCACATGCTAGGAAAATTAATATAGATAAAAAGTCCCTAGGCTTGTTTTTTTCTGCAATTTTAAATATGAAAGATTCTATTTAAATATTTCTAGTTAATTGGCTAATCATCGGCTTTATGATATCATAAGGCGATATTAATTACATCTTACAAAATTAATAAGAAATAGTTTTCTCGGAAATAATACATTTCTATAGATAATTTTTTTTTCTGCTTAAACAGTATGTTTTTGTTTAGTTAATACTATTATTATTAGAATATAGTATTAGTATTTAAAAGCGTGTTTTAGTCTCAAATATACAATTAATATTTTTGTCATAAAAATAATAATTGTAATTGTAATATTACAATCTGTGTTGGTGTGTAATAAGACATTATCATTTCAGCAATTGAAGAAATAAATTCTTGTTGAAATACTGGTGTCACTTTATCGTGGTCAGCGAACTGGCCGGCGACCCGGATCACGGCTCACTCGGCCCGGCTCACTTCGCGCCGTTAGCTACTGACCACTGACACACTTACACTCTCACTACAGTGATCTACCGTATCGATATTCGGTACTAGCTAAATCTAAATACGACAGGTGTACGCCTTGTAAAAACTAGCAAAATTGTGCTTAGCACGTAAATAATATTCAGGACAACGTTCTGCTGAGACCTAGTTTATGTTATACAATATTAAATCTACCTAAAATAATGTACTTTAGAAAAGTTAGTAGAAAAAAGGCCTTCAAATTAGTACAATAAAATAAATAATAATGTATTTAGTTATAGTTTATTTTTCATTAATTGGTTAAACATATGTAAGCAATCGAGGTTAGGGCACGGTCAACCTGCGAAAATATAAATATGCTTAATGCGGCAGTGCTCTTGAGCGATTTATTGTATAGTCCATAAGCACCACCTTGCCCATTCGGTGGCATTGTAAAAGCTACCAAGAAAACAACTATCGTCATAAAATAACAAACAATTTCGACAATATTTAAGCGTCATCTCCAACGGTCTGTTGGTCTGTCAGTTTCGATCAGTTCGATAAAATCAATTCTCGTGATGGTTCTTCAACGTTAATTTACGTGCTTTTTACATTATATTTAAAAGTATTTTACTCCTTTGTGAGTGGCAAAACTTCCTGCTCGAATAAAACTAAACAGGTTTGATCGCAGCGCAGAAACTATTAGTATTAATTAATTGTGTTCAGAGTTTTCTTTTGCTACATGCTAGAGTGAGTGGCGAATAGTAACGAACGCAAGGACGAATGTAGACACGTTTTATACAACATACACCATTAAATACCACTAAATTATTTAAGTTTTGACAAATTGAATCTAACTTTTGTTGCAAACTGACTTTATCTAAACGGCATTACTTACTGCAGCTGATATTTTATTTGTCTATCCAGGGTAGACAGAGATAGGTATCATGTTAATTTCAACCCTCTTCTTCTTTCCACCCTTTCCTCAAAGGGATAGGATGGGAACGGGAAGAGGATTGGACGGGGAGGTGTTTGGCAGGGGAAAGGAAATATTATTTTTCCTGTCTATGCCCTCCTCTGTCCATTAACGGTAGGCAACGCATCTGCAACACATTTGCTTGTTGCGGATGTCTATGGGTAGCGCTCACTTAACATCAGGTTGCACTTAACATGCGCTTGCTCGTTTGCTAACTTATCCCATAAAAAAAACTAAGGAAACCGAAACATGTAGAAATGCCGTGTCTGTAGCTGGGAATGTAATGCTCATAACTACCAGTTTTTTCATTATTTATTTTTTTGTATGTTTCAAGTTTCTCATCGCAATCGGTTACACAAAGTATCAATCCCTTCCCTCTTATACCGGACACATTTAATGCCAAACGCGACAGAGTGCAAGGTCGTCTTATCAAATTATCACAATAGAAGGAGCTCAATTCTGTTAATTATTTTGTTGTGTGAAAGAATCTAAAAGCCAGCTTATATCACGACTAAAAGATAGCAAGCGGACACTTAACTCGGTCCTTATAAATTAAATTAATGTATCGATTACATTAATTAATTTATGTTAATGTATTGATAATGTAATAGTGAATGTGGTGTTCGCAACGGTCCCAAACGTGGGGTAAACAATTTAGCCACAACGTAGTAACGGTTTTAGCTTCTTTCTTGCTAATACGTCGAAGCAATAAAACATGGCTTCGTGAATACCAAATCTTTAACAAAAAAAGACTAAACGTGCGGTTTCAAATATTTAAAAACAATCGTGACGTGTGACTGATTTTGTAGGTTATAAATCTTTCGATAAATTATACTCGGTTTGCTTATATTCTTTTCCGTCTCATACAACTTTATGCATGAAATCGGATTGGTTCTGGTTAAAATATCAAATTTATTTATTAAAAAAGTATACGATGTCATATTTTACATCTTTGTATAAAAACAGAACTTTTCCGGCCTCAACCGGGGTCAACACAATTGAAATGAAAATTGTTAATGTAAAAATATAACGTAATCGCCATGCGTAAACCGATTGGATTTTAATAATAGACACTACAATGTTAAAAGTAAAGACTATAAAACTAGTCTGTGACACATATGTTGTAATTTTGGAGGTCAAGTGCGAGCTTAATTCACCTGCCGCTTTACAAAACGAACTGTTCACGTCCTTGTTCTGATCATAGTGAAAGTTGTCGTCGCAAATAAAAATTGAAATGTTTACAAAGTAAATATATAGATAAACTACTTCCGTTATTTTTATGTTCAAGGAAATAAAAAAGCTTTCTACATTTAGTGTGTTCCAATTCCAACCGTCGTCGTACCGTAATTGTACCGCATAATCTGTTTGTTTTATCATTCGTAATAAGATTTATGCTTAAAACAAATATTTCTGTCATAGTCGTTCATACTATTAGGTAATTGCAGATTGTTTCTTTGTCTCTGTTGTATAATTGGTATTGTACTATGTTTATGATAGATTTATATAGCTCCAGAGGTATCTGAATGAATTTATATGGAGCTATCACTCCGCAAGCAACTTACAAAAGCGGAACTCGATTTTTACCACGAATGTTTACCGTCGTTTACATATACTATATAATTGTAAATCAAAATTAAATTAAATTGCAAAACTTATTTTAACAACCTTTTTCAAATCTATCGTCTTTCATAATTCGTTATGAAAGACGCTATGAAGCAGATTGTAAACAGAAAGTATGTGTGCTACACAAGTGTTAGGATTACTGTTATTCAATAAAATATTTTTGTATAAAATTTATGAGAATTTACTATGAATTTTGATGTACCTATTACCTATACCTATTCTATAAGTTAGTTCAGTGAGTCAATCAGTGCTTAATTGGCTGCACTTCATTGTTTTAATTTATACTACTTCATAAATTCAAGAACCAAGAAGACCATGTAGTAGACAAAAGCTCTAGAGTCTAGAAATATGCTTGCCTATAATTGAAAAACAATAACAACCAAGACCAACTTAAGACAAGGATGCATTGTGTTAAGAGAAAGTGATGTGGGGCAGCGATAAAAAGCGGGAAGACAATGAGAATAATGTTTCATTCAGTAATTTTTCTATTCATCGCATCTTTCAATTGAAGAGAATCACACGCATCATAACTCGCAATTGTTAGTACATAATAATATGTCTCACCTCTGACTCCCAGCTCTCTTTAGCGTTTCGCGTCGTACTCTCCATGTTTCCAGAAAACGTCATAATTTCGTTTGGCTGTTGCACTAAATAACCTTCGATGTGAAGTGCATTGACGCAAGTTGTCAAACGTTCACAAGAAGTTTAGTAGCACTGGTACACTATCGCTTTCTGTTATGATGCTGCCGAATCGTGTGGTATGTAAACATCGTGTGCACTCCCCGGACAACACGCACAAGTCACACGCGCTCGCTGGCTTGCCGGCGAGTGAAGAGCTCCGAGACTAGGCACCGCAGCGCTCTGGCTCCGACTCTGAGCTCTGAGCGAACGCGCTAACGAGCACAGACTACAGTTAACTTTCTCTCAAGTCGCGCGGCCATAAGCTGCGCACCATCGAAAGTCTTCGAAGCGCTTCGGGTCAAAGCCTTCATTAATACTACATTACTGAGATAGTAATCGAGGAAACTACACTTACATCAAAAAGTGGTAAATTACAAGTAGCGGAATCTACGTTTATCTAACATTTTTTTAGTACATTTATGGTAATGGCACGATTTCAAATTCCATCCTAATTCTATCGAATAAAATACATTGATGTCATTGTGATTCAAGATAAATGAAATCTTGTATTTGCCCAGTCTATAGCCAATGGCCTTAGATCTGTTACTCACCCGCTGCCATACTATTTAATAGTAATAGCTATTTTTGTCTCTTAGTAGTGCTGGGACACACAGTCGAAGTGAAACAAGAAAGCAAAATTGTCCTCCAAATTTTTACGTGTTATTGCATTTTTGCGCGTATTTTTAATCTTTTGATATCTGCCAAACTATTGGTCAGAATAATATAGTTCAAATGCAATTATAATCTACTTTATATTATCTTGATATTTAACACATTTAAAGCTATAAGGATTCATACCGAACATGTATAATAGCATAGTAAGTGGCATATGCGTTTTAATTAAAGTTACCAAAAAATAGTTATAATATTATGAGACAACCATAGACGATAGATATATATCATCTCGTACTTTTATTTAGCATATTTAAAAGAGCTACAATTCTTTCATACGTCATTTCGATGTAAGTTTTATAGTTTAGCCCACGTACGCCAAGAAAGCAAAATTGTCCCATTTCGAACCGAATTTTTGGTATGCATTATTAAGAGTTACTCAAAAACTACTAGTCAGTTTTGATTTAAAAAAAAATGGTGAATATCTCTTGTTCGACGATCATGCCAAAGGCTCTTCATTTCGGAGCAATCAAATTAGTTTTTTTTGTTTGATTTTTTTTACTTCTCGATTTTTAATGAATTTAAAGTTTGTTAACTGATTTTGCTTGTCAGGATATGGGTAGACTTACTAAACGCGCTGCTATATGAGACAGCGCCGTTTCAATGAGACAAACGGCACGGAATGCCTCACGTTGGGAGTTCCTGGGCCATCTCAAAACAGAATAATGAAAAATAAAGTAAAAAAGTTCTGAATATAGACAAACACAAACATAAACTTTTCAAATGTTCTAAACTATCGGTCGTAACGTTATAGTGTAAAGCTCGATTATAATCTCTATTTACCCTAGCATACTCTAGCGTCGTAAATGGCGCATTACTTTTAATTTAAAAGTAGTTACTGCGAGATCCGTAGAAGATAGAGATATACCATCGCTGACTTTTATCTGATATTATAGCCTACGTAAACCAAGAAAGTAAAAGTCAACTTTGTCATTTACGCATTATTAAAAAACTACTGGTCGGATCGGAAGACAAAGTTTGGATCAAATAATCACGACAGAACTTGTACTGATCCGGAAACGAACGTTGTGAGAATATTTTTGGAATCATTCCAGTTCACCAACTTTCACACTCACCAGTTTCAGTATTTAAATAAGAGGCCAAAATTTCATTTGTCATCTTACCTGTTCTTTTGCTGTGAAGTCAAAGAGTCAAAGTCGCTTGCAATTTTTAAATCCAAGCTGCATAACCATCTCCTAAGGAAGTCTCTCACTAACTATTTTCCTTATTTAAATATGTATATAATTATATTTATGTATAATGTAAGTTTATATCTATGTATGTATTGCTTATGTTTAGAGATTATAGCTTTATTGTAAAAAATCTTGCTCTTATTTATTTATTCTTGGCTTTTCTTGTTACCCTGCTATTTATCTATTTGTACCTCTCCTGCCCTACAGAGTTGCTTGGAAGAGATCGCTTATAGCGATAAGGCCGCCCTTGCCGACATTTAGGTTATAAGTTTAGTTTTAGTAATTTTGTATTTAGTTTAATGAGAGCTATAAAGTGTTTATCTATCTATCTTGATGGTTGGCATTAAACGACTGCACGCACGCTTTTTCCGCACACAATTTTCCATAAATGGGGATGAGTGCCCATACATCAATTTTTTCCCCTTTCTTCTCTCTTCATCCTCACACCATAACTCTTTTGAGTATTGCGGATGTACCTTTGGGTAGTTTAATGGGTATCGATAGTTACTCAACATCCGGTATGTATAGCTTAATGGGTATCGGTAGTTACTTGACCTTCGTTATGGGTACCATGGGTATCGGTAATTACATAGCATCCGTTACAGGTAGCTTAATGGGTACCGGTAGTTACTTAATATCTAATAAGGGTAGCTTAACGGCTATCGGTACTTACTTATCATCAGGTAAGGGAAGCTCACTGGACATTGGTAGCAACGTAGCATCGGGTATGGGTAGATTAATGGCTATCTATAGTGACTTAGCATCCGGTATGGGTAGCTCAATGGACATTGGTAGCAACTTAGCATCGGGTATGGGTAGATTAATGGCTATCTATAGTGACTTAGCATCCGGTATGGGTAGCTCAATGGACATTGGTAGCAACTTAGCATCGGGTATGGGTAGATTAATGGCTATCTATAGTGACTTAGCATCAGGTACGGGTAGATTAATGGGTATCAGTATCCACCTAATATCAGGTAAGCCGCCTTCTCGTTTGTCGTCTTCTACTACAAAGAAATGACATTCCTTTAGGCGTCGTTTTTAATTATATAAAGAGTAAGAGTTAAACAAAAACGATAGAGTATAAAACTTAATGTATAATCATAGTATTTACAACTTATGTTATATAAAACAAATAAATTGTATGGCTATCATTATATACTTATTACAACATGTCATTAATAATTTACACAATTAAAAAAGCAACAGTAAACATATTACTGGAGATAGCAATTGTCGTTCCTAATAGCACAAAAATATATAAATGGAAATTAAAAGAGATTCCACAATTTACATAATAAAAATATATACAGAAGTTAAATGGGCGCGTAACGTTTAAGTTATGAATTTTATAAAAAAACTGCATCTCTATGTATAAAATGCCATATTAACGATTTTTACATATTGCGACAACTTTTCATAACATTTTCCTATTATCTTTTCGAAACTAGAAGTATAACGTGCCTAAAACAGCATGTATGTTTTATCAAATACATACTTTATTCCTTGAAAAATTGGAAGATGCGAATGTCAAATTTAGATAAATGTACCCCTACTAAAATATTCTATAAAGGAATTTAACAAACACTTACCAAGCAAGTTATCTAGTAATGCTAATTGATAGCACCATTTAGCATTCGACAAAAGATTTGTTACTTTCGAAAACTGTAATGTACTTACTTAATATAAAAACTACTACGTAAGAAGTCTTATCACATTTGTATGGTAATTATGTATTGACAAAAACCGAGCGATGCATCAAATGTTTAATCCGAACATTGATTCTTTATAAAGCAAACGGAGTCCGCGAAGAAACCGCATCTTGGAAATAAGCCTTGACCGTGATCGAAGTGAGATAGCTGAAAGAATTTAGTTGAGCCTTAGATCTTTGGAAATCCGACCGTCTTATTATAATATCTATAAACCTCTACTTTAACTATGAAATACATTTACATTGCATCTAACAAAATCATTTAGAAAAATAAGTCGTTATTTTGGCTTCCACTTTATTCTACAATGGAATGGTCTCAAGAATAACCATCAGGTATAACAACATCACTTTTGACTTCGATTCGTATGCAAGTTGCGCCAACACGAAACTGCAACAGTATCCAATGGGACCGTACCCATGCACGTGTTGTTACATTAAAAACAATTGCCGCTACTCGCAATACAATAAAGAGAATTCAGATACATGATAAAATGGCACTCGTCGCAAACAAATAATGGTTAAATAATAATAATATACTCAATCAACACATTCACCCAGCACAAACCACTAGAATATAAACTGTTCACTTGCAAAATAGAAAACTGCGGTCATCTCGTGTTATAAATCATGTAATTATTATTTTTATTTCAGATTATTATTGCGCTCTAAACATTATATTACTGTGTCGATACAATCGCGACTCTGATACGATATAACATAACGTCCATATTAAAATTAATTAATTTCATAGGCGTATTTTAAATTTATAATTAAACCGCTACAGCTTTACAGAAGTTTAACCATTATGTAATTATTCTTTAACGCGAAGTTCGTTCAACTCGAATTACTTAACTAGTCTTAAGCTAGATCGACAAGAGAATTAACAAGTTGTTCCCGCCGAGGTTGCTCGCCCCCTGCGCCGGCCGGCTTCGAGCCAGCCCGCGCCGAGCCCCACGCTGCAGTAGTGCATTCGATATCAACTGAATCTCCAGCTTTTAAATTATTTGTACGCAATTCGATACAATTTTGGCGGTAGCAGAAATTATAATAGCCCACCTCCTTCACCGGGAGCATTTCTCTGTAATGTAAAAATCAAATCAAAAATTTTATATTACATGCGAATGAATGGTCGTTAGTCAGTGATGTAATAATAACACACGTAATACTTAAAATGGACTACACTGGGTTTTGAAGTGGCCAAGCACAGTGTACTTAGAGTAAAAGTCTTTATGACTAACTTAGTTTAGAACTTGTGCAGAAGAGGAGGATTCGCCGCGAATCGTTTCGCGCGAAATTATATGCGCGTTGGCGACGCCAATATTCGCGTCCACAAATATGGCGGGAATTCAAAACCCGCGTGTCAATCGCGTGCCACGCCCCAGAGTCTCGACTCGCTGCTTTACGCGCGAGTGCACGTCAAGACAAAACGGAACACTAACATTTTTCCCCAAAGTCGTCCCTGTGCTCGCGCATTAGTACGCTACTGCTGGACGAAACGAACGCACGTGAGAATCTTGACGAATTCCCCCTATCAGGACAAGGCTTTATGGGAGTCCAGTGGAGCCTCGCCAGATCGAGTATCAACTTGTGTTCGGCGATTTCACCTTAAAGTAAAGAAGGGAAACTTGGAGCTACGCGGGAATTCAAAGTCTTAATTCGAAGACTATAGAGATAGAAAATTGAGCGATAAAAAATTGCGGAAGCAGAAAAGAATATTATTTGATATTGCTTTTAATACGGCTCCTGTTATGTACATCACGATTATAGTTATATGGCCTGTGACAGGTGTCATTAGGAGGATCTGTGGTCTGGAGACTTAGTTGATAGATTCCACCACTACAAATTAAACAATACTGTTTTGCCGCCGTCTCTTCCTGTGCTTATAAATCGCTAGACCGGCACTATTGTATCTATGCTTATAGCACATTGTCCTTTCGTATTCCACAGAAAATCGATACTATGATATCGATATATGCTACAAAAACTAACAAGATCAATTAGAATAAATAGTATTGTGATTTTGTCCGCTTATAAAAATATATTTTCTATATTAAATGACGCAAACAGACACTAATACGTATTTGAGGTAACACAAGAATATTTTTTTAAATATAAAAAGCTCCTATTCAATATGTTGGTACACGTAAGAATAATAAGTGCTATATTTGGTCTCGATTCGCATCCACTACCGTACAAAGTGTATAGCTACAACTAAACATTTATTAATGACAATTTTTTTCCTTATAACATAGTTCTCGACGGAAACAAAATTAATATGAATATTTCGAGCTTAACGAGTTAACTCCGACGTATTCGTGCATATCGTTACGATTAGTGGTAACCATATGCTTTAATGTAAAAGTAATAGTGACATTATGCCTTAATTCAGCTTACCCCAGCATGGCACAACCATTAACGATTTAAACTGTAAAAAAATGGTGTGTGTTTTATAAAAACTATAAAGCATACAACATTTTTTACCTCTTTCATACCTACTTTCAGGAGGGTGAAGCACAAATCACAATCCTGGACCCGCCGCAGACGTAAAGCGCCAATCAAAATAGGTACAGATAGCAACTACCAACAATAACCAATTCACCAAAATCGTCTTGAATCAAACCTAGAATGTAGCAGTAGGTGACAACGACGACACTACGATTGTTAATCGTTTATGTAAACTATTTCACAAATATAACACTTATTATTCATTGAAATACATCGCATAAAAGGAAAATTTAGCCAAAAGCTCAATGTGGTGATCATTTGTATTGATCCGTGAGTTGTTCGCAGTACGCAATACACTACAACCCAACAAATGTGACCTAGAAACAATTAATAAAATCCGTGGTAGTATCTTCCAAACAAGCGTTATCGTGTAAAGAAGTTGTCGTTAATCTACTTTGTTTAAAAAATGTATTTCCACCGAACTAGTAATGGGAACAGACCAGTGTAATGTGCAATAAAATAATGAACACACAATCGAATCTAGCTCAAAGACTACGCGGCTACACGCTGGCAGTATAAGAAAACAAATCACAAGTCTACGTTATATCCTAGGATGGATACGTCTCACGCTTTCAATTTATTCACTCGACATACCGCACGGAGCTTTAACAACTCTAATCTCGACCACAATAACCAGTATCACTAACCTTACGCGAAGGTCAATTCAAAGAATGTATAGGTACGCTTAGGATACGCCAACTTATAATGAACTTTAATGTAATGACAATAAATTGTACTCGATTAAACTACAATATAATAAAAGGGTAAAGTAAAACAAAACTGCACTCACGGTACACGCTTACAAAAACAAATGTAACTTCGAAACGGCGGTATAACCTAAGTTTAGAATATTCAACACTTTACCGATGCGCTGTGGTAAGTCATTGCAAACGAGTCTTCCGGGCCTCGGAAGAAGTCAATATGAATACGATAAGAAATCACAGGTGCGACCGCGACCGCGACCGCGGCGGAGCGACTGAGGTGGCCGCCGTGGCAGCTGTGGCAGCCGACGCCGGCAGGAGGCAGCTGCGAACAATGGCAACTGCATCCACGCTCAGCCACGAGGCCTGTCACCGCGGTCCAGTCCGAGTTTAAGGCACAGCCGTCATGGTCTATGGAATCTGAAATTATAAATTTTGTTATGCCTTAAATTTGTTAATGTGCTTAATTTATATTATTTAAACCACAAGTTTATGTATCCTTACTAATATTATAATTGTGAATGTAAGTTTGTTTGTTACGCTTTCAACGCGAAAACTACTCAACCGATCATCATGAAACTTTGTACACATATTCTTGGAGGTACTAGAAGTAACAAAGGATATTATGAAAAAAATTGGATATAAAAAGCGAAGTATGTATGTTCCTTATAGACTCTGAAACGGCTGGGCTGATTTCGATGAAATTTTCAGGGATTGTCCAGATTGGCACATACCTGTGTTTGGTAGCGATCGGATCAACATAATTAGTGGTGGTATATCTTTGAAAATAACTTGTATGCCTCAGTCTCTTTGAATATAAGAAAAACAACAAACGTAGATAGGACATCTGAATTTACTGATATTCTTTAAATTCGATATGACAATACTGTGTAACCGATGACAGCTCTTGGTTTAGTTAGTGGCAGGGGGCTACTCGATTTCACTCCACGACTAGCGCGTATTTTGCGTGTAGGCGCGACACAGATCCAACAATTCCTTAATGTTGCTGTTGACCTCCGGGAACAATCCCAGCGGGCGGCGGTACACAGACACTGGCGGCAGTGCAGAATGATGTGGGACGACATTTCTTTCTCTCCCATATACGGTATATGCGCTGCATAGAAGACTGTCATTGATGTCTATAGTAAGCAAATGTTTAGACAGCACCTAAGTACAGTATAAATAAATGGGTAAAATAAAAATATGTTTGAGTAGTACCTGGTGAGGTGCTTGCTGTCTTCATGCACGGCCATCTCGGAGCTCTTGAACTCGTTGAGCTCGCGGCGGATGGCGGCTTTGTCGCGCGGCGTGAGGCGCGTCCACGGCTTGTCGGCGCGTCGGTCGTAGTCGTGTGCCTGCATCACGCACGACATTATTTTTGTGTTGAAACTTATACTATAAGATATAAACTAAAAATCAAGGACTCTAATACTTTTAAGTCCTCTAGAAAAAATAATCTTCCGGGAATTGACAAATCGTTGTCAAATATAAGGAATACTTCAATTTAAAATAGTTTTTTTTATACTTAAAGCTATAAAATGTCATAACATGAACGCACCTGCGTCACCTCAATGTAGTCGCTGAATCTGATAATTTTCTTCTCCTTGAGCTCGTCGACGGTGGGCCGGAAGCTGAGCTTGCGCAACAGGTAACGCTTCTTCTCCTCCTTCTGCTTCTTTTCCTCGGCGGGAGACTGACCTTTAAATATAAATGAAAATTAGCATGCAATGTTCGCGTTCGGCGGTCGAGGTCACCGAATAAAATTAGTAATACTAACTTTTGAGTATGTTCCTTTCGACGAGTTCTTCCGCAGTGGGCCGCATCGACAGCCGACGTATCAGACGGGCACCGATGGCCTCCCAGGACTCCTGCCGCTCGTGTTCGCTCTGCACTACCAGAATGTTCCTGCACAACAATAGGCACACACATCACAATCGACAATCGTTCACCCGACCACAGTTATCATTGAAGGTACTTTTGCCACAATAATACAAGAGCTTCGCTTCGCTGGCGAGCTCGCTGCCAACGAACGGGCGATATAAAATTCGAGAACGATTTCGTGAATCCGATGACGAGCTCATAACGTCCTATTAACACAAAATCTTGGCTGCATCCCAATTTAGCACTTACTAATATTTAATCGATTGCAACAAACCGATTTAAGAATCTTGGTTAGCTATATACACGAAACTCTTACCGTAACGACTTTTGAAACTTGTTACCACATCAATGGCGCAAGGCGTAATGAGTAAGAATGCCACTGTCAAGATCATTCTCCCAGAAACAGGAAGAAGTGCAAATTCGACAACAATGTTCGACGATTGATGCCGACCAAAATAAAATTCCCAGGCGTGCGGTGCGACGGCGACGCGCTCGGCGGACACAAAGCTATACACATTATCAATTTTACGTTTTACAAGTATTTGCTTACGACGCCTGTGTTTTTATTTTAGGATTTTTAATCGTGTTAATTCGTCTCTCTATTATCGAAACGAGCATTTATAAGTCTCTTAATCTGTGCCGGCCTCTAATCATGCTAGAATTTAGTTTTTAATTAAAAAAATCCTCTCATTTTTTTTGCACCAAATTTTTCAGCGGTAAATATATTTTTTATTAAACATTACGACAGCGATGGTCATACGCATGCATATAGTTTATTCTTATTTGGTTACCCCATAAAGGTTCGATAATGTTATATATTAGGTAGATCGAGTGAACTGAGTTCTACCGTGGTTGTAGTGGACCGTCAGAGCCGGGTATTTATAGCCCGGGTTATAGAGCGGTTCGCTCTCGGTGTGACACTGTCATCGTTGCGCAACACCCTGCCCGGTTAAATTACTATTTACTACCGCGACACATCAGCGGTGTCGTTATATTATCGTTCAAGGTGATATGCTTTCATAACTCTAAAATTGTTTAAGTATGAGTATGATAATGTTGAGTAAGAATGTACATATATGCAACTATATGTTTAAATAATAACAAACATGTATTATCCATCATTTAACACCTTACAATAACTAACGAATAACGTCTTTATATGTTAAAATACCATAGATTTGACCACTTGATACACACAGCAACACGGTCACTACTTGTCTTAAAGACAAGGTGAAAAATTATTTTTTAGAAAATAAAATAAACTATTACGAACTAATAGATAAAATAACTTTAATTTATAACTTTTTTATATGATAAAAGAGTATAAAAAATTGACTTTAATAAAACTATCGCCTACAAGTGTCAATATTAAGTGTAACCGAAGTTTTGTTAAACTATGCAACAACATAAATAAGCACTCAAGACCGTAGGACAAACATGTATATACATAGGTTGTAGGCGTAGATAACGGTTTCCTGCCATACATACATGCTGGTCGGTTACATGTCTTTAGTATACAATATCCATACCTGTTGATGAGCTCCTGGCGGTCGGGGCGCAGCGCGAGCTTAATGTTGAGGCTCTCCTTGCGCGCCAGCTTGGCGGCGACCCGCTCAGACTCGCTAGAGTAGTCGTCGCGATAATCGCCCTCCCACGGCCGCGCATTCTCCTTGTTCTCCGCGGCGTTGCCCACCCGCACCGGACGGGTGCTGCACCCAGTAAACACTCGACTTTAAAAACTATAGCTACTTACATGACGGTACAAACTAACTCTAAAACTTTTTACAGTTAAATAAGCCATTTCACACATTCGGTGCATCAGTGTCATAATTGTCCTTTGTTCCAGGTAGCACTTAACAATGGCATAATATTCGGAATAGGTAAATATGATTTGTGCAACATTGACAGAATTCAAGTTTACATAGATTGACTTGTATGACGACAATGTCACTGTTACATTGTCGCAAACTTTCTAAACGCTGTCCTGTACACTTGAAGTTTTGACAATTATGACATTGGTGTACCGGATATCGGACACAATGCGTACGCAAACGAATTTCAGCATCGACTAACAGGTGGTACGACACGCATTTAGTTAGGCACATTATGAATACGTACACCCGTGAAGTAAAAAGTTTTATTTTAATGTAATCAGAAAGTTGCATGATTTGGACATTGAGATTTTAATTAAATGTTAAGTAAGATTAACATTGCAAGATTACGAGAAAAGCATAAAAAATCCAATTAAAATACTGCCTTTAGTCTTTTATTAATTACAGTAGGTCAGTAGGTATACGGTACAATGCGCTCGGATAGGGGCATTAGTACTTTTTTTATTGAAAATAAATTTGTCCGGTTGCATTGGATACGCAAGCAAACGTGCGTGACGCAGTCGTGCGGCCGACGGTTGCACATCGCGACACGCCATTTGCGGGAACGATATTTTTTTTAACTACAAGCGATGAATGAAATTCACGGAAATAAAATAAGGAGAAGGAAACCCATCTACTTTTACTTTAAATATAAAGAAATACATCTAATTAGTTTTTTCATATTGACACTGGACAGAACAATTGCATGCAACACAGCGTTATTAATGTGTAACAGTATGTCAGAACAAACAGCTACAAAGGTACGTCGATTTGTAGAGGTGTACATTAACGTGTTGCAGTTACACACATATCACGGCACGGCAATCGATGCTCGAGTAATGCCAAACTATGTGAGTTAGTAAAGACATCATTGCCATTGAATTTGACACTTGTATTAAGTGACGGTCATAAGATTTTAGTTTGTGTTTGATTTATTAGTAGGTGTGATGGTTGGAAGCGTGCGATGCACGATGCATGGGCTGAAGGCAAGCGGACCGTCGGGAGGTCTCTGGGCGATGGCGTGTTCAACAACATTGACAATATTTGAGGGACTTTTACCATATGCGGATCCTCGGTTTGGGCGGCGGCCGTCTGCTAGGCAGCGCATGATGAAAATAAACGCACACAATTCACTATCAAGCCCAGATATTAAATGTAACGTGCTTTTTTATAAAATATATTGTCAGAGCAACTATTTTATAATATACTAGAGATTTTTAGAGCAAATGCAACGTTTGTTTTTTTATATAAAAATTAAAATGTGTTAGATAATGTTAAATTGCTTTTTTTCAATAAATTTTAATTTTACATTTTCACAGAACATAAATTGCAAATCTCCTTTTGCTCATACGACAATGAAAACAATAGTTTAATAATAATATTTCAACAAAAAAACAACATCGAAAATTGACAAAGTTTATCATTTGTCACTTCGGGAAAATCGTAGTATCACATAAAAATTCTTGCAGATGATTTTCAGTTATCAATATAATTTGGTTACTTTGTCAAAGACAATTATAGATATGACCATTGTTGTCACACTTGATGTTGCGAATGTTTATCCCAATTCGATCACCCTACATTTAAATCACCTAAGACCTGGTTGAGCAAAGTGAAATAGTTGTCAAATTAAAAAAAAAACAAATTATCTGAGTGCACAAGGATGCCTCTTATTTTCAGTTGTTCATCTATGTCTCAATATCATTCAGATTTAAAAAAAGGTGATATTACCCAGGTGATCAAAGTGGAATAAGCCGTTGCGAACGTTCCAAAAAGATATATCATTATAAACCACAGCGAACGGAAAATCTTTGAATCGTTTTTAGAAGGCGGTGAGAGGCCGCTAAGGAACAATTGACATGTATGCAAGGACGACTTGCGATCACTGCCTATGAAGAAACGCGGCAGGTCTATGATAGATGATTTGCAATACAGGTTTCTTAAGATATTCTTATGTGTGTGGGTAGTGACTTATCTCTTTAGTATAGAAATATTTTAGTCTGTCACCTACACAGTTATTTCTTTGAATGATAGTCTACGACCTCTAAAGGGAGAAGGTATTTCTGTAACGCAATAATAAAGTAGGCTTGTTGCAGCGTCTACATATTTCACTTTGAAACGAGTACCTCTTATTTGTCATCATGGTATTAATAAATAATTCTGCGCTCACGCCTGTAAGGTGTACTGCTTTGGCAGTGATCATGGATTTCCATTTTACGCGATGCTAACACATCGTGCACCTTTGTATATTACTTTCTACATTTAAATTTGTATTGGAGACTCACATAAGACATCCATTTTCTTGTCATACAATAAACCAGAATAAGCGTGCTACTTACGTCTTAGGAGCTTTCAGCACTATCATAATTAATGATCAAAAATAAATGTATTTGAGTCAATGTCGGTACTAACTTGAAGCTGGCGTGGTGGTGATCCTGGCGCGGAGCGAGCGGCGTGGCGGCGGGCGTAGCGGCAGGCGAGGCGGCGGGCGCGGGCCGCTTCTTGAGCGCCGACTTGAGCGGCACGGCGTTAAACAGCGGCTCCTTCGGCGGGATCTCCTCCACGCGCGACGTGTCCGCGCCCAACGTGTCCACCTCGTCGTCCTCGGGCTCGTCCTCCTCTTCGGCTGGAAGTCACGGACAATGTGTACAGCGTTATTATCTGGTAAACTCTCCGATACTAACAATCTGAATTGGACCTTTGCAGGATTATTTTAATGCACCTTAAAACTTAATTTATAACAAATAACACAGCTGAGATGTGATTCGATGAGAGAAAATGAATAATTCTCTGTAATTCAATATAATTTAATGCAACATACAACTACAGTATTGCTATATTCTATTTATCTATTTGTTATTGTCTGTAAAAATATATAACCATCTCTATAGGTAATAAGAACTTACATAATAGTATTTGTAAGATCTGTTTGTTCTTTCTTTTATTTTGGTTATACGGTTTGCCTTTATCTTAGTTGTTTAAGATACAATTTTTAATCGTTTTCTCTTTGTTTATCAACTTCATAAATCAGTGTGCTTGAAATGTAAATTATTTATCATATTATTATTAAACAATTGAAAGTATTGAATGCTTTTTGCTTTCACAAGGTTTGGCTATCAGATTCAGACAGAACAAGAAAATTCACGCACAGTTAAAAAGCGATTTACAATTGAACAGACGATATACATACATTTCACAGTGGTAGAGCCCGCAACAACAAAATCTGTTGCACGAATTGGCCGGCTCGACCGGTAAAATACCACGACCACACAGAATATAGGCGTGAATTAGAAGTATTCCGCGTTTCGTTGCCGGAGACCCAAATCTGGTGCCCTTCCTCTTACCATCCTTTTCTAATAAGAAAATAATGGGAAGGGGAAGAGGATTGGGGAGGGTATGAACAGAAACAGGAAATACGCTTTTTCCTATCTCTTCCTTCCTCTGTCCATTAAAGGTAGGCAAAGCATCTGCAACTCATTAGCCAGTTACGCATATTTCTGAAATATGGCGTAAATATCTTTTTGTATTAGAGTTAAACATGTTTCCATTCCGTTGTATTGTAAATGTCACCGAGCGATCGTCAGAGCAGACATTTTATAACTGGGCGAGGCAAATTGCAAACGGTCGGCACATTCGCTGTTGAACGAATCATTTTGCAGGGTGACATTTCATTTCTAGTCACTTTCTAATGGGTTGAAGTGCGGCAGGTCTATTTTGAACAGTGCTCCCAAAAAGGATGCTGCGGAATCGGTAGGGTTGCCAAAATGAGATCGGTATATTTGGACCAAAATTCGGCAAACAAACAAAACATTAC
Source organism: Papilio elwesi (assembly GCA_029849275.1). Classification (NCBI taxonomy): domain Eukaryota; kingdom Metazoa; phylum Arthropoda; class Insecta; order Lepidoptera; family Papilionidae; genus Papilio; species Papilio elwesi. Next base: position 6,636,395 of record CM056690.1, read on the forward strand.
ATTTCATCAATTCTCTTTATTTACCCTATTTGCACCCGTTTCAAATATACAACGACCGAAAACGAAAAAAAAACTCTGACGACGCCTCTTTATAAAGTGCCTAGGAAAGAAATGGCAAATTGTCAATTTCAAAATTCGCTCAACTGAGAATGTCCCGACCGTTTAGAATTACGTAGCCCGATGCTAAAGTGCCTATTCTTACAATCGGTCGGTGACATATACCTTAATAAAATACCATTGACCTTGTTGTATATACGAAAATGATGAAATTTATTCTGAATGAACGCATATTATTTTTTGTATGATCTCTCGTAATTTTACCCGAAGAGTTCACGTATTGAATTATTTCACTTCAAAGTACGTTCGTATAAATATTTAGCCCATCTAAATATAAATCAATGTTTCCCGTTAAAGCTCAAAAACAAGCCAGACGTTTCGGAGAAATTTCACGGATCACAATATATTAATACATTGTTATTAATATTAAACGATTCATCTGCCATCCAAATATTGAAAGTAATTAGGTCCGTTGCCAATTTAAACGTTGAATACGCACAGTGCAAGTAGTCACATTATTCATTCGAATGAAAAGCAATTTGTAAATAGTGTTTTGAACAAAGAAATCATAAAGTAATTTGAAAATTAGGAATTGAAGATTACGAGTAAATTAAATTACTCAGGCAAACAGAATTTTCAAATAAAATATAAGCCTAACTAACCACATATTTTTTGACAGATTCCAACAATGCTAGTTGCTATGCCCGTTGAGTAATGAATTTCATCTGTTTTGAACAGTTCATATCTTTGATAATGCATACATCGTTCAGTATTTGTGTCGTCAAAATCTAATATGATGTTTAATTAGAATAGTCGCCCGCATCGGACCTCGTAACGTTAAACCGACGCGACTCCACTCGACCGAGGATATGTCGGTCAACCAAAGCCAAAGTATTGTTTTCATACATGGGATTTTTTTAAGGTGACTTAAAACTTCCTTGTTAGAACGGAAGTCTTGATCGCAAGTTATTCGTTTGTTTGCAGGCTTAGGAGCTAGACTGAAAACAATGTTACAATAGAAAACACTGCCAAAAACCATTGTGGCACTTCCTGACCCCTCACCTAGGAATAATAAAAAATAAATATTTCTCCTAGCCTAGGTCTACATTAATAGGGTTAATTTGTCATGTATGTTTATATACGTAGATATTGTAGATAAAGATTTATTTTTATCTATTGTATTGAATACCTAAATGACATGCGACATGTAAACAACATGCCAACTTATAAGTTCTCGTTACCCGTATTTATAATGTGTTACTCATAGGTTGTTGCGACCTCGTGCAATTACTAGTCTTAAATAAAAAGTGCAACTGTTAATCATTTATTGTACTGTGAAAACAATAGAGTCGTGTTTGTGTTCCTATCACGGCCCCTTCCCTCTCTCGGGGCGGAGGCCTTTGCCCCTGCAGTGGGACACGTACTAGAAAGGCTGATTGTTATTTTTATTATTGTGCCGCCTTTCATCTGGTTTAAGATTTTTCTGCCGGCAGTCCTTATGACAGCCTGTGAATGTTTTTACGGAAGAGGGAGTTGTCTGCATCCCTTATCTAGCGATATCTTCGAGCAGTTCGATCAGTGAACATCGGGTGAACTAGCGTTCACTGATCGCTACACATAGAAATGAGATTGCGCCTCTGGCACCACATAAGAGTAAAGTCAGAAATATAACATAGAAGTAGAGATACTTCTATCCCTAACAAAATTAAAGATGTAAAATTGTTTTATAAATAATTTGATTTAGTAAACTTTATCAAATCTGAAGTAGAATTAATTACTCACAGTCAGAGAGAGGATGGTGTGTGAGGGCATGCTGATGCTGGTGCTGATGGTGGTGGCGTGTGGGGCTGGGCGAGCTGAACATGGGCGGCGGCGGGATAGGCCCGATCTCCGACACCGCGATGGGCGGCTCCGGCAGGTCCGACAGCATGAGCTGTGAGTTGTCCGCGTCGCCCGCGCCCACGCCCACGACCGCGCCGCCGTATCCACTCACTACCATCACAATAAAATTACCATCATAATCAACAGATTTTTGAAATAAGTAAGGTGTGTTGTCCTAAAAATGCGGGTAATTTTATGTTGATATCTAAATAATATGGCCACTTTTGCGACATGTAACCTAATTACGTGTAATGCACATAGGAGTACCTATTAATACATTTAACTTTAAGCATGGAACTTTTACCATATATTAATAAAATTCACACTGTAATATTGTATAGACATTGATTTGATTACAGGTAGGCCTAGATGCCATTAAGAAACATTTTTTATGGCGTTATTACGTTTTAGGTAGAAAAAAACAAAAAATATATTTTTAAGACTGGTGGTCATTGCGGCGGAGGTTGTCACAAAAGTGATGGAGTATCATGTCAATGTTTTGCAATATAACGAATTCAACAAGAACAGGTTTTCCCTTAGTGTTTATTAACAAAGTTTGCATACCATATCGCTCACAGATGTCAGCCTCGTCATAGCACGACCCTGGCGGGCATGATAATTAATAGCAAGCGACCTCGTCCTGTCTGACGTTTTGAACAGTTTATCTCATTCATTCATAAAATAACACGTTTTTTTCTTATTGTACACTGGTCAAAACATTTATAGTGGTTTACATTTGAACATTTGACTGCTACTTTAACTGTTCGTAAATAGTGTTTGTTGTTTTGAAGTATTCGTAAATGTGGCAAACTATTCCTTTTTCCACTAGAGCTGATTTGGATCAGGGCTCTTGCTCCTGCCTTCACCCACCTCGTCTTATTCATCAAGTTGTCCATGTTTCATTGTACATAACTTTTAATAAATCAAGTCTAGCTTACTAAGGCCAAGATACCACTTAATATTTAAAACACTCAAAGAAAAGTGAAAGAACACAATACACTAATGATTGTAAAAATCTTTTATGTAAAAACTTTAATAAATTTAACATAAAGAGCTTCATAGTACAGAAATAAACATATACGGTCAAGTAACTGGCTAGTTTGTGCCTGAAGCAAACATTTAATTTTTATGAAAAAGTTCGTGACGCTAATTAATAATTGAAGATGTTTTGAATAACACCCTACCCGACAATATAACCCTAATTCTTGTTATTTATTCATATCGTTACGAGTTGTCTGAAATGTTGTATATAATTATAAAAATAAAATAATTTACTGTATGGCGCATTATTATTATTTGAACTTATTAAAACATTTGGGATACATTCGTTTAAAAATTAAATTCGGGAAACCTCAAGGTTATGTCATCGAATGCACAATAGAAAATTCAAGATTAAATCAATGAATACCAAATATATTATTTGGTCCTATTTAAGAATATAATTAAAATAATATTTGAAATATTTCTTTGGCACTGTTTCATAATTCACTGAAATTTTTGTCATTGTAGACTTAATATTCCTTAAACGTGAATAAGTAGACTTTGGTCAAGGTGAGACGCTTTTAAAATTGGTCGAAAGGTTTCATTCATCTTTGATTTAAACCCATGTATAAGATAAGAGTAAAGGATTAACTACCATAAGATAGCATGATAGAAATGATCATTTATGATTTAGTCCATCCTTAAATATTGAATGTTCAGAAACAGAGCGATACAGAGTAAGAATGGTTAAATATTTCACTGACCGTCTCCTTGATAACATATTCGCCTGGGAAGCTTGCCCGCTGTCAAGGAGTTCGGCCGCTCGGGCCTGACCATTTCGCCACCATTTTCCAATTTGTCTTTCTTTGGTTCTGAAAACAAAAGAAATATTTCATTATCAATAGATACCACACAGGTATTGAGTGTTACAGTAATGCGCGACTGACGATAGGCGCGACTGACGATAGGCGTCACGACGAGTCGACGTAATGCACGTTGCTCAAGTGGCCGTGAACTGTTCAAAGCAAATGTCTTGATTTGTAGAATGAATATATTCATGTATTCATGTACTTATGTTGTATCTCAATTATGCCTAACTTAGCCTTAACCTAATGAAAACACAGGCAGCCATAAGGACAGAAGACAGAAGTGAAAACTCAAAACGGGCGCGCAGTAGTTCAAAATACAAAAATTAAAATTTGAATACAATAAAAATAAATAAGAAGTTCATCGAACCCGTTCCAAATTCAAACAAGCATGTTCCTGACGCATGTTCACACGAAGCTATAAGATTTTCCGGCTAACGAAGTCATTAAATAACTACAAACACAACATTAACCTAATAATTCCTTGGATTTTTAAATAATATCTATGAAAAGGATAATTATCGCCTTTGAATTGGCCTTAAAGAATGGAATCATATAAAGATAGGTATATCTACCACCTCAACATGGATCTATGTACAATAAAGTTTAAAATTAATGCCTGCTGTGCGACATGACGTGTGCTGTCACTCAAGTTGCTTTATAAGGGAACGGGACTTTATCAGGGCTATTTTCGGTACCAGCGGTACAGACAATAATTGCAATGGATTTAATGCGGCCACTGATCCCTTCTTCGACCACGCTAAACGAGTTCTTTGAAAATGTAACCACATATAATGTATGTATTACTTTTAATGTCTTGGACAAAGTATACAAAAAGTGCGTGGAAGTACGTACAAACATGATGGATAATAGGAGTATAACATACGTAAGATGACATGTAAAAACTTCCGATGCGCTTATGTCGTTAATGTTTAGCGTTTCTCAGTGTATTTGTTACGCATCGTGAGCGTGCGGTATACGTAGTAAAACGTTAATGCGAAGTAGAAGCGTCGCGAACGAGTCGATGGTTCTATTAATAGGTGATAGGCGAAGAGTGACGGTCGGCGCCACGCGATGCCCATTCATCGGCGTCGCCTCTCAAGCCGCGGCCCGCATGGAATTCTATTATTTACGCATTCCTCCACCGAATAACATGCGAAACATGTTTTGTGCTTTGCATGTTTCAAGTAGCGGGCTGTTCTAGACCCATATATCCGCTTTAATTTTCATGATTCCACTTATCTGTTATATCATTTATCCAACTTTAACGCTTCCTAATAAAGCGATGTTAAAATCAAACTACTTTGAACAGTATCAACAATATGTCCGGATTTGCAGACTGATCTCGTCAGAAGTCTTCGTTTTACCATTCAATAAGCTTTCAACGTACTTAACAATGGATTCTAGTAACTTAAGATATTATTTTCTCTGACCACCCCTTTTATAAGTACACCTATCTTTACGAGACAGGTGAATGGGGCTTCTTATATTAAAAATGTCATTTTCATCCTTTATCACGTTCTGATATTCTTTGTTCGGTTAATCACGAACACTCTTATTAATTAATTATTTTTATAATGTAACTTTAAGTAAAAATAGTATTTTTATTCCTGCAATTTACTAAACATTTACCGTTATATTATAAAAGAAGTACGACCTTATAAAGTATACAATCTATTTAATGTTAGCGGTTGTTGTAATTAATGTAATTCAACCTCAACAAGGTAATTTAAAGACAAAGATATTGTCAAGACCAAACACAAAGCTGAGTATCATTAAGAAATCCAGCTTTAGTCCCTAGCAGGCTATAGCTAAGTTTACTTTATTTTTTAATTATCATCTTGCATTGGGAAATGAGAAATTGCTTTTAGTGGCACCAACCTCGAAGCTGGGTTCATGGCCCATTACTTAAGTAAAATTGCAACATGAGGCGACTGTGCAGGATACAATTTGTTTAAGGTTGATTAAACATGGTTACTTACGTATTTCATTGTATAAAACTGAAAAAAAGTAACAATAAAACATTCTATTTACACGTAACCAAAATTTTACGTCTTTGACAACTATTATATTTCTTGTAATAAATAAATACAAAAAACATATGCGCTCACGCACGGCACGGCAGATTATCTCCTACTTTTACATCCCTTCATCTACGTCATAGATGCTCGTCGGTTACGGTTACTCCTTACGTGGCCCTTCTTTAGGAAGTTACTAATCTGATTGATATAAGTTCTCCTTGGAAATCCCCTGGCTGCTACTCACGTTTGCAACATAAATTTGTTTCATTACTCTCTCTTCATTCAACCTTTCAACATGCCCGAACCACCGAAGCAATACATACCTTTCTCAATTCTAGTCACGACATCCGCTTTTAAGCCACACTTTTCCCTTATAACGCTATTTTTAATCCTATTTCATAGTCACACCTAACATACTTTGATCCCAGTTACGGCATTAACTCTACTAACATGCTTTTTCTACCAAACCCAGCTTTCACATATTTTAATATTACAATTTAATTAGGGACTAGAACAGCATTGTGTACTTCCAGACGAGCCGCATGTTGACTCCTCAGTACTGTACCTCCCCTATCCCATATGCACAAACTCTTCCACCTGTTCCACTTCTTTACCGTTATTTATTTAACATTTATTTAAATTTCTTTCTTAATTTGTTCTCTTTCAAATGCCGTTACTTTCGTCTAGGCAACATTCATTTTCATACCTCTACATTCAGCATAAATACAATTCCTGTTATATTTTCTTTCTTCAAGATCGACAATTTTAAAGGCATGTACTGTATAATTTGGCCACCCTGTCGTAAAAATGAAATATCGTTATAAATTTATAGATGACATAAATGAAAAAATGGTCATGTCTGCATTAAATATTCGTGTATATATGCAGCAAAACAGTATTTGTAGCAATCATATAAATATAGAAGAATCGGAATACGAAAACAATGTAAGGTTTACAACTTATTTATGAGGCAAGCCTAGGCTTGTTTATTCTTATCGGCAAGAAGACCGGTTCAATATGGACAATGCAATATTTCTGTATGAGCTCGACGGATTGTTGGCAGCTGATAGCGGACGTTTGCCGAACAAAGAGGGAGAGGAGGTCGTTGCGCGAGAGGACTCCGATCCGGGGACGCAGGGAGGCTGCCGCAGATCGAATCGATTCAGTCGCCCTTGGCCAAGCCACCCTCTCTTAGAGGTCGTTCGTTGAGGCGTTATGTAAGACCGATCATGGTCCTAAAAATGAAAATGGGCTTAACGTAATGAAAACTGAAAAGAAACTTCACGTGGCCTAGATTGGCTATCGCTTTCGAATCGAGAAAATAAATCGCAAAGCGATATAAAAGTTCGCGACGGATTTGTTTAACAAGGATAAATAAAGAAAAATATTGTTGGCTGCTAAGATAAAACATTTTTCTTTAATTTATTACACTTACAGGTTAAAAAGTGATGAAATATGTCAATATTTGGTCCCTAGGACAAAATTGTGCCGTTTGGCGTTGGTATTACAAAGTCAAGAGATTTCGTTGGCGGCGTTTTCTTAATGCTCCGCATTCCGTGTAGAAGGACGCGAAAGAACCGCAAACACGTTCAAAATACTCTGCGCGATGAATACAGAAGGCGCATTGTCGGTTCGGCCTATTTGCACGCGTTTGATAAGTTTCTTTAATGTCCCAACCACGACCACACTGACATAGTTCTTTTTACAAAATTCGCCAAGAAATATTTATACGTAGGCGGAGGAGGACGGCTACGAAACTTGTTTAACTAAAAGTAACGACCGCAGTTGGCGTTCCGATTTTATACGTTAACTAAAATAAGAAGACAGGAAACGTTTGCTACAGTAATGTTATAAATTATTAATAATTTCTTATCTGTGTCCGTACCGTCATACGACAATAAAAGTAATCAAGCAGCAATGCAGGTTATATTTGCTATTCACTTTTATGCCACAAGAGTGGTTGATAATTATACAAGTTTGTACTTCATTTACATAACATTGTGCTTAGTGCATTTCATTCATTACATGCGGAAAACTTTAATGATCATATACTTTGTTGCAATTGTTTTCTTTTTTGCAAACTAGTATTGTAGAGTTTAAATCATTTTTTTACTATTTACATTATGGTTAATTACTGGTTTATCCTGTATATAATATATGTACGAAGTATCCCATGAGTCATCTACAGAGCAATCTAGACGTGAAGTAAATTACGAATCTTTTCAGTACTAGAATAAACTTAGCAATAAATTTGCGGATTTAGGTGGAATAAATAAAAAAATATTCACCGCATTTCAATTTATTTTCAATACAAGGCCAGAAGCAATGTATTTTTCTTGCAGCGTATGAACTATGTAACATATTATTTAATGTCAAAAGCAAAGTGTAAAGGAAAGTTTAAAAATTGCTTTGCACTTGCCAAAAATATATTACATAATTTAATGAAATGGAGTAAAGTAGGTCGAATTTGTCAGCGGTGAAATTAGTCTGTCGACGTGAGACGTGGGGCGGTCGTGCGACAATGACGAGTCGCAGTTCACGCTCGCTCTGTGCGGATGATAATGTCACGCTGAAAAATTAATCGCTGCAAATATTATGCGCTGTCACTTTAACTTGGATAATTTCCTACTTGTGTACCGACCATCTACTACCTAGTCTTCATAAAGAGTTAGCAGCGCTGGCAATGATCCAACGCAACTCACCTTCATTACCATCAAACGGATAAAGATTCCGAAGAGTGCGTCGTAATTATATCTAATTTCAAAGGCATCTGTACGTCAAATCACGAAATTGACCCATATTTTCCACATACAAAAACTAATAGTATAAATAGACATTAGTCACCTAAATATTTTCAAACCATTGCCAGGAATAACTCGAATGTTTTCTTTCGTCATTCTTGCTCTAAGAGCAAATTGCAAAATGTTGCGAAATTATATACATCAAATGAATTAAATTATCTTGCGTTTGTAACAGTGAAGTGAGACGGAACATCATTACATACATTGAACTGGTTCAAAATAGAACACTACTTCCGTGTGTTGTACGTGAACACAGCTTGCACTTGACTCTTGGCAAAATGTATTTATTGTAATAGCTATTAGTCTACACCCGCGTGACCTTCCAGACATATATTTAAATAGCGAACAAAGTTATAAAGAACTATTTTGCTTTAACTATTGCTATTACTAGACAGCGGACAATGAAAACTTTAATTCCCCTCGGGCTGCTCATTTTCTATTCTTTTATTTACTGGAATGAAGAGATAAATCGAGTATTTGTATAGAGCGGGACCGAGGGCGGGCGGAGCGGCGGAAGCGGTGCAGGTCAAGGGCGACGCGCGGCCGCGACCGCCGCACGCTCCAGCGGCTGACATTCCCCGAATTACAGCTTCGCTTTTATCTCGTGCAAGGACACCGCACACAAATTACATGTGCCCCATACATCTGGAGACATTTATGAATTTCTTTTAGGGAAAAATTTGCTTACTATATTTTACATATAAATTTATATCTTTTTACAAACTAATTAAATGTACATCTACCCGTGATTAATAATATAAATTATTTTTGAAGATAAAACCGCATTTGCAATGAAAGAGAAACTATGGTATGCCTTAACTACCCTGTAATTAAGTACACATTAGGCCAGAACGTATTACTCTATTTAGTGGCGATAAATAACGGTAATAAGTGCTGTGTCGAACAGAATGGATGGACTGCTTTTATACAGTTAGTGTGAAAAAAATGAAATCCTTTGTAAGAAAAAGTAAGTGTAAGAATTCCTTTGTAAAAAAAAAGTAAAACAAGCTTCAACAAAAACAACACAAACGTAATAAGTGGAAATAATTAAAGTCAGAGTGGACAGCTTCAATTAATATAACATATCTTAAGCTGTGTAAATAAGACAAATAGTCATTTAGTATTGATTAAACGATGTTATCTATTCTATACGCATGCAATGTGGATTTAGTAACTTAATCGTAATCCTAAACAGCTAAGCTTACTGCTGAATAGGAACTGAGTTTAAAAATGTACAAACAAAGGACTATGGATAAAACCATTGTGCCGTTGTTGTCCTGTGCTCCAATGCATAGATTCAATGAATACAACGGTTCTAGCCTACCCAAAATCTACATGTTGTGCACCACATTCCAGAAGCTATTTTTTTTAATTAGTTCAAAGTCAAACAAAGACTTATTCCACATATGAACAAAGTAGAAGACTTAGCCAAGCATTGAATTCGATGATAATCCGCAAATTTATCTGCCATCCAGCAAGTCGCATTTTATCTTAAAATTAAAGATGGCAAATTATATCATTATAAAATTACTACCATTCACATTGTATAGACAGTGATGTATTACGTAGTTTCATACAAGGTTAATTAGACGATATTAGCCATGGTATGTAGTGATTGAAATTCAAGTAATAAAGAAAGAGATAGGCGTGTGGCGGTGGGCACGGACGTCTTAAATAGGCGTTCGAGGCCGCCGCGGCGCCTTCGTGCGTTAGTTGACGTTCTGCGGCGCCAGTTCCTGGTAAACATCCGTGTTTGTACGCATACCACTTTTGAAAACTTAGTACGCGTAGATATATTGCTACGACTTCATGTTTTCTAGGAATATGAATCTATTTCTGCGTTTGTATTTCCGAATGAACATCAGTCATCTAAAGAAAGTTACAGTAACACCGTCCTCCAGGTGCACCAAGGACTATATATATATGACTTGGCTATAAGTGGGAAGCGAGGAACCGCAAGTGAGAGAGACATTGCCGAAGCCTCGTGTTCTGCAGGATATTAATATTGGCTGATACGTTTGCAGTTCAGTAAAGTCAAGGATAGGAAGCGTTGCGTTGTACAAAATGAATTGAAGAAAAAACAAAAAAAAAACTATGTGTTTAATAAAATAATTTTAACTGTAATTTAAGAGAAGAAAGTTTATGAAGTGCTTACCATTTATTTTATTAGATAATCCAAGAAAATATAGCATTACGATTTATTTACTTTCGAGAAAGTTGTTATTATATTAAGTTGTTATAATGAATGCAGTTTGACGTTGAAAATTGCGATAGTTACTGTACTGCTTCTATTCCTAATGGCTCATATTAACCAAAACAACTTATATTATGTAAATATGTATGTGTGACCGTGTTTTGAAGTGTTAAGTGTAGGTGTAGTTCCGGAGAGAAAACTTAACTAAACTAAAACTTTAACTTACGGGTGCAAGGTGATCTGTGAATGTAAATACAAGCATAGACATTTTTGTACCGACAGTTAATCAGATCAAAATCTCTTCACATCCTATATACGCCTTGCTTTACATTGCCGGTACAGCCAGACAGTGTTTAGTGTGTATTTTAATTATATACGTTAAATATCAAAATAATATATATAATTTGTGTAGTTATTTATATAGATCAAGACAATCAAACATTTTAAATGAATTAAACCTATTTATGTCTTTTCAATTAGTAAGAGTGTCATTTTAAATGTAACTTTAAATGCTTTGAGTTATTTTGTCAAAATTACTTTTAACGAGTTTACAACAGGTTTCAATGAATAAAGTTATCGCAATAGATAGATAAGCAAACATTAAGTTGCGGACGAAGCCCAATTAATAATGTACGTTGAAGTTAACTCCCACATTAAAACAAAGTTTGTGCGAACATACAACAATGGCGGAGTCGTTAAGTTACGAAAGGAGCAAGGACAAATAGGCAGCGCAGTTCGCACCACCTTGAACCACCTATCATGAATTTGTTAGTAGCAACATGAAACAATTTAGTAGCAGATAGAATTATAAATCAAATGATTAGACATTACGTTAAATTTGGATTTCGCTCTACTGATATGAACTAAGATAATTATAAATTTATGTACTTTTTATGACAAAGCAATCAACGTGCGTTAACAATGTAAGTAGTATACTAAATAATAAATTAAATATATCACGGCCAACTAAATTTATAACAATTTTTACGTTTGATACCTGACATATGTATTGCAGTTAAATATGCATGAACAGTGAAGGTAAAATAAATTTATAGAGGAAAAACAGAGAAATTGTGAAGGTAAATGACAAGATAGTGGATTTGACATTGGCGCAATGCGAGTGCAACGTGGCACAGGTGACATGTGGCATGGAGCATGCAGCAGGGTACCGTTGGTACGCGCGAACAGGGCGAGGGTGTTGGCGTGTCGCGGCACGGGCGACTTGCGCCGCACGTAGTAGTGGTCGTGGTCGAGCCGCTGCGGCGGCGGCGGTGGCACGAAGGGCGGCGGCGGTGGCAGGCGCGCGGGCCTACGCCGGGCGCCGCCTGCGAACGCGTCCATCGCGGCGAGTGTGCCCACGTCGCCCATGCTAGCGGCACGCTCGCGGCTGGAAGACTGCGCCCGGTCCGCGATCGTTACGTCTCCCGCTCTGTCCGCCCCGCCCCGCCCCCTCCGCCTCAAACCTCCTCGCGCGCGCTTCGATCGCCGCCCGCCCTCTGCGCTTAGCCACCCGCCCGCCCACGCGCCACCGAGCTTTGTTTTGAATTTTTAATTTATCGCCATTCATCTAGCGTTTGGGCAACATGGAACGACACGACTATAAAGTTCGGTGACCCGCTTCTCTTGTTCCATGTTCGAGACAAAAGAATAGTTGAATTATAAATGGAATCGTGTCATACAGGATATTCTAAATCATATGAAAGCACCCGAAAGAGTTCACCCGAAATTTAACTGTTATTAATAATTATCCGTATACTAATTATCGTATATTTCCATTTAAGGCAGGCCCTTTACCTTGCGTAATTTATTTCATCATCACTGCTCCAAAAACGGTGAAGAAAAGCACTGTGAGAAAACCGGCATGTCTTAGAACCACCAAATTCGAAGATCCACCAGCCCGCACTGGACCTGCATGGTGGATTACGGCCCCATCCCTCTCTCTGATAGGAGGCCTATGTCCCAGCAGTAGAGGACATTCTATAAAAGGCTGATTTATTATTATTTTATTCCGTGCAGCATTTCATTTGATGTCGTTTGTTTTGTTAATAAACAATAAAAAGAAACAGAGTTTTGCCTTAAGAATGTTTAACAATAGTGGTTTTAGATTGTTACGTTAATTAACAAAAAAATCGATTTAATTAACGACACAGTACACACAGGGAGGCAGGGGGTAACATCGAAGTGATTTATTGATATGATATGATATATCTTTCATAAGATGTCACTTATTGCGTGTGAAAGTAATACGTGATATGACGTAACGGGGCTGGGATGTAATATGCAGTCCGCCTAAGCCTCGTGTATCCGAGGAACTGCCTGGCCTTTAACCCGCCCCGATACTATGTTAAGCAATAAATTTTCAACGTGTTTCAACTAAACTCCTTAAAAATTTCCTACACCAGAACATCAAAGAACGATTATACAGATTAATTAAACGACAATACGTTCTCTTAATGTTATTAATTTTAAACAAAAAGCTATGCGATATTTAAATACCAACAATAGTAATTACAATATGTCTTGCTTTTTTATCTATACAGATGCTATTTCATTTATACAAAATGTAATAAGTTGTGGAATTTATAAAGAACAAATTGTAGATAACAAATGTATGTTTAGAATGCAGTATGTATGCACATAAGTATGCAGGCTCTCGCTATTGTTGTTCATTTTCCCTAGTCCGCTAAAATTGGTAGGCATTTTATCGTAGCATAATGTATTTTTTTAGTAGTATTACGTCAGCACATTTTTAAAGTTATTACTTATGTCTTGAATTCTATGAAATAAAATATGTTTGCCAGACGCAAGGGATAGGGATCGATATAACAGTCAGAAAAAATGTAATAGCTTGTTAAGCTAGGCATCTTCATCAGCAGTCACTAATGCGATTTCCGCGCGCTATCTCCGAGAACTCCCTCCCCGGCCCTCATAGATCCTTACGTTCTGTTACTGACAGTTGTGTTTAATCGCCGATACGGATCAGAAGTTTCTTCGTCTTAGCTTTTAGTTACAATGACTTTTACTTTTGTAATTTTTAATCTGATAGACCGCACGTCTATTTTTTTTTCAGTGGACGTCGGACCGTGTTTTTGCCGGATGTTCAGTGGTATATGGTTTCAAGGAAGGTGTGTACATGAACCGGTCCGGCAATCAATTTACGCCGGATGCTCCGTCGCCTATTATTGACGCTCCGTCGTCCGTTGAAAATACGGACGTCTACAGGCTACGTTGTCTATATTAGCTAGGTTTATAAAGCCAACAATTCTTTTATATTATTTCGGCTGTGTCTGAAACGGCTCTAACGATTCGAATGATATTTCCTGTTCAGATAGGTAATGTTTTTAATTTTAAATTTATTTATATCAGAAAACGTAATAATTTTCAGATGTCTTAGCCATCGCCATCAATTGATGATAAATTACACTAGATGTCATTCTAATTCTAGGCATCTTCCGAACATGACCTTACAATTGCAGCGCAAAGCGTAGCTCGGTCCACAAATAATATTCGTATTAAATTGACATGAGATCTAATTTGCAATATCTTCTGATAAAATAATAATAAAAGCTAAATATACATTTCACAATATACAAACGTGACACAAAGTCTAATATGAATAGACAAGTCTCAATGTTTATTAGACAAAAGCTACTTACTACAAGCTAGGCTTCAACTAGAAACAGTCATAAATTTTCAACAACATGTAATGAAACAGAAAAAGCAAACTATTATTTAAACGTCAACAGGAATAAACTTACTGTAATTTTCTATAAGTAAAATGTACAGACAATTTTACAAGCATATTGTTAAAATACACGATACACAAATTAACATGAAAAAAAAACTATTGTGTTGCGTGACAATAGAATATGAAGCATAGTAAGCAGCACCGTCCTTAATAAATTTCATTTATTTTGACAACGTATGATGGCACTCGCATCCGCTGTAGCTCACTCCCAGGCCGCGGCCGCACACTCGAGCGAGCGTCATCCACCCACGAGTGTACCCGCCGTGACGTCATCAGGTACCAGGCAAGTGCAACAATGATTAACGCCATTACTATTCGTGTCACATGACTACCGTGCATTCCGAGCTGTTATGTTGATTGCGAACTTCATAACTTCGCTTCGCGCACAAACTTGTTCATGTTTTATCTCCAATTGCGATTTTCAATTAAACTTAAGACAATAGAAATGTAATTCACACTGTCTCGATTTACAATAACAGGGCACATACGTGAACAACGTTATATCGTGTTATTTAATTTGATACGCCGTATTGAAACGAAGATTTTGTGATGTAATTTTGTGCAATGATCATGGTTCATGATCATGCTTCTTTCTATCAACTTAAATGACATTTGATCGACAGCTAGCTGGCTAATGTCTCCACTGATCAGCCTTTCAGGAACCGGGCGGTTTTCTTTATTTTACTGTGCGCGATGTGATTAATTAGTAACATCATCGATTTCCCATCTCGTTAAGAATTTTGCGCAATAGTAAAAGACACTGGAAATCAAAAATTATGACGTCACAACTCTACGACATGTGCACTTTCATTCAATTTGCTTATGATAGAAGGTACTTTAATGAGAAGTACATGACTTTGTTTGGCCTCATTGTGGACTATGGAATCGATACATACATAAAATTATTTTAAAATAACACAAGCATTGTTCAACACAAACGTGGTTATTGTTAATTACTAGAGCGCAGCTATGTTTTCGATGGTAAGTCCTGTATATCATGTCCGAGGGAAAGACCTAATTATGAAGGATTTTGCCTACTAAGACCCCCTCGACGGATCTACGAAGAAACACACGTGCGAAACTCCCCTTGTGTCTTTACGGTGCTACGACATCGCAGGTCCTCACCGTGTTGTTCTGCTAAACGATCCGAGCCCTCACCCTAACAGCCCACGACCTCATCGAACCATAGTCATGCGATCTACACTTCGAGTGTTCTGCTAACCAACTTACGTACGAAGCAATATTGTGCTGTTATGAATAGCAAATGACGATGTCAGTGTCGACGTCGTATCACCGTCGTATAGCTAATTTAGCTCAAAGCGCTACGCTGCACGTCACATCATAGATTAATAAATACGGTTGTATCAGAACTATAAAAAGCGGTAGACACGGAACGCATAGTGTTTGTTTAACTATTTGTCGGCGTATATAAAAAGAGAACAATAGCGTAACAGAAAGTCTCTGACATGATCAATTACCTTCACGTGAAAGTACGCCGTGCTGTAGTCGTTTTGTAAACGATTCGACGCGATCTTACCACCACGAATGCTTATTCCTTTTTTTAGCAATAAAGTGTAGCAAAACAAAAACATTGGGATTCGATCATTTACAAGTTTTGGTCAAAAACCTCCAATCCGTCTTATTTTACAGTGAATCAAGTTTTATTTTTACAGAAGTATTCTCATTTTATAGCTCTTTTACACTAAAATGAGATAGACACTACTACACTTCGCTTTTTACCATGTTTATTATACTAATATAAATGCAAAATGTAAGAAAGGGAAAGCCTCAACTCTAGCGCGCAAGAGCATCCATTATTCCGATATTTTTATGACTTGAAAAATAACATAACAAACGTTTATTAAATATTAAACACCGAGAAAGGGAGGTAGGTTTACTAGTCCAAGCTATTGTAAGTCGTTGTATTCGTGCCGACATTGTCTGGGGTAATTTTAATACAACAATAATAAAAACTTTTTCTGCGGGGTTATGGAATGTAAAATCGTAAAATTTTATTAGTACTTATTATTTAATGACTTACTAAATTAAATCTCAGGTATTTTCTGCGTGGATTAAAAATTACCATGTCGAGAACCATAATATATAAATGATTTCAGCCAAATTATAACATAAATTAAGCAACGAATATATTTAAGATTAAACATAATCGCCTAATCAATTAGGATTAAAATCTCGCTAAAGATCTTTTGGATGGGAATGGGGTAATTTGTAGAAGCTTTCAACCGAGATATTTATTAATCGGATATTTTTACGCGACTGCATTCTGGTTAATTTTTAAAAATTGTGAAGAAGAGGGAGAACTTTAGACATTTATTTTTAGTAGTATTATATAAAATATTAATAATATGATAATCCCTACTAATATTATAAATTTGAATGTCAGTTTGTTTGTTACGCTTTCACGTGAAAACTACTCAACCGATCATCATGAAACTTTGTGCACGTATTAGAAGTAACATATGATACTTTTTATGAAAAAAAATAGTATATATAAAGTGAAGTATGTATGTTCCCTATAGACCTATAGACTCCGAAACGGCTGGACCGATTTCGATGAAATTTACAAGGATTGTCCAGATTGGCACATTCCTGTGTTTGGTAGCGATCGGATCAATATAATTAGTGGTACACGGGCAAAGTCGGGGCGGGTCCCTAGTATAAAATATAATATTATAACTTCATCATAACGGAATGAAAATAATACTTATCATCCCTCAAGGTTTTCATCATTGATAGGCAGAGATCAACACAACATGGACCGATGATCTGGTCAAGATTGCGGGAGTCGGGGGATCTTTGTGGAGATCAAGGGGGGGGGGGGGGGTGCCTACACATCCAGCATTGGACGAGTATTGGGTGAAGCGAGAGCGAGACATAGATCTGTTGACCTCACGATCAGAATAGCAAGTTGCGTTTTGAAATGTAGATCCAATATGTGAATAGGAGTGAAACAGTGTCCATCAAGATCAGAACTTGAACTAAGTTACAACAAACATATAAAACAAAATGTATCTTGAGCGTTATATAAGCAACATTACAATTATTACGGTGCCAAGTAACATTCTCTTCAATGTTGCAAGCGGGTGTTAAGAATGTGTAACGTTCACGTATATACTATGTTATTTTACATAAAAATATGTGACGTAACAATGTTTAAGCAGCATACAATTTAAGTTATGTTACATCAATTCCATGTTTATACTAGACATAAACATAATATCTAGTGAGGAATATCCAAACGGCAGCGGCTGGAGATTTTATGATATGACAAGCTGCACACTGCATGGATCGGAAATTTCAATGCCATATTCTGATTATTGAAATCTTTTGAAATATGAAATTTTATGCAAAAAGTTTCATTACAAATGACAACTTTTACAAAGTAAACTAGAAGGGAACAAAACCTGAGGAAATTGATATAGAAATTAAAGAAAAAAGAAATGGTTGTGCATACTTTTTGTTTAGAATAATAAAAATAACAATAAATCAATGGAAAGTCTACAACATAAATTGAAATTAGATCTGATATGGAAGACGAGTTCATATGTCTGAAGTTTTACAAAAATCTTTGCTGCGACTAGTAACAAATCGTACGAGCTAAAAGAAAATATCTTGACTGGACGGAAGTAAAGATATTTTAAGGGATATTCACGACACAATCGCCACAATTTTATTCAGAACATTTAAAAGTATTGTAACGAATACGGATCAGGAGGGCGTGTCCCGAATTTTCGGTATATAAAAATTCAATTATCGTCGCGGAGAAGTTAAATATGTATAAACGCTTCCGAAAATTAAAACTTGTTGCTTAACAGTTGGCTATTCGATTTGTTATGCAAAAAATGTTACTTCCTGTCGTATAGCGTGATGTAAATGCTCAGCTCTCTAATACGCCACCAATATATTGTGCACTCACGAACACAGATTATTGCAAGTTTCTAATAATTCACACCGTTTTAGTGTAACCATTTTTACTCGCCACATAAATTGAGTAATATCAATATAACGCAAACGGTTTTTCATCTACTTTATCTCAAACAGACTGAAGTAAATAAGAGAGATAGTGAGGAATTACCACCGATCTCATTTGGCAGGACTGAGAAGTGACTTGACAAAACCGTAAAGGCTTAGGTTAAGTTGGTTGATAAAGGTATGCTTCGGTGGTTGGGGTATTTTGAAAGGATGACGATATAGAGTAACAAGACAAATTTATGTTGCAAAAATGAGTGGTAGTACTGACAGGGGACGTCCCAGGAGAACCTACATTATATCGATCATTTTAGTGGAATACTAAAGAAAGGAGATATAAGGAGAACTCGAAACCGACGAGCATGTATTCGTAGATGTATAGATTGCTGGCACACCTATCTAGCTTCAAAAATCCGTGATCTGTGTCTACTCATCTCGATTATGGGCGTGAGCGCATATTATTGTTAGAATATAACTGGTTTTCTAATCGCATAAACCTATAAATTAAAAACGAACCCAAGTCTGCTGTCAGCTGTTGATCAATGAAATCAATAGAGCATTTAAAACGGTTACATAATCTCCAGTATGAACTAACGACCCGTTTGAGCGGCAATGGAGTACGAGTGTTTGATGTGAAAATGAATGCCACTAAAGCGGCCACTGGTAAAACTACTGGTGCTTTTAAAATTAACCCAAGCTTTATGTCAAAAATACGAATACAATTGTATTACTGATACCAAACTTTATTGTACAGAAATTAAAAGGAATGAAATATAGATTCTTTCCAGCAGTTAATTGTCAAATTTACAAATACTATGTTCCTTGGTGTCGACACTCACCTTTGTTGATTGCTTATGTATTGTGAATCGCACTAGCAAACGCTCGGACAGTAATAAGTGTTTATGATAAGATACATGTTAACATAGATACTATATTCATTTATAATATTTTATTAGTTAGATTTGTTTTTAGTCGCGCTTTTAAAGAAATAGTAAATCGTACAAAAAGCCTAGTTCTCATTTGGTATGACATAAAATATATATATAAAAAACAATGCATTGTTACAAACATGGCTCGATGAATGTACAAAACTACCTCGGTACGGTGACAAATACAGACATTTCTAGTATTATTTTTCTCATATTTCCCACTCCCAGTCCAGTGCATATATAGCTGCAAAATATTTCCATCGAGGCTTGACAAAACATTTCGTATGGTACTAGACCATCTATCTACTACTACTATCCTGCTGGGACGAACTACGCCGTCTGAACGGTCTGAATCCGGGTTTATTCATACTATTATTAGTTTTGCATTTGATGTGTTACTAGCTGTCTCCCGCAGCACCACCAGCATTCGTTTCTCGTTTTCGACGCTGGAGTGTTTTTGTAAGTTGATTACGATATAATAATTTCGAGTTATAGGTAACATGTGTCAAAAAATTGTTACAAAAACCGTGGTAACCGATGTTGAACGAAAGGTGTTATGTATTTTCCTATCATACTATACTAAACATCATTTCCATATTCTACTCGCATGAGAATAGAATATTTGTTTGACAGTTCGACAGGTCCGAAACTTGTCGGTACAAAGCACCGAGAAAAACGCGAACGTGAGTAAAACCGTTTCATAAAAAGCTTAAATAATTAAGTTAAGGCACTTTAAAATTTAATTATTATAGACCTAAATTTGCTACTGCGTGGACCACAGAAATATCTTCTTCTCATTGATTTAATTAAGATTATGACTCCTGACCAACTCATGTTTTTGGGTTAAGTGCAAAAAGGCCGCCGAGTAATGCCGAGTTTTCAAATATCACGGGTAGAGTAGATTAGCAAACGAATCAAAATGTATTTAAAAAAGACACAATGGAGTTGTTTTCCCTATTATTGTAAGGCTACACACGTTGCGATAAACGCATCTGTAATTTTATACGAATAACAGCTTTCTTGATCAATAATGATTTCATAATACACAAATATCACGGCAACAAGGACATGCTTGACTATATCCACGTGACGTCTTGACATACATAAAGCTGAACTTGTCTGTAGTTATTGTATCGTATAAAAGGTTGTGACGTCATTAAAAACACCGACAAAAGAATTGTAAGAAAAAATACAATATAAAGCTTTCTCTTTAAAGGAAGAAAAATATATATACACTATTCCCTTTTCACCTCTTTTTATGACGATACGCATGCATAATGACGATCATTTGAGTACATGTAAACTGCACACGCCGACTGTCAGTTTTATAAGTTTGGTATCTACCACAAACCGAAAAACTAAACGTAATAAGTCACAAAAAATCAAAATTATTTTTCTTTTTCACAAAAAGGGTACTGACTGGCGCACAGGCGATAATTTATTTATTTATTTTTGTCTTGTTACGCTAAACAAATATATCTATATTTCTTACGCTCAACATTTTTTATTTACATTCAAAAACATTTTTTCTTGTTTTGTATAAGTATTTAACTAAAGGATGGGGCCAAAACGTTAATAAAATTTATTGAGAAATGTCACTGAGTCGAAGATAAACACAAAAGCTCAAAGTGATTGAGGGAGCGTGGTGAGATTAGGGGTGAGAGTGAGATTATCAGATGACAGTCACTGTCGAACCCCAGCCAGTTTGCACTTATAATATAGTAATAATAATAAATCGGCCTTTTCTAGAATGTTTCCCACTGCATGGACACAGGCCTCCTCTCCGAGAGAGGGAATGAGCCGTAATCCACCACGCTGCCCCAGTGCGGGTTGGTGGATGTCACATGTCTTCGAATTTGATGGTTCTAAACACATACCGGTTTCCTCACGATGTTTTCCTTCACCGTTTTTGGAGCAGTGGTGATGAAATAAATGACACAAAGTAGGACCTGACTGGGTTCGAACCCGCTACCTACAAGTACGTAAGTCGGCGTCTAAATCGCTGAGCCACCACTGCTCCTTTGTTTGTTTTCCTTTGTCCCACAGTTTGTACTTAATACGGTTTATTTGTTATACTAGCGTAAATATGTATATGTTCCCTACACTGAATAAGCTATTGAATAAGTGCACAATAAACAGAGTATAAATCTACAAATTTGCTTTGCGTTATCTAACTTTTCTTTGTGTAGATAATAGTATATTAATGTCTTCTTTTTAATGCACAGAGTAAACACTTAACGAATTACAAAAAAAAATGAAATAATATATAATCGTTGTTATTAAATATAAGAAAATGACAATAATATGTTGTTATATAGCAAAATATGGAATGTTGATAATTGCTATTGTCAATTATCCAATGATGATAATTATTTAGCATACTGCCATTCAATACGTTCTTTATTTGCATAGTGCTCTTAGTGTTCTTTAGTTGCTTTATAAAAGTGGATGTTGTGACTAGAATTGAGAAAGGTATGCGCTTCGGTGGTTCGGGCATGTTGCAAGGAAGAATGAAGAGAGAATAACAAAACAAATTTATGTTGCAAAAGTGAGTGGCAGTGTTGGTAGGGGACGCCCTACGAGAACTTATATCGTCAGATTAATGACGTACTAAAAAGGGCGATATAAGGAGCACCCATAAACGACGAGCATGCATGCGTAGATGTATGAATGTGGAAGAAGCGAGAGAGGTGTGCCAGGATCGCGCCAAATCGAAATCCATGATCTCTACCTACCCCTCTGGGTTACGGGCGTGAGCGGATATTTATTTATTTATTTATATTTGCATTACAGACACGACGAAATATCTGTAATTAAGACAGGCTGAAGGAGATAAAAATACCAGGACCGTATTACCCACAGTATTGCATTCGACTTAAACCGATTAACATGTTCACTATTATTTAAAGTAAACACTATTTTATACTAAATAATTCTCTGACTAATTATTGTCTGCAAGGAGTTTCAATGTAGAATAATAAACGAATACTACATACACCTTGTTTCATAGCACGATATGATTGCTGTGCACAAACAAACATTTACCACACATATCGGCCTTTTACTTTTCATACATAAATCGTGAGATAAAGTTAAGCGAAATTATATAATAGGATAGGTAATGTGAGACAATTATTTTTTGAAAATATTTGAATTTAAGAATTTTAACGTAAAAACCTTCGTTTATAATAATACCATCTTCCTGTGAAAAGGTAATAAGAAGGTATATTATATATAATAAGTATACGCTAAATAAGGTATAAGTATATAGTATTGAGTACACAAAGATAACTTTTATTTACGCATTCTCCTATTGCTATAGCAGTAATTAAAAAATAAAGTGACGTATTATAAGTGTCTATAAAATAATCTGAAATGAGAATGTACGATCTAGTTAGCGGGAACAGCAAGGCTCGCAGCTAAGCGTTATGCAGCCTGGCGATAAGCATTGAATGTTTTCTGGTCAAAGCGGTGCTCGCATTTGAAGTAGGTTTTATACGCGTGCTATTACGGCAGAAAGGGGCTTGACCTAAAACCCATTCCTTACATTTCTAACGATGAATATATATTTTTGTTAATATTCTGCAGAAGCTTTTTAAAGTAATCACAATGATGCAGCGTTACCCTTTTATACCTTCGGGAAGTAGGAAGCGTACTTTTAATCATACTTTCTGTGTTAATATTATAAATAAGATCTAAAATTATTTCTTAGCTGACCTGACGGACGTTGTTCTGAGGACTGTGAATGAGGACCACACATTATAAAGATAATAAATACTAACTGAAATTTTATAACTTTTCGCTCGAAATTTTTTGTTCACGAGAACTTTCTCCAGAATAGCGAACACAAAAAAAAGAATTAGCGAAATCGGTCCTGCCGTTTTGTTGTATTGTCCCTAATCCCATGAGCCACATCAAACTTAGCACTTATTGACGGGCACCGCAGCACCATATTGTCAGCGTTACTTATATTGTTGACAATGGTACCATCAATAGAACACTTGACTCCGGCGCTACTGAGCCCATCAATCAACTCACTCATAAACAGATTGAATAGAGTTGGTGAGGTTGTTCCCATACCACATTCTAAGCTGTATATGCTTGAAAGCCCTCCAGACCATTTCACATAATTCTTTTGATTTGGTACCAGTATTTAAAGACGGATATTAAGCTCATGCGGCATGCTTGTATCCATATAGAGCTTGGTCCAGAATAGATCAATTGGACCACATCAAATGCTTTGGACAAGTCCGGATACAGCATACACAGGCGTAATCCCGGCCGTACAGTACTGAACAGTCCTAAAACCAAACTGCATCATGAAGCTTAACATGAGCGTCATAAAAAATGATATTGCGTATAGTAAGCAATTCACTTGTTCATTTCAATAATGTAGAATCTATACCACTATCCTATAGCTAAGTTAAACAGTGGGTAAAGCCCGCAACAAAAACGAATGGACGACTTGAGTGAGGTGCCGAAGGGCTTTTTCTGCTCCTCTTCCCCTTCCCATCCATTTTAATAAGGTAAGGATGGGTAAGGAGGATGTGACTGGGGAGGGGATAGATAGGAAAAGGAAACATTTTTTCTGTTTGTCCTCGCTCTGTCCATTAAAGGTGGGCAACGCATCTGCAACTCGTCGGGTTGTTGCAGATGCCTATTGGCGGCAGTCGCTTGAAGTATTCCTCACCTTTGCCACCTTTTGTTATTAAAACAAAACTTTAAACGTCAACAACTATTAGTAGCAGAGAAAAAAAACGCTAGCGATATAATAGTTGGTAACACGACCAGGATTAGCAATGACATATTTTTCCCCTGTAAAATTATATGGCTTTTTCTGTCTAGATTGTTTCTGTCTAGATTGCCTAATCTAGATCAAAATATGGCGAAAATCAGTATTTAATCATAATAATTTATAATAATTAAATCATAATAATCTAAATACTACTGTACAAGAGTTGGATAAGAAACTTTCTGAAATTAAAATAATAAGGATAACATTTAAAAATAGTATGTTATTATGTTAGTGACCTATTTATTATACTAAAAAGTAAATGGGACTCTGTGTCACGCAGCGCATGTAATGTGTCACTGTCTGATTTCCCACGGCTAAATTATCGAATAACCGACTCTCGTTTTCGAAATCTATATGTATACTAGTGCCCCGCCCTGGCTTCGCCCGGGTACCACTAATTGTGTTGATGCGATCGCTACCAAACACAGGAACACCCGCTGTGCCAATCTGGGCAATCCCTGTAAATTTCATCGAAATCGGTCCAGCCGTTTCAGAGTCTATAGGGAACATACAAACTTCGCATTTTATGTATATATTTTTTCATAAAAAGTTCCTATTGTTAGCCTCCTTATTTATTTACATTTTATATTGATTAATTTGCCGGTATTATATTGATTAAGAGTAACGTTGTGTTTAGAATAAATATTAATTGTGTTGTATGTCATTGTTATTTTATAAAATGTTCACATTGAAAGTGTCATTATGAGCCAAGAATCTGTTTAATATTTAGAAAATGTATTTAAATTCATTAGTTGTCATGAGTGAAATTGTAAAATGTATTAGTAAAAATATAAATCACTTAATACATTATTGAATAAGTCCTAGTCACAATGCGTTAAGCATTAAGACAGTGTTATGACTGGACCGACGCACGTCCATGTTGGCCGTGCGGAGGAGACCAGTCAGTCGATCTATGGAAGAGGGCGCGAGTGGTGTAAAGTAAAGGAAAATAAAATATAGTGATCAACCAGCGTTTCCTTCGAACTCCTTGACCTTTTCGGCTGTATCCTTACACTATGTTACTTCTAATACCTCCTAGAATATTGTACAAATTTTATGATGATCGGTTTAGTAGTTTTCGAGTGAAAGCGTAACAAACAAACTTGCATTCACATTTATATTATAGAAGATATATATATAAGAACCTATTCGCAGACCTACCGAATGTATATGCCAAATTTCATTGAAATCAGTTAAGCCGTTTCGGAGGAGTATGGCGACTAACACTGTGACAGGAGAATTTTATAAATATATATATATATATATATACATATATATATATATATATATATATATATATATATATCATCGGGTCATAAGTTCTGTCAAAACCTTTTTTTTTAACTAACTTTAAAAATGGAACATATGCGCTTTCCGAATATAAAAAAGGAATTAATTTTAATTCATTACCAAATATGGAGTGATCGAAGGAAGAAGATAGAGTCGCGGTTATCGCTTTTCACCGCTATAGTTACGGGCGAACACCGACAGCCGACCTCACAAAGTTTAGACACCAGCGATCACCAGCAAAAAATCTTAACTCTTCAGATGGGGATAAGCAGAACCAAGGTAAGAAAAGTGTTAAATGAAGACCTTGACTACGAGCCTGACGTAAAAAAACCGGACAGGTTTTGAACCTTTTTGACTGGCCGTGTCGATTTAATAATGTTAATCAAATCATATTCTACATTCACCTTTCATTTCATGTAAAAGTTCTGCATAATTAATAAAAAGTGTATCATGAAAAGTTTATGACAGAACTCATTTTAGTGACTACCTTGGTCACTGCATCACGCGGGCTTTAGATATTTTTTTTTGTTTTGGTTCTAACGAAAAAATAAGAAAGTTAAAATAAAATAAGAAAATAGAACGACCATATTAACTTTTCTGATGTAGGTACCGTAGCATAACTGTCCGTTTGACGGTTGGCGCAATTACCGTAAGTAGGGTTGAACGTTTGTATGGAGAAACTACCCGTGCGAAGCCGTGGCGGGTCGCTAGTACAAAATAATTTTAATAATTATTAATTCGACATTTAGGTTTCTCATTTGACATAACCAACGTTTAGCACAGAAATTAATCTAGTAAGCAATGATAACTTTTTTTTACTTGCGAAAAACAAGGTTGTAGATTTGAAATTACGATTTGACTGGCTTTGTTAAATGATAAAGAGCTTAGACACATTTGTTTACAATGTGCTAACTTTCATTTCAAAGAAGGAAAATAAGGCGTGTTCCATGTGTCTAGAAATGCAAAAATTGTGACTAATTTTGTTGGAAAATACGCATGCATTATGACAAACCGAATATCCCACTCCAAGCATACTCCTATAGAGACCGATCATCTATGAGGAGTGGGCACACACCTCTCAAACATGCACAACCCATGATGTAGCCCATCATGGAGAGCCGTGGTGGCGTCGGCGGCAGCGGCGGGCGGCGCGAGGGCGCGGGCAGCACGGCCGGCTCCTGGCGCCTGCCGCGCGGAGCCCCACGCGACACCGCGCCGTCTTACAGCACGCGCTTTCTGTCCTCGGCACTCCAGCTCACACCGCATACACTGGCACACACCACGACAACGAAACACTTGGCCTCCGACTCGAGGACCATACCGCGACACAAATCATAACATGTGTAACCCTCCTGGCGAACCCCTGAAGCACTGCGGACGCATGACACACTTAAACGAAAGGCGATATACTGTGCAATTTCCCAGGTAGTCGATTTGTAATTCGACAGATTTATCGCATGTCCCAATTATTTATTCAAATATCATTTGCTGCGAAACAGTAGAAGCACTGTGGGACTTGCGGACCGGTGCAGCGGGCGCGATCGCGTGTTGTTCGCGCGCTCGATCGATATGGGCTGTTAACTTTGCGCCTCGCAACTATGTACTAACAAATTATTCTAAAACCAAAAATAATAACTATAATTCGAAAATTACTAGTCTTACAATACTAACGACACTCATTAAAAAGTTGTGCATTTTTTATTCGGTGTAAATTTTGATTGAACTACTCATTGTAGTATATTTATTATATATTGTCAAATGAATGTCAGGACACATGGGACGTTTCAATATAAATTCAAATTTTATAATTAGATACAAAATGGTACAAAAAGTTGTCTTTGCTCGATCTAGTTTATTTCTGCGAACACGTCTGGAGGAGGATTTTTTTGTTCTTATATCTGACGAAAATACGAACAGTTGTGATTTCTGGTCCCGGACTGCACCGTGGGTGTGCAAAGTAGGAGCGGGTGCGTGGCGGGCTACGGCAGTGCACGGGATGCATGCGGCGGGACGATGGCAGTCGGAGCGCGGCGGGCGCGGGCGCGGGCGGGCCAGCACTGAGGCGCGCGCCGCACGTAGCCGGCAGCGCTACCACCCACCCCGTGCCCCTCCCGCCTCGCCCCGCGTCCGTCTCGCCGACACCCGCCCGCGGTACACATCCTCTACTGCCAAAGCCCCACTGCCGCTGCCACCCTTGGAAGATGCCGAGCCAAGTCGCCGCCGAGTTATGCCGTGAACCAGACCTACTATATTCTAATATGTAGTTAACATCCTTACCCTAAAAGCCGAACGAACAAGTTTCATCATAAATGTACGACATAAATACAAAAGACAAGGCAGAGAAAAACCTTGTTGCCCAGTACTTGTTCTTTAAACACCTCATTCTCTTATTTGATTACATTAATCTTGTTATGGAAACTTTTAACATCTTATATACCAAGCTAACTTGTCACCGGCCAACAATGAGCAGAAGAGACACGACGAAATGGATATCAGCAATTCATAAATATGTCTGTGTATGACTATCCAACAATTAAACATACATACAAGATACCAAATATTAAATGAGCTAATCAAAAGATACGACGTCGTATAAAGGCATGTATTTGTGAGGAACTGATAACCGGTTGATGTTATAATTAAAAAACGTAATAGGCGTCTAGTATCCGCGTGTCTTGACGAGTGCTTGACGTCAATTGGGCAGCCAGCGGTGGGCGCCGGCGGAGCGCGACGGGTCAACGCTCGCCGCTCGTCCTGCCAGGAAGCCGCTAATTCCCGCCACGCGTCGCTTTTCTCTGCTCGTGAATACGACGCACGTTTCTCTTTTTTATTCTACACACGACATATTAAGCTTTTTAGAATATAAGTTGGCGCCTTCATACCAAATTTGTTTTTTCAAAATTAAACTATTCGATGGAGAAGCAAAAATCAGGTTGTCAAGTCGGTTTTCATTCTATTGATTTTACATCGTTATCAAAATATTGACATATTTTTATTTTATTTTATTTAAATAAAATATTAGTAGATTATTGATATAATTTAATAATATTTATTTTAACCGCTCCAACTAAACTTAAAAGCTTGTGCTAGGATATGGTTCACGACAATATTTGAATGGCGGATTTGAACCCTTTTGAATTAGGTTATCGGCGGTTCAACATAGATCAATTGAATATAGAAGAAAATAGTTAAAGTGAAAGAAACATATAAACAGTCGCACATCGTTAAAATTCAATCATAATTTTTGCCAAAGAAGGCAAAAGAAGTATAACTCCAAAAATTAGACAACAATGTCATCTTTAAAACAACCAGTATATTATATAATCTGACAGAAATCAACTGTGCGCTTAACGCGCGCGGCGCCTCAGATAGTAGTTTAGTGTATTTAATGTAGGCTCTGGCCATTCGAAGGATTATCCTCATTCAGATACTGCTTCACAACTTGGTATTTTCTAGGTCGTCTATTTTGACCTAAAGAAAGGTCTATTTTATACGTATATTTCGGACAATCACACTCTCCTTTTTAAAAAGCGAACGTTCGAAGAGTACAATGCGAAACGTGCACATTGAGTTGATTTGTTAATAAATAGTTGTTTTCGTTATAAAAAAGCAACTATTTGTTTTCCCATTGATATCCACAATATCAAGGGATCAGTTCGTGCATTGTGCATACGCACAAGTAAATGTTACAAAATACATCATTATGTAATGACGTATTTTGTAAACATTTACCACGAGTATGTACTTGATATGTTATATAAGATATTAACAGAAATGCTTTATTGGAGTAACACATCGGCTATCAAATAGCTACCTGTCCTATTATAGTTGTTCTCGTCATCATTGAGTGATGATAAACTCACTGGCTACAATAAAATTGGGCGACTCAGCGTGTCGGGTACATCAATAGGCGGCTAAGCATGACCTGTTGATTCTGCTTCAACACTCTTTTCCGGTGGTAATCAAGGTCGATCGAACAAAAACCGAAATAAAGGCCCGTATATTCATTAGGCTATTTAGTATGTTTTTTAATTCCGTTATCATAACACTAGATGTAGATGAACGGTTCCATACGTTAGACATAGTTTATAGTTTGAGTTATCGTAGTACGTTTTTCTGAGTGGAAAAGGTGTCTAAAAAGAGAACACTGTGACTAAAATTGAGAAAGGTTTTCTTTGGTGGTTTCGTTACGTTGAAGAGTGACTGACGAGACAAGTTTCTGTTGCAAAAGTGAATGATACGTGTCACCTAATCTCTTGTTCGTTTAAAAAGTAATACTTATGGGACAAAACATATTACTATTGTTTATCTAGCATCCGTGACTAGACTTCGCGTGTGGTGTTTCTTTCTCAAGGATTCATCGATCACCAAAGTAATTTTTCTTACAAACCTGCATGCAACGACTACAAATAATAATTCCGCCCTGTAAAACTATAGTATGGTTTAGTCCTAAAGGTTATTTAAAAAAAAGGTATTACTTTTCTTACAATATATATCTCTTTATCCTTTCTAAGATTGACCTATGTCTTTTATAAAAATCATAATTGATTTAATTTTACATATATTTAGTGAGATAGAGAGAGAAGAGAGCAGAGCGCAGGTAACAGTAACTTTTACATTTATATTATTAGTTTGCATTATTATATTTACATTAAAACTACAGTTGTTTGATGTCCTAGGCATTTCAAATGAATGACTACATGTTAACCAAGGGTTTAATGACCTAGGTTTCAAGTCAGTCGCGATCGTTATTCCGAGTGCTTAGTTGTTACACCCCTCCGTAACGTTGGAAGTGGATCGACGTTCCTTCATTCATTACGCTTCTGTGTGCCAGTGTTTGTACACGTAAATGCATACTAAAAATTAAAAGGTGGAAAAGAATATTTCTCTGTATTTCTTTCATGATGTCTTATTGAAAACAGTAATTTATGTTAAAGTAACTCATGTATATATCGAAACATTTAATATTTAAACATAAAATACTAATTGTTCATATATTTAGTTGCACTGAGACACTGACATAACTGACACTTACAGACACTGGAATAAACATAAATATTTTTACGATACTAAGCAGCAAGATGAACATAACGTTAACGTGATGGTAAAGCATTAACTTAAATGTAAACACCGGTTCTCAGGATCTTGAAATACAAGATTATGAGCAAAGCCGCGTTTACACTTCACTCCCTGTGAAGGATAAAGTAACGTCTCGTTAGACCACAAATTGAATACATATACCTAGTATTGCTAACCTAGTGCAAAACCTGTACACGTGATAGATCAATGCATTTATAACATCATTATTCACACCATTACCTGCAATGTCTGCGGTATATCTGCCACGCAACGTATGTATACCATACCATAGCAATTTCAGTCCATTACGAGAATTCGCAAAATACCTGGTACAATAATTGATTTCCTTTGACTGGAATATGTTTCTTTTAAATATTTATTCAGTCATCTGTCGGAGGCTAGATTATAAATATTCTTCACTTTATGTAGTGAACTGTTTGTTACCCGGTCACTAGATATCATAGCAGAAAATATATAGATTGTTTTATACAAATCACAAGGCAGTAACAATAATATAAAAAATTGTATGAAATCTGTTGACTTTATTCGCAATACTTATTACGTTACTAATTAGTCACACAGTTTTGTTTTGTATCTTTTTGCTATCTTTGTTTTCTGTAAGTGTTGTGTTTGCCTGTTAAAGAAATATGTTATTACTTCCTAAAATTAAGTGTGTGTTATAAGTCAAGTATCATTTCATATTTTGTTGGCAAGCCAAATTAAATAAATAAAAAAAATAAACACGTTTTACTATATATAATACATGAAAATACTAAAGGGCAAAAAATTGGATTGACATACCGATGACGTTGTTGTTCTGGTGGTGATGGTGGGCGGCGGCGGCGGCGGCGATTGCGGACGCAAACGCGGCCTGCTGTGCGTGCTGCGCGTGCTGTGCTAGCTGCGAGGCCAGCTGCGCCTGCAGCGCCGCGTGCACGGCACCTATGCCACCGCCAGGCTCGCTGCGCGCCTCCTCGTTATATTCGTTTGGCGAGTCCTCATCTACGAGTGAAATACGCGATGTACTTAAGATTCTAAATAAATCATTCGTTACGATTATTCACCTGTGGGTCACGATACTGAAGTTATTAAAGTACAATTAGCTATTTTCTACCTACTTTTATTTCGTATTCCGCATATGGCTATCACGCGCTCCGTCTCATTATTTATGGTTTAGTTCATATAAGGAAACAGTGGCGGCCTTCCTATCCTTACCTACTTAGCAAAGAATGGAAAGGGGCAGAGGACTCCAATTAGGCCATCGGCACCTCACTTATTAGACGGAACACAGAACACTCTACTTCACGCCTGTCTTCTGTGAGGTCGTGGTATTCCATCGGTCAAGCCGGCCCATTTATTCATGAAACAGATGTTTATATTTGATCAATAAATTGAAGATTAAATAGAAATAGCTTTTCAAAAAGTGAACGTTTTACATCCGCACGAATATTTCTGTCAGCTAGCGACCCCAAAAACTAAACGCTGACTGTTTTTTGTTATCTGTTATCCCAACTGTATAAAATTTTAATTCTAATTTCTGTTCATTGGTTTTTAACAAGTCGTGAATAACAAGGAAATCTAATTCAACATTTGTCGTAAAATACCACATTTTCTTAGTTCCAAATATTGTGAAATCTTTTAGCCACTACACTTGAGCGAGTAAAAAGTTAAAAGTTAAGTTAAAAATCACTGGGTAGTTGATATTATTAAGCAATCTTTTGTCTATCAACTCGCAATTTCTCTCCCGTAATTTCACCATAAAAAGTTTTAAATGGTACAAATACACAGAACTCCGAACGTACGGGTCCGGCACGTGACAGGTTAAACGAAAACCACGCCGTTTCTTAACTCACTACCTTATTGGAGAGTTAAGCAACAAAATATCTTTGTCACTGTTTATACATACCTAAAATAGCTACGTTCTCGCCCAATGTGACTTACTTTCGAGTTATTATAAAATATAAGTATGAAATAAAAGAATAATTGGATTTTTTGGATTCGATTTAAATAAAAACTGACCAATGTACTTCTTAAAATAGTTGGTAATAAACGCCAATTAAATTTAGCGAAGGCAAAATATGGCACCTGGAGACCATACTTTGAAAATTTTAGAAATTAAAGTGTATTTCAAAACGTCTATTACTATATTTTAATTTCAACGTTCAAGTCTAGAGAGTGATTCATATATGTAATTTACAATCTCTATGGGAACATGGACCCCGAGTACACTTGAAAGCTGCTCTTACTAAGTGGCGGTTACCGATGCTCAAGACAAGATGATGATTACATAATATCATGAGGTCATGAAGAAGAATCTAATGACCCATCGCTCTTCAAAATCAGTCAAGCGGTTTATGCCACACTAGTTGTTGCTCGCGACTTCCTCCGCGTGGAATCAAATTAAAACATATTGATGACTTCGCAGGATAAAAGTATATAATTGTATTTTTTACATTAATTGTTTTTACCATACGAAATAAAACGTAAAACATCAGTATAAAAATTATATTTTGACATTACAACAAACAATTTAGTTTATAGATTACCACTAACCCTACCTAAAATCGTCAACGCAGCTCAAGAAGTTTTCAGTTCAATAAGCATGTTGCTGTTGCTGTCGCTAACGCATGTTGCGCATGTCGATCTCGCGAATCTATAATATTTACCCCTACATAATGTCGTTTAACTAAAGAGGTTTACACTTCAAATAGAAAAAAAAAATTAATATTATTTTACTGCTTAAGGCAAGCTTTGTGACATTGCGGGTAGCGTGTACGGCGCCGCGTAATTTTTTTCACAATTTCGAGGGTTTCACTTTTTGCACGGAACCGCAAATATTTTGCTTAAATTAAATTAGCCTATTTGAAACCTTACAATATTACTAATCGAATCAGTCGTTTCAGAGAATACCCGGAATAAACAGACAGACAGATAGACAAAGTAAAAATTGTATTTTAGTTATAAGTACCGTATCACGTGTAGTATGTATAATTTGTATGTATATATATATAAATGGGTTCGGTAAGAACCCGTAAAATAGAATGAGTCCCACAGCGTGGCGTGGCGTGACACATTCAGATGTGCATCACTTTCCCGCCTTGCTTACAAATATGAGTCGGACAATGACAGATCAGTCGAGCGATCGGTCCAGCGATCGGTTGAGCGATCGCTCGAGCAATCAGTCGAGCGATTAGTCGAGGGATCGTTCGAGCGATCAGTCGAGCGATCGGTTCATGTTTTGTGAAATTTAAGGTGTCCTTTTTTTATTTCAGCGACATTATTGTTGGCAGCGACAATTTTTTTCAAAAGTCACCCGTACGTCGACGCAAAGAAACACAGATCCATAATTGACCAAGTTTCTTTAGGTTTTTAACTTTTTCGACCGAATATTTCGCGAAATACTATGTGATGAACATTCATCATTATTTTAAAGATCGTAACATAACTAATAACATATATAACTAAAAGTTCTACCTATTCAACCGAACAGCTATTTTATAGCATTTTTATCGAAAAAATTGTTGACATGGTTCTTTAAATTTATATTTTTTTGTTTTCTATAAACCGATTAAGATAAAACAAGCACTAAATGTTAAGTGAAGCTTACCTCAATACATTCGTGAAAAACGCATTCAAACCGGTTACGTCGTTTCTGAGACTAGCGGTAACAAGCGCACAGACAAACAGATAAACCGTCAAACAGACAAAAAATCGTATAATCATTGTTTTGGGTTTTATTGCGTTTATAAAAGGCCCCTAGTAATAGTTTTTTTCAAATATCTTCCATGTACAGACTGCGATCAGTTCCATTTTTCTTGCATGTATAGATTAGGTCGCAATGGAACGGACATCATAAATACGCACTAAAAATCTATTCTTCTGGATCAGTCGGGTAATATTGCTTCTTCGGTATCCTGTGACCTCGTGATACTTCCCAGTTTGTATGCTCTACTTTATATAGAGCATACACTTGCTGCTGTTTATGCTCTACCAATTGTCACATGGATACGTTAATTTATCAGGTTTAGTTCAAAGACGTGCGATGCTTATAGTGTGTATAATATTATATAATATTTATATGTATTTATATGTATGTATAATATTATAGTGTATAATATTCTTAGAGTGTGTTAATAAAAATCGAGACGTTGAATGATGAAGATGAGACCTTATTGTTGTACCTTTATTGCATACAATGTCATACAAAATATGTAACAACATAAAACAGGCCATACTCGCGACAGCCCTTGACTAAGTTTACAGACGCCGCCCTCTCACGCTCCACTCGATTCTTTCAATTTCTATCCAACCGTCTCGTTTAAGCCTAAGTGGATATAAATTCCGAAAGCACTTTACCGCATGCTTATCACTATTTAGTGCTTGACGTTGATATATAAAAAATAAAGTCAACATATAAACTGTAACACAAGTGGCAACGGTGCCAAAATATATATGTTTTTGTGATGATTTTTTCATGGTAAAAATGATATCGATCCATTAATAACCAAGTTGTTGGAACCTTGAACGGTGGAGATCTATAATTGATGTCGCTGTATTATTTGAACATTCTAAAGTACTAATGACTGTTAATTCAGATATTAAATAATTAACTGATCTGCGATCATGTATTTACTATATTTTATTAAATTTTATTCTACATTCACACATCTACCCATATATGCTAGTCGGTTACGAGTGTTCCTTATATGGCCCTTTTTTAGTAAACCACTAATCTGATCGATATGAGTTCTCCTAGGGCGTCCCCTACCAACACTGCCACTCACTTTCGCTACATAGATTTGTTTCGTTATTCTCTCTTCATTCATCCTTTCAACATGCCCGAACCACCGAAGCATACCTTTCTCAATTCTAGTCACAACATCCACTTTCGACAAAGCCTAGAAATAGACCTTAATTATTATAAATAAGGTGTTATTTTCCAAGACAGGCTTTTTATATAAATGATGACGTATAAACAAAAATGCAGTTATAAATGCAATTAAAAATGCTATTATTATTATTATTAGTTAGAAACTTCCGTTTAACATAGACCTCTGCCAAGTCATAGGACGTGAAATTAAGTCGCGTTATCATATACGTATATGCCTTGGGGATAAGCGAGCTCCGTCTGAATAACGTCTCAGATGTTAATCACAACTTGGTAAATACATTTTATGAAAAAAAATATTTGCATTATAAATAATAAGAAACACAATTAATCGTAACGACACGAGGCAATGAGTAAAATAGTAAGAAACTTATTTGCATTGTTGATTTTGATATTTTATAGCCGAAAACCATGTTTAGAAACTAAAAATTTCATATACCTTGTGCCAACTACGGAATTAGTTAAAAAAATCATTCTAATTATTGATTGTTATTTCTCGTCATTACCTCGCTCGACTGCTAAATGACACGAATACGGCGATCGCACTAACACTTAACAGGCAAATTGTTCATTTAAAATCGATGATGAAAACTGCGCTGTTATCGGTCTCTTCATTCGAAATTTAATTTACTGATTTTTTAATACGTAAGATTAAATAATAGAAGTAAAAACGTTTCTTACTGGCTTCAGGGACAGGAGTAACTGGACTCTCCGGTAGGAGAATTCCCTTTTGCACTAATTCATCTCTATTTGCTCGGACGGATATCTTCCTCTCTAACGCTGTAACAATGATACGTTTGATTACACATTAAAGTATAAACTCCTAAAGTCTGTACCACGCACTAAACTTGAGAATTCAGAATCTATGAACTTGGTACTCACTTCTAGAAGCTGCTTCAAATTTTTCAGATTTCTTTTTCCGTTTCCACTTCCACGGTTTAAAGAGTCTACCGAATGCAGAGAATTTTGATTTGGTTCGCTCCGCGGGCGGCGTGCGCGCGCCCGAGCCCAGGCTGTTGGTGCGCACCGCTGAACCATTTTGTTTTTTGGCTGCAACAAAGAAAAACACCTGACTTTTTTGTTTTAAATATTATATTCGTTATATTATGGTGTTTGAAAGAGAACAAACTAGGTCATTGATATAAATGTTAACGGCAAAGAGGTTGAACAGGTAGAAGAAATTGTGTTTTTAGTAGAGATGGTAGACTCGTTAAAGATGTTGAACGACGAGTGAATGCGGGAAATAAAATGAATGAAGGTACAGTAGTGGGGAGTCAGAATGTGTCTACGAAGGCTCGCCTGGCAATACACAATGCTATACTAGTCCCCACATTAATGTATGGAAGTTGAGATGCGATCCTTAAGAAGTATGTTAGGCGTGACAATAAATGATAGGATTAAAAATAGCGTTATAAGAGAGTGGCTTAAAAGTGGATGTTGTGACTAGAATTATGAAAGCTATGCTTCGGTGGTTCGGGCATGCTGAAAGGATGAATGAAGAGAGAGTAATGAAACAAATTTACTTTGGAAAAGTGAGTGGCAGCGTTGGCAGGGGACACACAAGGAGAACTTATATCGTCCAGATTAGTGATTTACTAAAGAAGGGCGATATAAAGAGTACACGTAACCGACGAGCATGTATGCGTAGATGTATGGATGTAGAAGAAGCGAGAGTGGTATGCCGGGATCGCGACAAATGGAAATCCATTATCTCAGCCTACCCCTCTGGGTTACGTGCGTGAGTGCATATTTATTTTTATTTATTTATATTCGTAACCAGCCATATAGGTTAACTAAAAAAAATCTAATTCATCATGAGTCGAGTTTTATTTAAGCTACAATAACACAAAAATGGATATCGATCCTTACTAGAGGCATGCTACCTCCCAAATTTTTCAATTATCACCCGATACAATTTAACGCGTTCGGATTTAAAGTAATTATTAATAAAAAGTTTATTGATACAAAAGTATCACAGTTGCTCTCCACAAACACACTTCTTAATAGGCACTGCTAATATGATGTACACTAACTATATCTTGTTTTATTTATGAATTTTATTTATTGCAATTATATTTCACAATTAACGAAATGTTTGTGACTTGGTTCTAAAACTCCCGAACATCACGTCACGTCACATAGTTCCATATACTACCACCACTTACTACGCTTACACCCCCTTTACAAGTATATTGGTGAAAAATGATCAATTTATCGCCATCTCACTGATCAAGCGTTCAAATCAAATTTTATTAATTGTCATAAATTTTTACTGAATATTTATTAATTTATAAGGGGAATGGGAACTGAAACAGATAGCAAACTCTATATCTATTTACTGAGACTATTAGATCCCAAAACTTAAGTGGGCAACAAATATTAGCAATAGTATGGAGAATTTGCACTTATCACAATTAATGTAATAAGCCAAATAGAATATAAAGCATCAGGCCATGTTTAATACAAGAGATGTATCAATTTACCAACCATAGTCACAGTTATTATTATTTGAAAACAAAGGAAGGAGTAATGAAAGTAAAAACATAGATAAGTTGCCGTTGAAAATTCAATAGCGTGACAATTATCGTCACGGTCGTTTCTCATTATAGGCAGTGTAAGGAGGTCAGCGCCATCTAAGCGTCTGATGCACGCACGCATAGTTAGTTATTTCACACAATATCCAGTTTTAATCACCAAATATCTGTATACATAAATATAAATTGCTGTTCGTTAGTCATACGGTTTGGAAAAGATTTTCTTTGTATTCATGCCCCCAGCCCTGGGAAGTTCTAAAGTAGAGAAAAGAGGAAAAGCCAAAAGAAAAAAGAGCACAATCGGTAACTTTGTGTATTATTTTAGGATTATGAAACTTTTAAATTTTCACGTTAGGTGGCGTTCGTGGCGGACTTATCGTTTGACAGCTTGGGGCTCTTGTATATCATATAACCCTTGCGTATAATATTCTGAAATTGTCATATTATTTGTTTTATATTTGAAATCGTGTTTTCGTTAAGAATAATTAATATATTATATTTAATATTTTAAATATTACAAAGGGAGTTCGACACATTTGAGTGAACGTGAAAATAGATTCGTATAATTTTACATTGTTCGCCGTACTGACGAGGTCGTTGAAGCAAGGCAAAGGGCTCGGTGAGCTACTTCGCGTGCAAACCCCCCTGATGACTGCAGGTAACGGACAATAAAAATACTCGTATTAGCATTTACGATTAACGTTCAAGAGCGACCGAAATCTTAAGCGACTAGGTGCAGAATACAATATGTTAGTGTATAACAAACGCAAAGCCAACGAGCGCGACAAGGTAAGCATTGCCGGTGGCATATGCGCGGACCGCAACAGCAATATCTGTTGCACGAATAGATGAATGGAATGCATCAGGTGATCCGCTTGCTCGTTTGCCACCTTCTTCCATAAACAAAAACTCCTATAAGCATGGAACAACCGGCATTCCCTTACGACCCCGACAACTATTATGATGCTGAAAAATAAAAGAACAATTGTAGAGGCGCCCACATTGTAAGGGCGTTGCAATTTAGCGGTGATTCCCATGGATTTTATTATGCAGGCAGGAAAGTGAAGTTGCCGGGTTCCCATTCAAATTACTTTGTTTATTTACACACGAGAAAATAACATAAAAAGATATTTTACCAGAAAGCTTTAAATTCAATGTTAACATTTATTTTTCAAGTTTGATAATTTAAATATCTTACTTTTATTTGTATTTTCTCAAACTAATCTAGGACGTTCGCTTCGATACTGGGATTGTTAAGGGCAAATGAAAATTAAGAAAAAGCTCAAAGGAAAGATATAACATTCACTTCCTTCGGAAAATTTCAATAGTGGGCGATTGTGGTCAAACTTGATTGGAGATGGATTCATTTTCCAACAAGATAATGATCCAAAACATAGTTCTAAGCTATGCAGGGGATATTTAGAGCACAAAGAGACGGAAGGAGTTTTGAAAAACATGGAGTGGCCCCCTCAGAGTCCGGATCTCAATCCGATAGAGCTTCTGTGGGAGGAGATGGACAGAAACGTCCGTAGTCATTGTCCGACGTCAAAAGAAGACCTCTGGAGGACTTTACAAGAGAGTTGGAACAACGTTTCACAAGAAACTATCAATAAACTAATTACCAAGTTTGGTTACCAAGATTGGTCAAAAAAGTTATAAAAAGTAAGGGAAGATTTTTCGACGAAGAGTTAGTTTAAATAATATTTTTTTTATTAATAATAATGGCAATTATTGTAGTTTTTAAATTATTTTATGTTACATCACAAGTTCCCTATTTAATAAGGTAAATAAATAATTTGTAGAGCACTAACTTTTGGAGTTTTATTCAATATTGTAATTTTTTCAAGGTGGTCTCAAACTTTTGGCCGCCAGTGTACGTTTGTTTCGTCATTTTACGTTTGCATCAAAAGCAAATCCAATATGAACAATACATTTTTCTTTGGTATGCGACAGCGCTGGAAACAACGAGGAAGATTAGGCGCCGTATGCCCGAGTATATCGTAAAATGCGATGTCTTATATTAGACAATATAGTCGCCACGACTTATTCTTACATTAATCTGTAATCCTCACTGGATCGAAATCGCTCCAATTGATGAGCATGACTCCACTGCCGGAGTTGTAAAGAAAAATATCAATCTCTGGCGGATTTCTTCACAAAGTACCATGTGAATGAGCAAGTGTGTTGGGCAATGTGGTCTGTTAAATAGCATAAGCAGATCCACCTTAAGCGTTTAGTTAGTTATACAATTAATTAACCTCGAAGCTTATGAACAACGTCAAAGAGACAACTATAATCGAGAGAGATAAAGTCTGAGTCGCATGTTCGCGTGGCTCACCGCTTTTTAATTACCAGCTGAAAAGAAATGTTTAATTGAGTTTTCGAGATAAGCTTGGCTTTGAATGTAAACTACATTTATTACGTAAATGAACTCTCTGGCTAAAAAAGAAGTTGTCAAACGAAGTTAATGTCATAATAGTTATATCTTATCTTATAGTAAAAGTTGTCCCGCGTGCAACTGTTTAATTTTTTTAGTGGTTAACGTTTTAGAAAACTTGCTAATTTGCTGCTCTCAAGGTATGTAAATAATATAATACAACCTTTAATACATAAACCGTTTTTGTTGTTTTTGCATGGCACCACTATCTTATTTGGTAAAAGTTCCGATTTGTCGGATTTTGAAGTTTGATGAGAGTATCAACTGTGAGTACAGACAAAACCAATATCAAATCTTTTGTAGTTTATAATTTGGAAGATGAATTGCTCTTTATGGAGTGGGGTGAATAGAGCCGTGAGCAGACCAGATGTCTATAGTTTTTAAGTGATAGAGTTGATTCTGATGTAAAACTTGTTTTCAAAGCTACGTTCAAAAATATTCATAAATATACGTTGATTCGAATTTGTGGTTACCAAAGATTTTAAATGAAGATAGAATTAGAACCATATGGTTTTATTGACTTGTCTATGACTCCACTGCATCTGACATACGTTTGACACGTAAAGTAATGTTACCCTAATGCTTTAAAATGCTTTTAAGTTATGATTTCTATGATGATATCACCCGTGTCAAAGTTACCCATAAAAGGGTTATAACTTTGACACACAACAAAATTGTCAGTTTTTTGTATAGTTTATGATTTTTTTAGACACTAAATAGTTTGAGAGTATAAAAGCAAACTGACTAACTGAGAGCACAAATTAAGTTAACTCTGATGTCATAATTATCATAGTAAAATATAGCTAGTAAAATATAGTGATCTGATAGACTGTATAAAATTCATTTAAACTTATTGTTCAAAAACTTAACTTAAACTGGACAAGATGCAGACAATATTATCTCAATGGATGTTAGTTTGAAGGATGAATAGAATAGATACTCGGATCTGACTACGGAAGAGTTATAATCAAATCAATTTATTTAGGTGGTAAGAAATTCGCCGGGTCATGTTGTACTAGATGACCCATGCATGCCTTCGTGCTCCATAAAATATTGTCCTAGACCATTTTCCCCGACTGTTTTACATAAATTCCCATAATGTTTATGTGTAATTTGGGCTACCCAGT
This sequence comes from Papilio elwesi, assembly GCA_029849275.1. Taxonomy (NCBI): domain Eukaryota; kingdom Metazoa; phylum Arthropoda; class Insecta; order Lepidoptera; family Papilionidae; genus Papilio; species Papilio elwesi. The sequence goes on from CM056690.1 coordinate 6,678,013, forward strand.
CGAGGAATATGACTATCGTGATTATTTTTTTCTACTCAATTCAATTCTTTTTTGCTTATATCATATCGCAAGGCGAGTATAATTCGATTTCAGTAAAAAACACCGCAGACATCACATAGTATAAAATAAAGTACGAAAGGAGATTCCAATTTAACTGCACATATTCAATTTAAAAACGTATTATGGCACCGCGTTAGTGTTATATTCTTTATTAATATAAAAACATCTTATGGATGTCTGTAAGTGCGAAATTTCATTCACACAAATATAAATCACTTTCACTTCGTTTGAATATTCGATTTATAATATTGAAATCATTAGGTTTTTTTGGTTTATTAAATATAACTATCATAAGGCAAGTAATAAACAAATCACATCTACGTACAAGAAAAATCATTGTTTGTTTGCTGCTTGTTTGTCTTCTATGCATTCCTGAACTACTTATAATATTGTCATAAAACTAAGAATGTTCCGAGGACGCCCGCGAATATTTTTGGCCAAAAAAAATATCCAGAAATAAATAAAAATATTTTACATTTTTATTGTAACTTCTTGCACATTCCTTCGACTTATTTCCAGAAACTTCAATAATTTTGACATATTTAAAATTACGTCTACCTAATATTAATATGGGGTGCGAGGGTCGGAAACCTCCACGATGGGTCGCCTCTTGGATTGCTCTGGGACAAGTCCCGGGGGAATGGAAGCGGTTGACCTGGTGCACCCTGGACGGCGGCAGATGGGTTCGTTTTCTCTGCGGGGGACGGGAAGTCATCTGTCGCTGACCAATATCCGGCCAGTTGGCCCATGTGAGGGGTCGTGGGATGGCGGACCTTCAAGGTCCGCGGCGTGGTGCTCTTTGAGTGCCCCGCGAGCTGCCGCTTCTGCCTAGTACCCGGTCGGGCTCTGTTAGCCCACCGGTGAACTGATGCAGACCGGCGTCGTCGCCGACTCAGTCGGCTTGGGAGATTTCTCCCGCGTGTCGGTCCTGTTGGACAGCGGTCTTCGGACGTAGTTTTGGCGGGAGTATTCCGCGGCGCGGCGGTTCCCTTGGGTGCGCTAACCCGCACTCAGGGGGATGTCCTCCGGGACAACATCGGGCAACCTGTCTCGGCCGTAGCGTGTCGTTGTCACGTCTAGCGGCGTAGCGACCGGGACAGGGGGCTTGCCTTAATTGGCCGGCCCAAGACAAGGATCAGTCACTAAAAACCCGACAGCGAAGTCGTTAAAACCCGTGGAAACTGGCGGACCTCCACGGCAATACGCCGAGGTCGGTACAGGGGGCTCTGCCGGCCGGGAACACCCTTTTCCCCCATACTCGTGGGATTCACATATGGATTTACCTATTGAAACCAAAAAACAAAACCCAACCACAACAACGACGACTGGCAACGAACAAAGGAGGGATCTGCACATTGATGTGGCTGAAGAAGGGAACCGGGCCTCGGGTGTGGCTAGCCAGGAGTTGCGAGTCTCGCTCTCTCGGCGCGACTCGCCCCTGGTACGAGAGAGGCAGCTGTCCGAGTCAGAGAGCGGCAGCTGCATCTCCTTGGAGACTGTCGGGGAAGAGTCCTCGAGCAGATTCTGGCGGAAGCGCTCACGGACGCCAGAAAAGGGAGTGGCCGGCGCCAGTACATCGGCGCCGCGCAAAAGGGGACGCGGACGCCCCATCACGACCGGAGAGTACGCCGGGCTTGCTAGGGCTAAGGCGGACCTCAACGCCCAGCGCGAAAGAGAGCTGGAGCTGCAAGTGGAGGCGGAGTTGGCGGCGGAAGTCGCGGAGAGGAGACGTGTGCTGCGCACCCGGGCCCTGGCAGCGATGCCCGAGGGCCCCAAGGAGGCGACGCCCGGCGAGCCCTCCGCCGAGGACCTCGCTGGCACGGTCGAGGCGGCGCTGGACGTGATTGCAAGCGTCGCGAAAAAATCGGCAAAGATGAAATGCCAGCACGTGGCCAGCGTCCGCGAGGCGATGGCCACGATAGGCGACGCGGTGCGAGCGCTACGAGCCCGCACGGAGTCGCAGGAGGTCGCCCACTTGCAGGCCGAGCTGGCCGCGATGAGGACCGAGCTAGAAGCAGTGAAACAGCAGGCGGCGGCCCCCCCGCAGATGACCCGGGAGCAGATCCTATTTATGGTCGACTCCCGGATTGCGGGTATTGGAGACCGCCTGTTGCCCAAGGCGACCCTGCGCCCTCCGCTGGCGGCGGACGTGCGCAATGCCGCCCGCGCCACAAGAGCGGCCGGCGCCAGGCCCGAGGTGGAGCGCGCTGCACCCGCCCCGGTCGTAGAGCCGGTGCCCAAGCCGACCCCTGTCCCCGCTGCGACATACGCCGCGGCGGCGAAAAAGGGGAAGGGAAAGGGCAAGAAGAGCCTGGCGGCCCGTGAGGCCGAGTCCGCCCACCAGTCACAGCCGGAGCCTCCCGCCCCACAACCCGATGAGGGCTGGAGCGTAGTGGCGCGGAGGGCAAAGGCACCGAAACCGACGGCCCTGTCCCCCGCCACCTCCAAAAAGAAAAGGAAGAGGGCCCCCCGACGGCGGCTGCGCGCCCCTAAATCGGCCGCAGTCGTCGTAACAATCCCAAAGGGGTCCACGACGACCTATGAGGCCGTCATGGACAGGGCCGAGAAGTCTATTGACCTCTCGGTCCTGGGCATCGAGGGGCTACGGTTCCGCACGGCTCGAACCGGCGGCCGAGTCTTGGAGGTGGCTGGCGCTGACAAGGGCCACAAGGCCGACGAACTGGCGGCCAAGCTGCGGGCGACCATCGGGGATGTCGCCCGCATTTCCCGGCCGGAGCTCTGCGCAGAGATGCGCATCTCCGGTCTGGGAGATGCGGCCACCAGCCAGGCGGTGGCAGCGCAAGTGGCGAAGGTGGGGGGCTGCCCTCCGGAAAGCGTAAAGGTGGGCGTTATAAATCGCCCACCTGGCCGCCAAGGTACCGTGTGGGTGAAGTGCCCGGTGCTGGCGGCCAAGAAGATCGTCGCCGCCGGCCGGTTCACGGTCGGTTGGTCGACGGTGAGGGCAACCCTCCTCGAGGCGCGGCCGCAGCGGTGCTACCGCTGCTTGCTCCCGGGCCATCTGGGGGCACAGTGCGACTGTGGCATCGACCGCAGCGCGCTGTGCTTCCGGTGCGGCCTGCCGGGACATAAGGCCGCGACATGCGAGGTGGAGCCCTCATGTGCAATCTGCGCGTCGGAGGGCGTGGAGGCCGGTCATCGTCTGGGACACAAGCAGTGCCCGGCGATGAACCGGCCTTCTAATAGAGGCGGCAAGAAAAAGACAGGCGGGGGCAAACCTGGACTCCCCGCCTCGTCGTCTACGGCAGCTGCCGAGGTGGAGGCAATGGACACTGACCATAAGTAATGGCCATCGCTGTCTCGATCCTGCAAGCGAACGTCAACCACTGTGTCGCGGCTCAAGATCTGCTGATTCAGACTGCGGCGCAGTGGAAGATCGACGTGGCCATAGTCGCCGAGCCGTACTACGTTCGCGCCCGCGACGATTGGGCGGGCGATCGCGACGACTCGGTGGCTATCGTCGCCTGGCGGCGCACGGGCCTCGCACCGTTCGGCAGTGTAACGAGGGGCCGCGGTTGGGTCCTAGCGTCGCTAGGCGGCGTCGCAGTGATCGGGGTGTACTTCGCGCCGAGCAAGAGTTTTGCCGACTTCGAGCGGATGCTCGCTGAAGTCGGCGCTCTTGTCGCCGACTTGCACCCGACCCCTGTGGTGGTCGCCGGAGACTTCAACGCCAAATCGAGTGCGTGGGGTTCTCCGGTGACCGACCTCAGGGGGGAGACTTTAGCGGATTGGTCGGTGTCCACAGGGCTCGTCCTTCTAAACAGGGGGACGGCCCAGACGTGCGTTCGGAGTCGGGGCGGGTCTATCGTGGATCTGTCATTCGCGAGCCCCGCCCTGGCCCGACGCGCGAGAAGCTGGAGGGTGGAGGAGGGAGTGGAGACCCTGTCGGATCACCGGTATATCCGGTTCGACGTGGTCTCCACTCCCGCGGAGGCTCTGGCCGCGCCAGACCGTCCCTTGCCGGGAGAGGGTCCACGGTGGAAGGTGTCCACTCTGGACCCGGGGCTGGCCAAGGAGGCGGCCATCGTGGAGAGATGGGTCGCCAACGGCACATTGAACGGCACTGATGCGGACGCGAGGTGCGAGTGGCTCACAGGAGCGCTTACTCGCGTCTGCGACGCGGCGATGCGGCGCGCAGGTCCGGTCCTCCCGAGGACGCGGGTGTACTGGTGGAGACCCCATCTGGCCGGGCTTCGTACGGCTTGCCAGTTGGCTCGCCGCAGGTACACCCGCAGCCGCAGAAGAAGTGGGAGGGACCTCGACCATGAGGAGGTGCTGGTCGCCGCGTATCGTGCCGCTCGTGCGGCGCTCACCTCGGCCATAAAGGCCGCCAAGGAGGAGGCGTGGAAGGAGTGGCTCGATAGCCTAAACACGGACCCGTGGGGCCGCCCGTACAAGGCCGTGAGCCAAAAGCTCCGACCATGGGCGCCCCCGCTAACCAGGTCCCTCGAGCCGCTCCTTACGGCGCAGGTGGTCGGCTCCCTGTTCCCGGCGATTGAGGAGTGGGTGCCGCCGAAGATGGCAGCACCGGATCCCGAAGGATCGGCCACTGCGGACGAGGAAGTCCCGCCCGTGTCCGACGCCGAACTGGAGGCTGCGGTTCTAAAGCTAAAACTGAAGAACCGCGCCCCGGGCCCGGACGGTGTCCCTGGGCGGGTTCTCGCCCAAGTCGTGCCGATCCTCAAAGAGGAGACGTTGGCCCTGCTGTCGGAGTGTTTGGCGTCCGGGCGGGTCCCGCGGCGGTGGAAGACGGGCAAGCTCGTGCTCCTCAGGAAGCAGGGGCGCCCGGCCGACTCGCCGTCGGCCTACCGTCCCATCGTGTTGCTCGACGAGGCGAGCAAGCTGTTCGAGCGAGTGCTTGCTGTGCGCCTCGTCGCACACTTTGAGGCGGTTGGGCCCGACCTGAGCAGCGGCCAGTTTGGCTTCCGTCGTAGGCGGTCCACCGTTGACGCCATCACCCGACTCAGGAACAGGGTCGAGGAGGTTGTCGGCAAGGGGGGAGTGTTGTTGGCTGTGTCGCTCGACATCGCGAACGCCTTCAACACGATCCCCTGGACGACAATCGCGGAGGCGTTGAGGTACCACCGCGTCCCGTGGTACCTCAGGCGAGTCCTCGCGGACTACTTCGTCGACCGGGCCATCTTTTATCCGGCCCGGGACCGGGTAGTCCGCCGGGACATGACGTGTGGTGTTCCACAGGGGTCGGTCCTCGGGCCGCTCCTGTGGAACATCGGATACGATTGGGTCCTACGCGGTGCCAATCTCCGGGGCGTCGGCGTGCTTTGCTATGCCGACGACACCCTAGTCACCGCGTCGGCCCCAACGTTCCGGGACGCGGGCGTGCTTGCAACTGCGGGCACGGCCCACGTGGTGCGCCGCATCAGGGCTCTGGGTCTAAGTGTGGCCCTCGAGAAGTCCGAGGCCATGTTCTTCCATGGGCCTCGGACTAAGGTCCCCCGCGGTTATTCCATCGCGGTGAGCGGCACCCCCATTGCTGTCGGCGGAACAATGAGATATCTCGGTCTCGTCCTCGACAGCCGATGGGGGTTCGGTGAGCATTTTCGGATGCTGGCACCAAAGCTGGTGAAATATGCGGGAATGCTCACCAGGCTGCTCCCCAACTGCGGGGGGGCAAGCGGTGCGTGCCGCCGCCTGTACGACGGTGTGGTGCGCTCTAAGGCGCTCTACGGAGCGCCCATGTGGGCGACGAGGCCCCTGAGCAGGGAGAACATGGTCCTGCTGCGACGTGCGCAGCGGACCATGGCTCAGAGGGCCTCCAGGGCATACCGCACCGTGTCGTACGAGGCGGCGTGCCTTATCTCCGGAAGCCTCCCCTGGGACCTCGAAGCCGGGGTTCTAGCGGAAGTTTACCGGAGAAGAGCCCTGATGCGGCAGAGAGGCGATGAACCCCTCCCTGAAGAGATCGTACGCTGGAGGAAAGAAGGTCGCGACGATCTCTTCCGGCGATGGGAGGAGAGATTGGCGGACGCCTCGGTAAGCAAACGGCTTGTCGAGGCTGTCCGCCCCGTCCTGCGCCAGTGGGTGGAGGCTAGGCACCGGGAGCCGACTTACTTCCTGACGCAGCTTCTCACAGGGCACGGCTGTTTCGGCCGTTACCTGTGCGTGGTTGTGGGAATTGAGTCGGAACCCGGATGCCACCATTGTGCGACCGGCGACGTGGACACGGCCGAGCACACGCTCGCCGTGTGCACGGGCTGGGCCGCCCAACGTGCCACGCTCACTGGCGCGATTGGGCGAGATTTGTCGCTGCCGGCCGTCATACGATCGATGGTCGGCAGCGAACGGAGCTGGGCCGCCGTTGCCTCGTTTGCACACGAGGTGATGGCGGCCAAAAGAGAGGCCCTGCGGGAACGCGAACGCGCAAGCGAAACCTTGCCTCCCCGCAGGGCCCCAACGAGGGGCCGCAGGCGTGCGAGATACGCCGCGGCCCTACAGCCGTAGCGTGACAGGTCGGGTGATCTGTCGCGCTGAACGTGGCGGATGGCCCCCTTCGTGTGTTCCGAGGGGGGCAGCATCATAGGGTGATGGGAGGGGCTTAACATCTGACCCCTCCCTACACGAGTCGAGCCCCTACCAAGGGGCCCCCCCTAGCCGGGTCGTGGATAAACTTACGTAGATGCCACGGCCCGGTCGGGCGAAGGAGAACACCGCGGGGTTTAGTGGGTAGTCTGGCCCAAATTTAAGGCCGGGAGTCCCACACGAAGCCGTCCTTGTTGCCCCCGCAGCACGGACGGCGAAGTGCGTAAATGCATTCCCCGCGTAAACAAAAAAAAAAAATACCTAATATTAATATTATTATACAGACTTCTAAGAATAATGTGAAAACGAACGAGTGTGTTATTTGGTATAATGGAAGAGACGTGCACTACTTTACGTTTACCTACTACTTTTCAAACATGGCGTCATATGTCATATTGCATTAGCCGATTCACCTCATACAACGAATGTTGTAATTTTTAAAAGGTACAGAATAATGTTAAATATAATCATTAATTATTAAAATAATACATAAAAATCTAAGTAGTTCAGTTTTAAGAAATAAAAGTGGATTAAAGCGATATGCGCTCACGCCCGTAACCCAGAGGGGTAGGCAGAGATCATGGATTTCCATTTGGCGCGATCCTGGCACACCTCTCTCGCTTCTTCCACATTCATACATCTACGCATGCATGCGTAAATAATAGCTAACCGATATCATTTATATTGCACCGATATTTTGAGAAAAAAAGCAAGGGTAATCTGTTAGACAGTCCTCGGTTATTGTAGTAATTATATTTGTTACATTAGAGCTAATGCTTGTTAATTTTTTTAAGCTATTGCATAGAATTTATCGCGGGCTTTGAGCGCGGCGAGCGAATCAAGAAATTCCATAACGAAAATAAAACCTAACATCTCCCACTCCGCCTACCATATTGCTCGGCCGAGCGTTCGCTTAACGTCTGTACGAAGCTCGCATGGATCGAGACGAGCTGCTCCGAAATCGGACGAATACGTAAGCAGTATCAAGTCTCAAAGTTATGTTTCTTATTTCAGTTACCATAAACCTATAGTTTCAATGATAAAAATTCCTGAATAACCTACATGTATTGTACGATAATAAAAATATTTTAATCGATATTAACATATTTTTCAATAAAAGAAAAAAATTGTTTTCTTATCGGCCACCACGCTCAAAAAGTGTAACTTGAATTAATATCAAAGAAATATAGGCGTTCCGTCCCTTTCTTCGTTCTTCATATAAACGACGGTCTCATATGAGCAGCGCGTTTAGTAGGTCTAACGTAAACTACATTCTAGTGTCCGACAGAAACTGGTTTTCACGACCGAAATTGAATTTCGGCAACAGTCTCAGATTCGGCTAAAACCGAAAACGAAACTTACTACTAACTTACTACAAGGATATTTTATTGAAATAAAAAAAGGAACGTTATTATAATCATAAATTAAATCAGTCTTTAAATCACACAGCATGCAGTCTTCGATATTATCACTTATTGGTATGACAACATAATAACTTCTCATTTAAGAAAAAAAATTAAATGTGCTTTAAAATTAATTTAAAAAGGTGAGGCGTTTATTTGAGTATTTAGGTTCTTCTTTTTAATATTATCCATGTTTTTTTATATTTCACCTAAAATTACCTATTTAAGTTGGTACTTAATATCACAAATGCTATAGACAAAACATTTATGTAATAAACAAGACATTATAAATCACTTTTATGTTAAAAACAAATTAACTACTTCTAAACTCATTCGTCATTTTCTATAAGACTTCAGAGAGAAAAAACAAAAATGAAAAAAAAAAAAAACAAAAGTTAAACTACTAAATTATACACAAATAGTAATCATAAGAATGCAATAAGATACTTTTTTGTTAATGTTTGGCCAGGTTTGCCACCGAAACCGAAAAAGAACTTTCGGTCGGACATTAGTAAAAATCCAGAAATAAACGAAGTTTTGAAACAAAATAAAATCCGACTTCAAAAAATATATATTCAGATACAACAAATGCCCTAAAAAGTTTATTTAAAAAAATTACGAAATACGCAATAAACGTAAAAATCAATTCTTAATAATATTTATTAGTTGCGTCGGTGTTGTCTGCGATTCTCTAAGCCTTTCTGACTTGACCGCATCATAATACATTTCGCGATTTAAAAATTAATTATTGATGTTTGCAAAACGTAATTAAATTCGAACTAAATTATTAACAAAATCCACCTTTCACGAAAAAATTACTAGAAATGTAAACAATTAATTACAATTTCCAACAACTGTGCAATGTGAAAATAAAAATTGTGCATGCAGAATGAATGAATGCGAATTAGAAATTATATTTTTCTTTTGTCCTAAACAATCCCTACCCAAGAGAATAACCTGGCTGACCCGAACGTCCTAGATATCCTAATACATAATACATACATTAGTTTAATAAAATACAAATGAAACTTACAGGAGGTTCACGCATGCGCAACCGGCAATGTCTATCTGCTCGTGCTAGCTGGCTTTGAGTTTCTTATACACGAACTTATTATATTCTACCTCTATTCCCTATTATTCCATTTTCATCGGTCATGGGTGCAGTTTGCACGTAAAGTAGCTCAACGAGCAATTGCCTGTCTTCGACGACCTATGTTACCCGCTAAAAATGTATACAATATAATACAAACAATGTAAGATTATACGGAACTGTTTGAGGTATAAATTATCCATTTGCATCTTTAAAATACTAATATGTATTTTTTTTATACAATAATAAATAAATACCCATGGTACAAAATTACTATGGAGATAGAACGCTAAAACGAGTTCCATACTTACTCAATAGTTTACCCGAGGACATAAGACGTGAGCTTACACTTGCTAAATTTAAAAGCTTATTAAAAAACACTTGTTAAATACGCTGTAACCATTTACGTTAATTAATTGTATTAATATAACCTCATTTATAAGCTATGTTTATATAAAGCTAGTCACCTGCAGTCAAACTGCGTAAGCAGTTTTGCGGGGAATGGTTTAAATGAAAGTGTAACTATTTATCAATACATAAATAAATAAAAAAAAGAACCGATGACGTCCAAAGAAATGCCATGAGATCCAAAGAAATGCCATGAGGTCCAAAGAAATGACGTGAAGTCCAAAGAAATGCCGTGAAGCACACTTCCGGGGTGATCCACAACTAATCGCATTTGCGGGAACTTTATACCGAGAATGATACTCGTCGATAACAGTGGTAGAGCCCGCAACAAAAACATGTGTTGCACGAATGGGCCGGCTCGACCAGTGAAATACCACGACCTCACGAAAGACAGGCGTGAAGTAGAACTAGCGGCCACTTAAAATCAGGTGATCCACTTGGTCGTTTGCCACCTTCTTCCATAAAAAAACTAAATGATAAGCTTACATGGTGCACTTTTGGATATTATAACGAATCGAATGCAATTCCATCGCGTTTACGAGGTTTTTCCAAGAACGCATAAATCGAACAATATAGATCGATTCTAAAATGAACGTCAACAGACTGCTACGTTTTTTAATTAGCTGGTAATAAATAACCGCTAATAAAAACGTAGATAAATAGAACGGGCGTTCCGATTAATAGAACGTAGTTGATGTACGTAACAGATACATAATACAGCGTGAGAGATAAATGCAACACAATACGCGGCTGTATACATGTACCAGTATCTGACGACATCCGTTAATACGCAATGGGTATTGATGCACACACGGACACAATCAGCGGCCCCATTAAGTCGAGAGACTATTGTTAAGAAACGTTCACGCCCATCCATCACAATCGTCGCACAAACGACAACAAAGTCGTTTTATTTTCGGGTTGCGGCCGAAGAAACTTTCTTACAATCATTATTGATTCTGTGTACCTTTATTTAAATTGGAGTGTATAAAATCATTGCAAATGTGAAACATGTGTTTATTTAATTAATATTAGAAAAGGCGATGAAAAAAAGGTTGGAGAATTTGTAACCGACAAAAGACGAACTCGTGGATGTGAAATAAGCAGGATAGATGACGGTCGCGACGGATCAAGACGGAGTCTAAGAAGTGTTCTTAAGTGATATTAAGAGACTACCGCTACCTATAGACATCCGTAACAATAAAATGAGTTGCGCATGCGTTACACACATTTAATTACGACGAAATAATCATATTTGCATATTTAATACTAGCCGTTGCCCGCGACTTAGTCCGCATGGAATCAAATAAAACATATTAAACACTTGGCAGAATAACAGTTTATAAACGAATGTTTTACATTAATTGTTTTTACCGTAACATATATCTACAAAATAAAACATAAAACATCAGTATCAAAATTATCGTTTGATATTACAAACAATTTATTTTGTTTATCTGTACAGAGCTACATTTCACCCGGTATTGTTGCTATTCAATTTGTAAGTGAAAAATGGTAAAGTAATAACGCACGTGTTCAAGGCAATTAACAATAACAAAAGAAGACGGCTGTTTAAGATCTCGTAAGCTGTGGCACCAAAGAAATTAAGTATTAAAAATTCCAACTGATATTTTGATCGTCGTTATATTATATTGCTAGACAACCAACGCCACCTCTGTCACCACCACCATCATCACCAACGGCACCACCGTTACCACCACCGTCACCACCACTATGACCACCACCACAATCACGTGCACTACTAAATCACCACCAATGCTACCACCATCACCACTACCTCCACTATCAGCACCACATCAACTCCAACGCTACCATCACCACTTAGTAGTGGTGATGGTAGCGTTGGAGTTGATGTGGTGCTGCCTCACCACCGCCGCCATCATTATCATCGTCACCACCATACCATCACCACCATATATCACAGCACCACCACTACCACCAAGCGTTCCAAAAATCATTTAACGCGGTTAAAGATGTTTTTATTTCAATAAGCATGTTGCTGACGCATGTTGTACATGTCAATCTCGCGAACCTATAAGATTTTGCCCTAACAACTAACCCTACACTTCAAATAGTACGCAAGCAAATTTTTTATATTATTTTACTGCTTAAGGCAACCTTTATGACAGGTAGGTATTGCAGGTAGCGAGCGACGCTTTCGATATGGCAACGCGTAATTTATTTCACAATTTCGGGGGTTTTAGCTTTTTGCGCGAAACTCTTATTATTTTGCTTAAATGAATATATATGACTGTATAGACCAGCTGTTCCCCATGGTTTCACCCGCCATTCAATTGAATTTAACCGACGAATGTCCAGCCTAAGCTGAACCCTACTTAATAAGATTCACCGTATCTATATACGGTGAATCTTATTAAGTTAATCAAATCTATATTTGATTTGGTCATCTTACATTGGATTAAAACTATTTTTCCACCCAATCTTTCACCTTTTAGATCTTAAGAGGATCAATTTAGAGAAATCCTCTGGATTGTGCGTTGAGTTTTATCTTTTATATTTAGAGATAGTTCAAACAAGTAATGCATTTTAGCCACTTTTTGCCAAAAAAAAAGTGAATACACTTTTTTTATCAAAGTCTTACCTGACCGAGGTTTTGCGAAGAAAACACTCGCCCAGGACCTTTATTAGCCGCATCGAGCAGGTAGGAAGGACCCGGCCGATGTTACGTAGGAAAGGTTTAAGAAAGAATGAAGACTCGATCAGCATGTTCTTTTGTAATATTGACGGAACTTACGACCCAACTAGGTGTTGGGTCGTAAGTTCTGTCAAAACCTTTTTTTTTAATTGGCGAATACTGGCCAAATATTCTTCGACTAATTTTAAAAATGGGACGTTTGCGCTTTCCGAATATAAAAACAAATTCATCATTCATTACCAAATATAGAGTGGTGGAAGAAAGAAGATAAAGTGGCGGTTATCGCATTCCACCGCACGCTTTAACAGAGATTTTCGATATCGTGCAAAAGTTTGAAAATTAAATTACGGTTTGTTTATCGCACTATCAAACGATACACTGAAGATCCAAGCTTCGGAGATCCTAAGAGGACCAGCTGTCACCAGCAAAAATCTTAACTCTTCAGATGGGAATAAGCAGAAACACGGTTAAAAGAGTGTTAAATGAAGACCTAGGACTTCGAGCTTATTGTAAAAAGACCGGACATTTTTTGAACGACCGTTTAATTAGGCTGGAAAGATCTCGCGCTTTGTTATGGCGGTAAGCGGGAAAAAAATAGCGCGAAATTATGTTTCCGAATGAAAAAAACTTTACAATCGAAGAAAGTAAACAAAATAAAAGGTGTATATGCGATGACTGGCAGCGTCGATTAAGGGAATGTATTCAAAATGGGGGAGTGGGAAGGGAAAGTAAATAAAATTGTATTTAACTTACATAATAATTAACAAAAAGTGTATCATTAATTACATTTTACATACATACACAAAAAAGTTTGTGACAGAACTTATGACCAAAATAAGTATATGTATATGACAAAATTAATGACTTGATTCAACTAAGCTGGACAAAGATGGTGTGTCGTGTCAAATAAAGTCTGGTGTAAGCTTATTCCTCTCCTCACCTAAGACCATTTAGTTTTGGTAATACGGCCGCTAACGCTGAATAAGCGTCCACAAGCGATAATCATAGCATATGTATAACGCGCCACGCATATAAATCGACCGCAAACATTTATATGCAAACAACGTTTAAGGTTCTACAGCGACGGTAAACATTCTTTAAAGGAACAATGATCTGTTCGTATTATCAAGTCAAATACGAATATTAGTTTTAACAAGAATACATTTTCCGTTTATCAGCATTGTAATTAGTCCATATTTACTCAACCAGGAAGGTGCCAGTCAAGATAAGCGAAATGACTAGAACAAACAAGTCATTATTGTGATAATGCGCTAGATTTTCGGTACATGATAGCTGGTCACATTAACAACCACAGTTGCCAGTGATGAGTGTTTTACAAAGCTAAATATAATTTATTTTGAACAAAGCAAATAACTGTTTCTGTTTGGCCTTATTACAAAATAAGTACGATTAGAAAGCAGATTGGTGACCATAGTTCCAGATGGTTGACACCCGAGAGCACTATTATATTTTCTTTTAGTAGAAGCCAGTCAGCCAATAGTTTGAGAAGGAAAGAGTAAATAATTTCGTATTTGCTTGAAGTAAATAATGGAGGTGAAGTGAAGCGGAAGAGGATGAGGCCACCAGCCTTAGTAAGTAGTAGTAGATAAGTAGTTAAATATTATATTTGAGATATTTCAGCTACTTATTTTCATGACTATTAAAGCCATTGCTATTTTGGCTTCACTCAATGCTTATCGACGCAAAATCGGCACCAAAACATTATTGTTACGACAGTGGCAAATTACATTGAGATTATAATACTGTGGCCTAGTAAATTTAGAGAAATCTCGCAATGAGTCACCGCTGGTGGCGTATTGTCCGCACTGGTGCACGCCAAGACCAGTGTTGCGGAGCGAACGCATCGCATGTATCCTCGGCATCGACCGCCACCGCAGTTTCAACTACGTCTACTGTGTACTTTAAGATGCACGGATAATATTTGTTCTTCTTTGGGATTCATCTTCTAAAGAAAGTTCAGCGATCATTGTGATGACTAGAACCCTCAACACAGCTACTCATAATAAACTCGTGCTTTTATCAAATCAAATATCATCGACATAGCCAATGTCTTCTTCCCCTTTCTGGCGATTTCTTTTGCTGTAAAAAGTCATATTTCATGTTACGCATAAGGTTAACTAATATTTACTACATACATTTATGTACATAATGTCAAGGAGCCGAATTAAGAAAGATATTGTGTATTTTTGGTGAACATAATTTAAGGCTCCAATTATGTACCTATTCTAGCGATGTAGATTTCTTACAAGATAATATTAGTTAACTCGAAATGAATGTATACCTATATATATCCTTATCAGCAAAGAAGAAGCACATTCAACTGTGTTTGGGACAAGGTGAATCATAAGAGACAAAAACACATCTTAAATATGGACTGGCTCGGACACAAACAAGGATATATGACATCAGCATCAAAAACGAGAGCTGAGCAGCAAATCATTTTAAGTAACTATAAAGAAGGTAAAAAGATTTAGGTTTTAAGTAGAAACTAAGTAAAAAGAACTAATATACTATGCAAGATTTAACGTGATCGTTACTGAAATAAACGATGTTTTTACCTCATCGGTTCATTCAACCGATTATAGTTACACTATACAAATCTTATACTACTAGTATTACTACTACTACACTATGCAGAGTTCATGTTCACTCAACTATATAACTACTGTGTAATGTGACCACATTACACAGTTGTTATATATGTTGTACTCACGTTATATTTGATAATAAAGACGGATCGAGATATCTGTCAATTACCAAGCATAACGGGCAAAGTTTACTTATTTTTGTATAGGCATTAACCTTTAGTAAAAGAACGCAGTTTGTTAGCATAATAGCCCACGTGTAAGTTGGATGTATATTTAATATTTTATTTTAATTGCGTTACATTCTTTGCTATTATACATTAGAGATGCCAAATATCACGGGGCAATATTATTTCTAATTCTTTTGTTTAGCATATGCGGCTAGACACACAGGGAGAGAGAGTAACAACTGACCGGCGACGGCAGCTACTTCCTTAGCTCCAACGTGCAAAAAATCCGTGAGAGACAACGAGCTCGCGATCAGCTGCCTGCGCTCCTGGAAATCGAGTTGGTCGAGGCTATTGGTCCTCGTCCCGCGCACCGCCTGGGCGGGCGCGCTCAGCGACATGTCAACTACATGCAGCCATGTCGCACGGACGACATCTTCGGTACGAATGATGGATACGAACACAACACAACTGACAAACACAAAACAAATACACACGCGAGGCCGGCACAGGCGCAAATAATCACGTTACGTACTTAAAATATACTTGCGCCGCGAGGAACGTACGACGACGGACTGGCGGCCGCGCGGGCCGGCGGGCGAGAGCGGCAGGGCGGGGGTCCGCGGGCGCCATCGCCCCTGCAACTTGCACTGAAGCCGCACGAGACGCGCCTCGCCCGCCGTTCTCAGCTCGCCGATTCGTGCTATAACTAGGGATACCACAATACGCTTACGATCTTGTTTGACGAGCCTCCGGCGATATGACGTCACACAAAACGTTAACCTAAAGTTTTTGGATCACTGTAATAAGCCGGGGATCATTTCCTCGGCACGTGAGTTTGATTTAGTATAGAATCAAACCAAAGTTGAGGAACTACAAGCTACTCGACAAGCTTAGTAGGTAGAACGATATTTGTATGCAATACGCATTGACGCAACGAACATAAGGAATGCATTTGTACGTATAGTTTGTAGCATGCATGCGATTGCAACACAATAGTAGTTCTTCGCTTGGAAATCGCGCGCCCCACGCCTCGTTAGCGGCAGGCGTGCCAGCCCTTACATCGTCTCGGCTGGGAGTCATCGCGATGTTTTGCACCCCTCAAATTAGTTCTATATACCGCTCTCTTAAACAAGTAGGTACCAGAACTATAAATTATTTTATGACATCAACAAATTTCATCAACGTAGTTTATATGTTTATTCAAATTACATTGAGTGCAATGTGAAACTAACTAAGTGACATTGCACTTAATGTGATAGATGTCTTAAATATATTAATCAATGGACTATGGACGCTATGGGAAAAGCAAAATGAATTTTATTAAATCTTTCAAAGTACTTAAATTTTTACCTAGCAACAGGCTAAAAGTTATTACTGTTATTAAGAGGTTCACCTAATAAATTGAAGCAATTAAGCTTTATGGATGAATAAATTGAAACATATTAGATTTTTTTAGTTTGAAGTAATAAGCTTTTTATATATTGTTACAATAGGACATCACTACACGGGTAAGCGCGGTGCGGGGGGACGGGAGACCACCTACTCTTCGAGCGTATTATTGCGTATCGGGCGCTCGGCGTGGCAACATGGGTTGATTGTAAATCGTAGTCCTGATTAATAATTGTAATTCTAGTTGTAAATTGTGATTATTGGAACCTAGATTTAATTATTGTAAATTAAAGTAATTATGTATATTGGCTAAATTTTGTTTAATTGTTCTTAAATTCCCATTAGGGATATAACATCAGAAGTGGGATATAAACCTTACGTGCTTTCTTTTGTTGGATCTAATTTCCAATACGATATGTGTGTTGCTTAATCGGGTAAGTACTTTTATACTATATGATGAATAGTATGCGGCGAAGTAAATCATCATTTACAGTGCTATGGTCGCGGAATCACATAGGTGCACAGGATAAAGAAGGCGTCCTTTTCTACTAGAATTGACTACAAAATGTAAGCTAAGAACTACGAGTTGTTTTTCTTATACTAATAATGACGAATTTCAACTTCACGGAGCGGCCGCGATTGCGAAGCTTGCAGCTCATATTTATCTTAATTCGGTTCGGGTGTGAGGCATAGAGTGCACGATAGAAGAACAACGATTTCAAAATATTTCGATATTACATAACGTTCCGTGTGAAGAGAAGGCATTATATGAATGTCATTGTAAGCGGATGAATTTGACTTCTAATTAACTTTTACTCGTACTCCAGGACATCCCTAGCTCTTTGTACAAGAAGTATGGGCATACGCAAATATAATATTGATGACTTCAACGCAACCCTTCCGCGACTATGAAGTCGTGGAAGGGTTACACGTTGAAGTTAGTTGAGTTTAGAGCCCACAAATTCTCCTTAATATCACTCGAAGTTATGCATATCTTGCCGCGTCTTGAAAGGTGTCAGCGATCGCAATAAGACTTCTTTTGTGCCAGTCACCGTGGAACTTAACGAAAGTCTTATAGAAATGACGCTGCGGACCTTATTTAGTGGATGGTGTCCTAGACCAGCTAGATTCGCAATTGCTCCCTGGCATATATGTAGAAACTACGTATGCCTTCGCGACAAAGTTAAACTCCTGAAGCTTAAATTATTAGTTTTTGAAGTAAAGTCTCATATAAATAATTTGTTGCGTACGCAAATTTTGTAGCCACTAGACGTTATAATTGAAATGTTCAATTAATCATAAGCTGAATTTATATTTAACCATCAACGTGCGAGATACAAATAAAGAACCCATGAGTTCGGATTGCAAACAATTTCGAATCATGTCTAACCTAAAATATACGTCAGAATAATGTTTGTGAGCGGGGTGATTGATACACGCTTCCCCCGGTTCCAGGCGAGTCTTTCACCATCACAAGTGTTACCAAAATCCCTCTCAATGGTGTGACGAGTTGGTGGTTACTGAAGTGGAAATAGAACGAGTCACAAAGCGGCTTAGGGGTCGTAACACTGCACCAGGATATCTGGTCGGGTTTCGGTTGTTAGCTCTCGCCGCCGGCCTTGAGGGGAGACTAAGACAATAGTTCAGCAGCTGTCTTGAACGCGGTTTCTTTCCCTCGGTTTAAAAGGAAGCAAGGGTGGTGCTCGTTAAAAAAGATGGCAGAACCGCGAATTCTCCCTCATCATTTCGACCCATTTGCTTACTGGATTAGGCGGGTAAGTTATTCAAAAGAATAATTGCAGACCGCCTCCACCAGCACCATTGTCAGATAGGCCCCAACCTGTCCGACGGATAATTTGGTTTCCGGCAGAGACGATCGACTGTTCCTGTGTTCCTGTGTGACGCGGTTTTGCGGGTTAATCTTCCCGTCGGTGTGAGAGTCGGCTGCTACGCAAATGAAATGAATATTGGCCGACGGTTGTAGCTTTAAGAGCAGTATCCAGCTAGCCGAGCTTGGGGTGCAAGTTCGGATGGGATCGACGATGAATTGCCTTGGTCTCCTGGACATTCGCTGGGGCTTCGAAAGGCACTTCGGACGCTTGGTCCCTCGGATCGAGAAGGTAGCGGGTGCTATGCACAGACTACTGCCTAATCTTGAGGGGCCCTGGGACGGAATTCGCCGCCCTTATTCGGGAGTTGTGCGATTGATGGCCCTCTACAGTGCGCCTGTATGGTCACACTGGCTTACGGGCGCCCGGCGCTGCAGGATACTAAATAGCTCGGTTTCCCCCTCCGGACATTCTAGCCGAATTAGGCAGGCGCATGTAAGGCGCTGGCGCGAACGGCTATAAGAGCCGCGTAATTCAAGTCAGCGTTGTCAGTGCCCTCCTGCCTACTTTGAGGCCTGTATGCGTTGGCAAAGTGACGCGCACGTCACTTATCGATAAACGCAGCTGCGCACTGGTCATGGATGCTTCGGTGAGTACCTGAATCGAATTGGACGCGAACCAACGTCGCAATGGCACCACTGTGGCAGGGACCAGGACTCTACGCAGCGCACGCTCGCCGAGTGCCCTGCACCACAGATCTTGGTCCAGAGGATCGGATAGGACCTCATCCTGCCAGCAGTAGTAAGGACTGCTCTGGCAGGGAAGCAAGAATGGGCGGCACGGATTTCCCTCTGTGAGGTTGTCATGACCCAGAAGGAGATCGCTGAGCAGGAACGGGAGAGGGCCGATCCCGCTCGAAGGCGAGAACGTCAGCGCGTCATCAGAGGACGCGTCAGCGAATCCGCTCGGTAGCACCAGCAATAATAGGGGCTACCCTCGTCTCTTCTACTTGCAGAAGCAACAGAAGGGACTCTCAGGGTCGTGGATGGTTAGGGTGGGGGCCCTAATCGCCCTGCAAGGCGATCCCGGGAAGACGACAGCATAGCGTGGCCCTGAGTTGCGTAGTACTAGTAAGTGCAAATGAAGCGCGTCTACTCCCCAGGGTCGTGGGCAAGCTCTGTGCAGGGGGCAGCGGTGCGTGCCACCGGAGACCCCTGAGCCCCCACCTATCGCACTCGAGGACGGCCACCGGGGGGCGAGGGGTTCGTGAGTAAAAGCCTCACACAACCCTGCCTTTCCCCCCGAAAAAAGGTATCTCGGTTAAGATTTCCCTCTAGAAAACAAAAAAAGGTTGCTTTTCAGAGTATGTTTTGGCTGTATTTAAACACTGCTTATGCTTTACTGATAGAATTCTTATGTTGCATGCAACCGCTGATGGTTGTAATTATAACATATTGCGCACAGCTGATGTCAATTGGTAGCAACCAGATTATTGCCGTTCTTCGAGAATCTAGAAAAGATCTACCTCTAGGAGATCGCCATTGTTGCCCGGAAAATTGTAATTCTATTATAAATAATTCATGTATAGCTTAATGATTGGAAGAAATAATTTTCAAATAAGTTATTCCCAATCAGCCATTAAGATTGATCATAAGAAAGAGTGTTGTTGTATTGAATACTATACTGTAGTTTATGATGTTAAAGTAACAAATAGTTTCTCTTGCAAGCTATAAAACATACAGGCGCCTATTGTATGTTGTATCCTACGAACGTACTAAGTAATGTTTGTTTGCATAAAAAACAAATGCAAAATATTTATGTGCAATTATAATTTTGTGCAACACTTAAAGTTATAAAGATAACACAATTTAAAGATACAGCCAATTAATGTCACGTATTCAACTCACAGATCGATGCAGCTTCGTCTACGACGCCACATTCGCTTCTTGTGTCGTCATCTATTGGTCTGCGTTTAGTTCTAATCTTCTTAGTCTTGAAATTTATATCGTCCATATTAGAGCACAACGCGTGAATGTGTCACAGACACATTTCAACAAACGGTTCGCATATGTAGTAGTCATATGTATAAATGAATCGGATTGCGATATACATTAAGACACTACCCAAAGAATTTGTTGATTAGATAGCGGCTGATACAGTGTAGATTTATCAACGGATACTTTACAGTATATTAAGAGTACTTCAGTTCAGTAGTTGGTTTAACTTTCTTCACTTATTTATTTTACTTTAATTGTTACCTTTAAATGTACATACACCATGTCAAAGTGTTAAAATTATAATACTATGATAATTTGATAGATATAGTATTCATTCCTCTAAAATTCTTACCCTAAGCCCTAGTCCTAGAGGTCGTCGACAATATTTCATTTTGAAAATGTTCTTTATCTTCATGAAGTAAAAACCCTACCAGCATGCTCAACGATGGTTTCAAGCATGCGTTACATGTATATGATAAACTAAAGGTTATATCAGTATACAAAAATTAAATTAAGTTGAAATTTTATTTATTGCATAGCAATGTACCAATGATATTTTAAAATCTAAATTCTATACAAGTTCTATAACCCCCGCGTGTTTACACGATGTCGATTACATCCACGTGACGTCAGCCTTTTAATTATTTTGTTAATGACATTTTTTAAAGTGCAGTAACAAAATAATTCTAATATGTAATGATATTAATGTCTTAATAATTATCAAACTATTTATGCCAATAACAAATATTAATTACAACATCTATATAGATAAATAAAATTGAAGAGTCTGTTTGTAATATCAGGATAAAATTTCCATTCTCAATACACATGATGTATATACAGTACTTATAACAAAAATACAATTTTTAAAATTTTTGTTTGTCCGGTTATTCCGGGTAATCTCCTAAAAAAAGTGTTGCAGATGCGTTGCCTACCTTTAATGGATAGAGGATAGACAGGATAAAGGATCATTTTCCCTGTTAACCCCCTCCCCGTTCAATTCTCCTCCCCTTTTAATCCTATCCTCATTAGGAAACGGAGGAAACGGAAACTGTTCCCACCCTTCTTCGCCTGAAGAGAACTAAAATTAGGCCGCCGGCACCTTACTCGCCAAACAAAACGCAGAGTACTTACACTTCTCGTCTGTTTTCTGAAAGGTCGTGGTTTTTACCGGTAGAGCAGGCCTTTACCAATGTTAGACTAGTGATCCCCACTTTGATAACATTGCAGCGAGAGCTTGTTTAATTTATCAAAAACCTCAGAGAATTAATAAAAAGTATACGATGTAGATACATTGTCATAAATGTAAGCTACCAACTCGACATGAAGACCGTTTAGAGCTCGAAGACCAAGCCATAGGATACAGACAGATTATTCACAGCAAAATATAGGGAGGCATATTCACGTTAAGTTACATTTATCAAAAAAATATGTAACAATACAGAAAAGAAAAAAAATCTTAATAAAATTACCATAAGGATGTACCCTTACACAACCCTGATTGCTTGAAGGATCACAGTGTTGAAGGGTAGATTAAGCGTTTAGCTTATTTATTAATAGAATACCCTTTGCCCTAGAAAATAAGCGGACCATACATTAAAGCGAGCCGCCTAGGTAAGCGTAGGTGTACGCGATGAAGCCTGAATTTATAAAAAAACATAAAAGTAAGCATTGTAATTTTACACTGAACGATCATAACAAACGAAGTAGTCACACTATCGTATCAATATAACGTTAAGTAATAATATTGATGAAAATTGTATATGTTATTTAATAGATTAAATAGCATACACAATTTTTTGTAGGTACAGGTTAGAGCTTTGAGTCTGAACGCGACAAGCACGCTTACTATTGATTTATAAATCAGTCGCAGTCAGCTCGGCAGTTTGTATAACCGACGCTTACATTAAGCAAGCGGTTTTTGTTTAAAACATGATTTCTAAACGGCACACCGAATCACGCTAAATACAAATGATAGCAAACTTTGAAGCAAAACATTTCGAAGAGGTTATAATCATGAATGATTCCGGCTTATGGGAATACAAATCTTTTATCGGTGTATAAAAATGCATGTTTAGCCATAACATTTAAGATGTTATTGTTGGTTTCTGTGATCTCTAAGGGTAGGAAATGGTCTCACCTTTGGTGTAAATGGGGAAATCGCCGTCGGATCGGCTGTGTGTGAGCATGGAGCCGTAGCACCGCCACGGCGGTCGATCGCACGTCAGCCGTAGGCCCTCCACGTCGCCGCTCACCTCCTCCAATCCAACATCACTTATAATCACGGCACTCGACCCGACATTTACGTAGCACACTTAACGTGACGGGACGGCACATCGAACACGCTTTGACACGCCAATGGCGACGCCTTCAAGGCGAGAACACGAGCGGAGGCTGCGCGGCGCATCTTACTCGCGCACCCCTCGCACCCTTCCTCGTGTTGTCCCGGCATTCCGATAACCTTTCCTACCTCGAGCTTAAATAATATCATTGAAAAGTATTAACCAGGCGAACGTCTCTTTCGATGTAATTAAAACTCTATGGTATATCAGCCATTATTGTAAAGATAATTTGCTTGTTTAAATTTTATCTTTATAATATGTTCCAGAATTTGTTTTTATACTAAAAGTAGAACCCAGCGAATTTCGTACCACCGAAATAGATTGATTTGACAATGACTATTTTATAGCTATTACCAATCCTATTCAACCTTCCAATAAATAATTAAGATCCAAAGATTCCAAAAAAATAATTAAGATGAAAAGGCTTTAAGGCTTGTTCCACGTTTGCGCGTAAAGTATCTCACCGAGCAATTGCATTGCTTCGACGACCCATATCAGCCCTCCTCAGTTTGATAACGTTTAAATACATATAATACAATACGACCAATATAAAAATTATACGGAACTGTTTTCACTCTCACTGCAATGTGTCGATCTCTTTTACAAAAAAACTATTTCAAATATCAAGTAAATAATATGAGAACGTCAAAACAATGTCAAAAGACTACGGAATGGGTTTCTGATATCCATGCATGCGCGCAGTTGTAAAACGATATGTCCGCTACGAATGCCACCTAACGTAAAGATTTAAAAGTTTCACAATCCTAAAATAATATACTAAATTACCGATTTTGGTTTTGTTTCTCTTGGCTTTCCCTATTTTCTCTATCTTTAAAGCTTCCCCGGAATGAGAACTTGAATATACAAAAAGAATTAGAGCAGATATTCATCCTAGGATACTATAAATGAGTAAGTTTGTAAGTATGGATTTTTGTTAGTCTTTCACGCAAAAACTACTCAATGGATTTTAATTAAGCTTTACAATAATATAGCTTATACGTCAAAATAACATATACGCTACAATTTATAAGGATATTGCGTGAATTGTCCAAAATATAACAATAAGTATCAAGTTAGGAAGAAAACATTCCGCCATATGCGAGCTATACCGGTGTGCGTTTCAAAAACCGTTAGAGTTAAACTATATAGTGTATAGTGGAAAAATTTACTTTAAATAGTCCTACAAAAAAGCCAGCGACAGCATATATCTGTCTTTTATGTGTAAGCCATTATCGACAAAATAGTGATGTTAATGTTATTTAGTGTTAATTATAGGGCGGAACGAAGTTTGCCGGGCCAGCTAGTTTTTATATATATTGAAGAAGATGAGTGTAGTCTAGTCTAATTTATGTTGCAAAAGTGAGTGGCAGTGTTGATAGGGGCCGCCCTAGGAAAACTTATATCGATCAGATTAGTGACTTACTAAAAAGGGGCAATATTAGGAGCACCCATAAACGAAGAGCATGCATGCGTAGATGTATGAATGTAGAAGAAGCGTGAGAGGTGTGCCCGAATCGCAAGAAGTGAAAATCCATGATCTCCGCCTACCCTTCCAGGTTACGGGCGTGAGCGCATATTATTATTATTATAGTGAGTCTAGACCAGATAAAAGCCCTTAGGGGTTTTTAGAATATGGGAAACATACAAATATCCATCTTACAGTTAGTCAAACATCAACAGTTTGACATCTTCACAAGAAAACTCGCAAGCAAATTACTTTATTTCTTTACTACGGAGCATGGGTACTTACTTTTTTCATCATAACATGAGGCGCATGACTTTCAAATTTGATGCAATATTGGTTTAAGCCTGGGGTCGCGGCGGCAACCGGTGGACTTCCGGTTAGTCCGAATTTGGCTTAAAGCAGTATATAAATTTTATGAATCAAAATTATTCTAAAGTTAGCACCTACTCTATGGATATTAATAAAATTAGATAACATTTTAGCTCTTTATATGCAATTTCAGAAACACATATAATAAAAATGTAACTGACCGCTGTCTGTCCATGGAAGATATTTGAGAAAAACTATTATTGGGGGCTTATATAAACGCAATAAAACCCAATACAATGATTATTAGTTTCTGTCTGTTTATCTGTCTGTGCGTTGGTACCACCGCTAATCTCAGAAATGGCCTAACCGATTTGGGTGCGTTTATCACCAATGTATTTTGGTAAGCTTTAAATTTAAGATTTAGTGTTTGTTTTATCTCAATCGGTTCATAAATAAACAAGTACTATCAATTTAAAGAACCATGTCGAACATTTGTTCGATAAAATACTATAAAATAGCTGTTCAGTTGAAAAGGTTGAAATTTTAGTTAACTATATATTAAGATCTTTAAAATGATGATTGAAAGTTTATATAAAGTTCAAAACAGAACAGTTTCGGAGTTTTTGCAAGTATTATGCTAGACACACAGTGCATTGAGATATTCATAGCACACACAATACGTGCGGAGATGTACGGCTTTCCCTTGTAATGTTAACAGCTATATTTAGCAGTATTTACGCAGTATTTACGTATATATAGACGATTTTAGAAATTATGTATGTAATATTATGTAATATGTTAGCTTAGTAGCTTAAAATTCCCGAGGACGGTTGGCATTAGGCAAGCGGCCGGCCGTAAAAACTGTAGCTAGACCCTGTACAGTGTGGACTACGGTTACAGTTTAAACAATAAAGTGATTGTTTAACTATCCTACGGTCATACTGTGTCGATTCCACATACGCAGGAAAAGGGCAAGGAGATGAAGATGAGGTAGCGGTAGTATTAAGTAGGTAATATCATTTCGTTTAAGTAAAATTGCAGGACGGGTGAAACCACGAGGCACAACTAGTAATTCTAATATGTAGTGAATTATATGTATTAACAATTATCAAATTATTAAAGCGAATAACAAATAATAATTGTATACATCTATACAGATAAATAAAATATATTTGTAAATATCATTTCGTTTATGTAAAATTGCAGGGCAAACCAATTTGAAATATATAAGTGTTAGAACTTATTGTACTCAGCCCAACATCAGTTTACTAGCAAAGTGTTTACTCACACAAATCACCATTTGTTGATGCAGATTCAATTGGTAATGATAAATGTCGCCCTCCTTTTCCAACTGCCTGCACACCCTGAATTGGTTTGTCCTCCGATCGACCTAATGAATATATTTATTAAAACTTTTAATACTACATCTTCAATAATACAAATAGGAATAAAGTTCACAAAATGTTTATTTAACTATATATTTAAGTACATATTCGCAAAATAAAAGTAGTATATCAGTTATCTGGTTTCCAGAGTACAAGCTTTGCTTAGTTTGGGATCAGATGGCCATGTGTAAATAATGTCCCAGGGTATTATTATTTAGATTATATTTAGCAAATGAAAGAAGTGTTATAGGCACCTAAATTTATTTATTTATTTTTCATAGGCGATACATTAATTCTATATCCATTATTACAAATGAATGTGTTATATTACTCATGTTAAATAAATTAAATCACATCTCGTAATGGGAAAATATAAAAAGGTATATTTCTTTCATCAGGATAAACAGAAGTAATTGAAAGATGGCGGTCCAGTATGTTTCTACTTGAATGTATATTACTTAGTAATTTCTCTTGTGATAAATATTTTTCCTTATACAGTGCCTTCCAATTCATTTCAATAGATGTTGTATCTTTGAAATGTCTTTTATACATATCCCGCCACAATCCTTCAATGCTCACTACAGCTTTCAGCCGTTTACAAGTTTCTGACACATTTAGCACATCTCTAACAGGCAGGTATAGCAAAATATTAAACTGTATTATTTCATCTGGAAGTCCAACTAAGCTAGCACTGGGATATCCATAATAGCTAAGAATCTTGCTTTTAACTGCTGATAGAACTTTATTCTTGAAAGTAACAGAAAGATGTTTTAAATCACGAAATATCATAGGAATTGTTGAAGCTCGTGGAGACACAACATAACGACTGATTGGTAAACATACAGAATACGTTTCACCATTCATGTTATTAATCATTAAATTTACTAACATCAAGGCACCTAGCGGACTTATAATAAGCTTCAATGGCAAGTCAGAGCACGCAAACATTACAAACTGAGCTTCATATAATCCAGTCTGCAACTTCCTAGGAATTAAATGTTGCACATCAGAAAAATTTACACTGTCCATAACCTCAGAATCATTTATAATTGGTAAAAACCCATTTTCAAGCATTAAAAAAATAATCAAAACATAAAAAAGATCATTTTGTATGGGTTCTATTCCATTATTCTGTGTAAGCACTTCTCTTGATAGTTTATCTAATAATGAAGGTATATTTTCTATTGTACTATCTTCCAATTTTAGAGACATTTTATGGAATAATATAAAAAGGGATGCATAAAAATTTATAGTTAAGAGTCATGGCAATTAAGACTACATAATTTAATATATCAAATTGTCAGTGTCAAAAATTTTTACATTGTCATAGTCTGACATATGTCAGTTCACAGACAAAACATTCGCGTTTAAAAATGTGTCTATGGTCTTTTGTTATTTTTATAATTACTCATCCTATTTTTATAAATGTTATGCTGTTTAATTTAAAATGGAGTATTAAAAGCTTTCTGCGTCTAAGACGTTATATCTTATGGGTAACCAACAGCAAAACGGAAATGCATACAATAATGTTAATGCTTCAAATATTAATAAGCTTTTCATTTTTTATTCTAGTACTGTAGACAGAGAAAATTATTAGTATCAACTTGCCATAGAACTTTTAAAATCACTAATATACAAACATAGTATACTAAACACAAATCTAATAACCAATTTATATCATATTATTATGTACAAAACCAAAAATAGGTAATTCAACCCTGACTGTAAAATTATAAGTTCATCGCACAACTTAATAGGTATAAGAATTTTTTTATAATTAGGTATTGGCTATATTCAGTATAAAAATAACCATGCATCAGACACTTTCAACTTTGGTAAGCATACACCAGGCAAGATCACTATTATTAACATAAATAAGTACAATATTATGGTTGCATAACTGATTTTTTTTTTATATTACAAAGTGGCAAACGAGCAAGCGGCCTCTGGAAATAAGTACCGCTACCCATAGGCATCCGCAACAAGCTAATGAGTTGCAGATGCGTTGCCTACCTTCATGGACTAAGGAGGGGACAAACAGAAAAAAGGATAATTCCATTCCCTGTCCATCCCCTCCTCATCCGTCAAATCCTCTTCCTCTTCCCATCCTTTCCTTATTAGAAAAGGGTAGGAGAGGGAAGAGGACTACAATTAGGCCTCCAGCACGTCACTCATCAGACGAAACGCAGAATACTTCTACTTCACGCCTGTCTTCTGTGACGTCATGGTATTTCACCGGTTGAGCCGGCCCATTTGTGCAAAAGATGTTGTTTTTGCGGGCTCTACCACTGTTAGACATATGCATCTAAATCTAGCCCTTTAAACAGGTTCAAAATAAAATTATAAAGATAATCATACTAATTAATCTCACAGTAGGCAATAACATTCTTCTAAAACTAATTTGTGTTTATCTTATGCATTCAGAGAATGAAATGCCAGTCTATTGTTAGAAAGGTTTTGACAATGATGGGAGGATAAGATTATCCCCATGCCTGGTGAACTCTCTCTCTCTCTCTCTCTCAGGTCTCCATCCTTACATAGCATTTGAAAAAAGTGATTACACTCGTCTTGTCTTGTGCGAACCACAAAAAATTGGAATAAGTTGCCAGCGACAGTAAGAGAAGAGTGAATAGGCAGTTTCTAAACTAGTGCATTCCATCTTTAAACTACATCACCATTTAACATATGGTCAAGCGCTGCTTTATATAAATTAAAAAAAAGAACCGAAAAGATTACAAATATGTTCCCAGTTCTACTATTGTATATATTCTTTCATTAATGATTTTCAATAGCATTTCCCTCAGCTAGGGATTCAACTCAGATCATGGTAGCTATACCTACTTCTCTAGTGTTTTTGTGTATTCAAAAAATTACTTAATCTTGTACAATCTATAGGATTGAATTAACTTCATATTCTACTAGTCATATATGTATGTATACACACTTACACATGCATGTCATGCACCTACAAAACCCTAAGATATATGGTGGAAAAAGGGTTAAACTGAATGTTGATTAACAATATAAGCATTTTAAAATAACAATAAACATAAACACTTTGAATAAAAAATCATGATATTTATAGGTTTCAATGATAAATAGATATGAAGATGCAATGTGTATATACTTTTAAGTGTAAGTCATTATTGCTAAAATTGTGAACCATCTATTAATTATTGGGTGAAGTGAAGTTTGCAGGGCCAGCAAGTATAGTGATAATCTCAACAAAGTTAGAATAAAAATTTGAGAAACTCTTGAAGTTTTTTTATCAAATCATCTATGAAGTTAACCAAAAGTTGTTATTAAAGAAAATGTTTACATCATCTCCTTGCCCTTTTCCCACTCACGTGGGGTCGGCACAGTATGATTGTAGTTCATACTGTTCAAGTTTTGGCTACAGTTTTAACAGCCGTTGCCGCATGCCTGACCCCAACCCTCTTAGGAATAATTAGTTGTACTTAAGTCTTGTTTTACTTAATCTTTACCGGTCATGTAAGCTTATATTTATAATAAATAGTAGGTGCTAATATAAAATGTTTACATAGCTAAATAGGTTCAACATGTCTTATACAAAATAAGTAGGTATTATAATTGCATGGTGTTCATCTACTTACTGTAAACTACATGATCTTATTGTAAAGTTATTCTGACTACAGGATACATACAAATTAAGCATCAGTTGATATTTATGATAATTATCATATAGGGCTGAAGTAACTTATTTTAAAGTCATAGTCGATTGTCGATTTCACGCACTTCGCTGTTTTATTACGAAAGAGTTAAAAATTAGAAGTTTAAGCAAATGTCACTACCAACTAGATTAGACCATGTACCATGTCATACTTTAACAAGATTTTGTGTACTTACCTATGTTTCCGCTACTGTCTAATTTCTTATTGCTCTTCAAGGAACCATCAGGATTCTGATTATCCGAACTTTTATCGTTGTCACTAGCCATTGAAAGGTTTCTTGCAATTTTAAACGACTATTTCATTGTTATTGAGGTTTTATTGGTACAATTCTAAAGCTAATATTCTAATCTATTTTATAAACATATAAAAATAAGAAAAGCACTTTGATAACTTTTTTATTACTATGATTACTAATACATGTTTACACCCTCGACAACCGACTGTTCGTTCAAAACCAGTATTTTCTTTGAAATTTTTATATTGTCTGTAACCGATGTATAGATTTTTTTCAAATTTATTTAAACAATTATTTATTTTAATCTGCAATGTATTCTTATAATCTTACTTTATTATAATTACAAAGAGATTAAAGAACACTTGGTCGTATTTGTCTTACATATACGAATATATGGAAAAACAATAAAATTATAAATATTTTCTTATTTGAACCGTAATAATTTATATCACAAATGTTGTACACTATTCTTATTTGATACTTATAAATAATAATGGATAAATTTGTTTTTGCACTTTATCGTAAATCATATTAAATACTACTACTATCTATGTTCACTTCATAAGCTCGTAGTTTTTTATAATTTTGACAATTTAATTTGACTTTAAAACAATTGCATTTTCGATTATTTAATCCGATTTAATCTATGAGCGATTTTTGCTGTGGCTGTGCGATTGTCTTATTTGTTCTCCATAATCATAATTTTTCGTCAAAACAATAGGTTGAAAATAAAAGTTGCTATCAGTTGGTAATTTATTACAATATATAATAGTTATAATTAATTTATAATAAATTATACCACGTTACGTTACTGAGCTAACTACAGTTGTATTGTATTGCTGATGTGATATTACTGAAATGTCATCGTATATGGCAGGTGTTTTCGATTTAGATTTGGATGTTGATACAGTTACAGTTGGAGATTCTGACGAAGACGATATAATTGAAGTTGATGAGGTATTTATGTTAGGTTTCTCTCTTTAGAAAATTGTTGACACCATACCCTAACCTAACATTTATCGTGTCGTCTACTTCGACTAGAATTTAAAGGGCTTATTTTATCCTTTATTTTTCATTTAATTGAGAAAAATACGAAATGTGAAAGTTTTTCATCCTTTTTAGTAATATTTTTTATAGTAGAACTAACATAATGAACATTTTATATTGTATTACGCAGGTTGATTATGACCCCGAACTTAACGTGAATAATATAGTTGAGTGAGTATCCTAATTTAAAATAGATGTATGTGAACAGTTCTTTGGATATACTTATAAAAATGTATGTTATAGATCTGAGTGTTCAGAAACAATACAATTATCTGAAGACAATGTTAATCCAGGCCAGTGCAAGCGTCTAGGACCACAAGATTTCGAACTTAGAAAAGTACTAGGAAAAGGTGGTTATGGCAAAGTGTTTCAAGTACGAAAAATCACAGGCCCTGATGCAGGTGCTCATTTTGCAATGAAAGTTCTTAAGAAAGCTTCTATAGTCCGTAATCAGAAAGATACTGCCCACACTAAAGCTGAAAGAAATATTCTGGAAGCTGTTAAGGTAAATGTTCTTTGCAATCTAACCAACTTACTTTTATATAAATTAAAGATGTTTGTAAGAAAGTCATTAACTGATTGTACTACCTACCTATGTTTAAGACATCTAGTTTAATTTTTATCTTGTCTTTTGACTAATTTTCATTGATCAAAATTGTTTTTCAAATTCCAGCATCCATTTATAGTTGAATTAGTATATGCTTTCCAAACTGGTGGAAAACTGTATTTAATATTAGAATATTTAAGTGGTGGAGAACTGTTTATGCACCTGGAAAGAGAAGGTATATTTCTTGAAGATACTGCTTGGTAAGTATATCAAAGTAGTATTTAATATGGTATATTCAAATTTATGTCCAAAAAAAATAACACATGCCACTAACCTAAGAGGTTATGTAGAGATTCAGGTTTTTGTATATTATATAGGATATTTAGGTATGTCTAGAAACATCACATCAGTCAGTTACATAAGTTGATTTCTTCACATACATAAGACATTATTTAAATAAATGTCTCCATTAAATATCCTACTTTGTTTAAGAAAATAATAGTTTGATAAAAAAATAGCCACATAGATAATGACTGAGATAAAGTAGAGGAGTTTAACTTCAGAACTGAGGCAAAAACAAGGCTGAATGATGTGTGTTGAAAAAATAAACAGCTTTTGTTTTGTGGTGATAGTAGCCTCTTTTACATTTGGGACCTAATAACCTCATGATACTTGTATGTAGTTTGCATATCCCGATTAGGCTGTAACAGTAATTAATTTATTATAAAAAATAAAATAATTGTGAGTGGTGTTATGTAGATACAGTGAGAAAAGGGAATTTATTCTGACAATAACAGCTGTACTGCAAGTGTAATAAATAAATGTAAATATAGGCTCACGCCTGTAACCCAGAAGGGTTGGCAGAAATTATGGATTTCCATTTGGCGCGATCCCTGCACACCTCTCTTGCTTGTACTACATCTACACACCTACACATTCAAGCTCATCGGTTATAGGTATTCCTTATATCGCTCTTCTTTAGTATGTTACTAATCTGATCGATATCAGTAATCCCTGGATGTCCCCTACTGTGGTGCTACTCACTTTTGCAACATAAATTTGTTTCATTACTCTGCATTCATCCTTTCAACATGCCCAAACTACCGAAGCATACCTGACTCAATAGTCACAACACCCACATTTTAGCCAAATATGTATGATATATATACAGGATGTCCCAAAACTCAACAATAATCTAGCATCAGGCGAGAGGCCAAGTCATACCAGTTCTGGGAAAAATAAGAAAAAATTACATTTTTTAAGCATTGTGATCACAAATATCATCATTTCGCAGTGATTTCTTTAATGGGTAATTATTCTTATTATAGGTATTATTCTGAAATAACGGTGCTATAAATGCAACCATAAATCAACATATTAAAAATTGTTAATTTAGTAAAAATTAAGTTTCATTGAGACATGAATTACGGAAATGTTGTCTGTAAACTTTGACACTTCATTTTGGAAAAAAGTACTATACTACCCCTGGCAAGTTATTTCAAAGGATGGCCCATTTAGTCAAGATTTCAAAATGGTGCAACACTTACCACTTTTCTTGCCATTAAAAGTATTTTTTTTTTGCAAGTAGACCTAATTTCGAATTATTATTGTTTTTGGTTTTTTTCCAGCTTTTATTTATCAGAAATAATTTTGGCGCTGGAACATTTACATAGTTTAGGCATAATTTATCGTGACCTCAAACCAGAGAATGTCCTACTAGATGCTCAAGGCCATGTAAAACTCACAGATTTTGGGCTATGTAAAGAACATATACAAGAAGGTATTGTTACACATACATTTTGCGGTACAATTGAATATATGTAAGTAACTATTTTTATGATTATTGTGTAAAATATGTTTATTTCAATTTGTTACAATTAAATTTTTCACTTAAGGGCTCCAGAAATTTTAACAAGGAGTGGCCATGGAAAAGCAGTAGATTGGTGGAGTTTAGGAGCTTTAATGTATGATATGCTGATTGGTCAGGTATGTAATGTTTTGATATTAATATATATTTTTTTTTTGCATCAATGACTATGGTTTTTTTTTAATCAGACTGAATCGAAAGAGTCAACAGTTATATTGATACTGGGGCATTAGGTATAGTGTTGTTTAAAATGATATCATAAGGACTGCTGACAGAATTGAAAACATCTTTTTTACTGACTTCAAAAAGGAGGAGGTTTTCAATTCGTCTGTATTTTTTTTTATTCTGACCAATAATTTTGAATATATCAAAAGACCAAAATACGCCTAGCTGAAAAATGCAATAACACATAACAAAGAAAAGGATACGACTTGTCTGTTGAAGTTTCACTTCTACTTTACATTTCGATTTTTTTCACGTAAGCCCTCATTTTCGAAAGCCTTTTTTAGCTTTCTTTATTAGTTTTTTTTTAATGGAAGTAAATTTCCTAATTTGATATAGGCATTGTTCCATCTTATAATGCTATTTTTAATCCTATCATTCAATGTCACGCTTAAAATACTTCTTAAGGATCGCATCTCAATGGCATTAAGTCTACTAGCATGAATTCCTGCAAAACACATTAACATTTATCTCAATTACTATCTTACTTTGTTCTCTTTCAAACACCATAACTTTCATTTTGTCTACATTCATCTCCATACCTTTACCTTCCAATGAATCGTCCATTACATTCAGCATAAATTGTAAGTCCTCCACATTTTACAACATGCTCACCCATTCTTAATCCACAATCTTCGTCTTTCAAAGCTTTCAAACAATCATCAATAAAGAGATTGACCAGCCACGGGGATGCTACACAGCCCGTCTTACACCATTATTGATGCTAAACCAGCCTGAGTAGGCTCCGTTAATCCTAACACATGTAGTAGAATCTTTATAAAGAGTTACGAGTATGCTTGTATTAGATCACTGATCAATCCAAAAGCAACCAAGGTTGAGCATAGATCATCTGTTTTTACTTTATCGTATGCCTTTTTGAGTTTTTGGTTAAAAGCCAAAAACTTTTCTATAATCATACGTAAAGAAAAGATCTCCATCCATGCAGCCTATTCCTCTCCTAAAATTTGCTTTCATGACTCTTTCAATCAGTACTTTAGCATATAGTTTTCTCACAATGCTGAGACGGCTGATTCCTCGTTAATTTTTACGGTAATCATGCTGTGAACCTTTTCCTTTGTATAGATGGACGATAACAGGTTTACACCAGTCTTATGGTACTTGGCCATGTTTCCAACACATATTGAAAAAGAGCCGCAGCAAGCTGGAAACTAAACCTTCTCCAGCTTTCAGCATTTCAAGGGAAATCCTGTCATACCCGGGTGCTTTGCGCAATTTTTTTTTCATCGCATTCACAATCTCGTTTAAACTTATCTCACTTTCCAATCCCTATTCTTCATGAGTATCTGCCGTGTGCGATATCGATGCCCCTTCACATTCAAACAAGCTTTCAAAATATCCCTTCCATCTTTTCAGAATTGTAACTTCATCATTCAGAATGTCCCCATGCACTAAAAAGTATAAAATAATTTTACGCAATGAGATAAATAAAATGAAAGTGCGTATATAATATCAGAATAAAATTTCCATAGTCAATACACATGATAATATATACGGTACTTATAACAAAAATACAATATTTAAAATTTTTGTCTGTCTGTCTGTCCGGTTATTCCGGGTAATCTTCGAAACTCCTTAACCGATTTGGATGGACTCATACTAGAGATAGGTATTGTCAGAATCCAAATAATAATAAAGCCCTTTTTTCAGCCTAACTTAGTGTCGATTTACAAAGTATTAAGAACTAAAAATAAGTATGGAGAAACAAGTTTATTTTAAAATGTTGTTTATCCATATTTATTTTCCATCTATGTTTATTCTAAACTAATCTTAATCTATTCTATCGTAATACTTAATTATTTTTTGTAGGTCTGTTTGCCAATCGGCAAAGGCTCTATTCCACGTTACTTCTACTACTTGCCTAATGTCATCATGCCACCTTTTCTGTGGCCTTCCCCTTTTCTTTTTCCCGTCTCTAGGGTACCATCGCATCACATTTTTGCTCTATTTCTCTTGGCCTTTTATCATGTGCCCTGCCCATTGCCATTGATGTGGGGATGGTGGTGGTGGTCGAAGTGGTTTCGATGTCGGTGTCGTTGTTCTTGATTAAAAATGCGCATTCTAAAAATTAATTACAGGATATAAACAGTATGTACAATATAATAAAATAATTATTATATCGAACTATCAGTTTGAAACTCTACATACTTTTTAGCTTACGAAGTCGTAAACAGCTGTCTTGTTATTTTTAATTGCCTTGAACAAGTGTGTTATTACTTTACCATTTTTTTACTTTAACATTAAATAACAATAACACCAGGTGAAATGTAATAACAATAATAAATTTATTTAATCCATTCAAAAAATATTGCGCACTAATTTATAAAATTGATAAACAAAGAGGAAATAATTTCATCTTAAATAAAATTGAAAAAAGCAAACAATGTGACCAAAGGCAAAAAATATACAAATAAACAAAAATAAAAGAAAGAACAAACACATCTTACTAAGTGTTGCAATGTTGAATGGATAAGGCCTTTACTCAGCTATGTGCTTATTACGTATCGAGGAAATAAGCGCTGATATTCTGCAAAAGCCTGTGCGTCAGTGCGTCAGTTGCAGCAGTAATCAATATAAATAAACAATTGTCGTACATATACAAGTTAAGTGGAAAATATGTCATATCCATAATTCGAGACCAAAAAGAATAATAAAAAGACAAATAAAAAATAAAAAGAGCGATTGCTCTCTACCTCGAAGTAAAATAATATAATGTATATTAAAGAAATGTTCCGATGGATGTTCAACGAAAGTGAGGTTATCTAATTAGCGCATTTACATATCTTTTTGAACCTCCATCACAAGCAATCTGTTTGTTTTTTGATGTTAAATGGATCATATACAGATAAACAAATATTTTTTAAGTAATATCAAACTATAATTTTTATACTGATATTTTATTTTGTTGCTTTGTACGGTAAAAACAATTTATGTAAAAAATACGATCATAAACTTTTATTCTGTGAAGTGATTAATATGTATTTTATGTTTCCACGCGGACGAAGTCGCGGGCAACAGCTAGTAGTATATAAAAGGCCATGTATATATGTACGCTATAGGAAGATACGGCTGGACCGATTATGATGAAATTTACAGGTATTGCTCAGATTGGCACAGCGTGCGTTCCTATATTCGGTAGCGATCGGATCAACATAATTTGTGGTACCCGGGCAAAGCCGGGGCGGGTCACTAGTATACTATAAAGTTCATTTGTAAAGTAGTTTCTTAAGGCATCCTCGTATATTGGTATTTCCTTCGCTGACGCTGACTCCAAAACTAAATAAGATTAAGAATTGATTCTTCTGTTTAATTGCGTAAAATTATTTTATACTTATTAGTGCATTTGTTGTTTTAGAATATAGTTTTTTGAAGTCGGTTTTTTGTTTAAATGTTTTTACATATAAACTTAAAATGTTTTTACGAGCTATTTTTAGGAAAAATAAATTTTCGTTCTGGGTACTTACTATACATCTCAATATTTTTTTTAAAACTAAGAAAAAACTCCAATGATGGACTATGTCTTCCTAAAGTATAGAACCGAGTTTCTGTCGCTCGAATCTGCGGGAACTCTGCTCGAAATGACTTTTTAAAGTAAAAATGACGGTATCCGAGATATTTGCAGAAAAGCGTTTTGTGGTGGCTAACGCTCGCGGTTTTGGACAACATACTCGATTTTATACTTACGTGGCACCCTCTGACATAATCCAATTGAAAAATCACAAAGAAGGATTTTATGTAGAGCAAACTTATTTATGGTGCTAAAATTCCTGGACTATATTCATCGCGGGTAAAGAAGTGTTCACTTCAATAACATGTTAATTCTTAGTATATTCATACACAAAACTTAACATAATTATATATTATGGTCATTAATTCTAACAGAGAGTATGTTTTATGTATACCTTCATTGTAAATTTGCAACAAATAAATGTATATGTTTCTACTACCTTAAAAATAAATGATACTGCCTTATTATAGCTGACTAGCGATCCGCCTCGGCTTCGCACGGGTAGCACTATAACAAGACAAAAACCATCATATCTTTTAAGTTGGTCCAAATTACGTATAGTGACTAAATTTATCTTAAATGTGATATATTTTAGGAATTTTCACACCTTGGGTTACATTATTGAAGTTTTAGTGTGCATTCTTTTGTTTTTTTTAATATAACCGTTGTCACCCG
The DNA here is from genome assembly GCA_029849275.1 of Papilio elwesi. NCBI lineage: Eukaryota > Metazoa > Arthropoda > Insecta > Lepidoptera > Papilionidae > Papilio > Papilio elwesi. The sequence goes on from CM056690.1 coordinate 6,715,512, forward strand.
GGGATAGTACAGCTTCCCAATAGTGAAATAATTTTTCAATAAGAGTCAGTAGTAGTCGGAGCCTATTAAATGTAAACAATCAAATCTTTCCTCTTTATAATATTAGTATATATTATATTAAGGCAGTATCATTTATTTTTATAATATATTAGTGATCCGCTCCGACTTCGCTGAGTCAATCACTAAACTACACACACACACACGCACACACACACACACATGATCACGCATTAGGCCAGTCTAAGCATTTCCTGAATATTTCATCGAAAATGGTCCTGCCGTTTCGGAGTGTATAGACTAGTAACTTACATATATTTTTACACACAGTCTTTGTGCATATATAAAGATATGTTATTTTTAATTCATCCATCATTTCATACATGGTTACGGTTACTATGATAATATATGTCTTTTATATTTCAGCCGCCATTTACTGGTGATAATCGCACTAAAACAATAGAGAAAATATTAAAAGGGAAACTTATGTTACCTGCTTACCTCACACAAGATGCACGCGATTTGATAAGACGCCTTATGAAACGTTCGGAGACCCAACGCCTAGGAGCCGCCGGGGCGTCCGCGGTGCGCGGACACGCATTCTTCAAACACGTGCACTGGGATGATGTATTTAACAGAAGATTGGAACCACCAATGAAACCAATACTAGTAATTTTTTTTAAATATTAATACTAGGTATTAAGGTTGAGGAGGTGGGTTGGCGTCAGACAGGCGTATAGTATGGACATTCATATTGTGCCAACCCCACATCAGTAGGACAAGGGCCGGAATATGATGAATACAAGTTGTCATAAATTCATCATCAGCAGACAGTGGCAATAGCCTGTTGGTAAAGTGTTCGAATCCGCCATTAACTATTGTTGTGAATCATCGCCTAGTACAAGCCTAAACTTATGAATAGTTAAAAAGATGTTAGTAAATTATTTCCATAATCAAATATAATATTTAAAAAAATGTTCGTCATCACTGTACACAAGCTGTGTACAGGCCTTGACCTTGACCAGATTGTTGACTTATCTCGTTGGAAGCCTAACTATGTGTGTTGTATTTAGTGCATCGTGTCATATCATCATCATAGACAAAGTCAGATCTACCTAGTTGGATTGTTTTCCCCGATATACAGATCAATAACTTCGAGTAGAGCCCCATTGTCCATGTTTAAAAACTACTTGTCAACCTCTATTTTTGTGGCTGTAATACTTTATTGTCATAAATATTTAAGCATTTATTATTTATCGTTGAATAATATCACCATTTGAAACTCATTCTAAAATGTATGGTTTGATTTGCCAAATGCCTTAATCTTACACCCATTTGAATAAATTGTTCCCATAGCTTATATGAACTTATATTGTAACTTCCCTATTTCTGATTAAAAGTGATCTCGTAACTTCAAAAGTGCTGATATATCTTATACCTTATCTAAAAATAATAGGTCTAGGGCATTTGTTATAACAACTAAAACCATATCGTAGGGACTACTTTACATCTGACGATTCTTTAACCAGAATTGATCTTCACAAGCTATTTATTACCTTTGAAGCATTTTCTAAGTCATGTAAAAATATAAATTACAGTAATATTAATTATAATAGTCGTTTTCTAATGAGGAGAGAACAGTTGGCGCCGACGCTTGGCCTGCTCAGTCAATATAAAGTACTACATATTGTTATATTTCTTAAAGCATTAAAACTGATAGTATTACATATGTAATAAAACAATGATATTTGAATAGAAAACTCAATATTGTAATTTGCTGCAAGAGTGATAATCTAAGTTAGAAACTATAGTAATGTGTTTAGGCTCCCTTTAAGTTTTAATAATTCATGAGCATTATGGGTCATAGTGCCTTTATTTTGTTTACAGACAAGTGAAGATGATGTTTCACAATTTGATACAAGATTTACTTTACAAACACCAATTGATTCACCCGATGAGTCCACACTTAGTGAAAGTGCCAATCTGATGTTCCAGGTAAGATTATTTTTAAATAGAATTAATACCATTTTTAAATTCAATGTTTTCATTCCTGATTTTAAGGTAAATAATAATGTTATTGAATAATAATATACATAATCGCTGTTGTTTTTTTTTGTTAACTTTCTATGTATGCATTATTTTCATCTAAATTGGAAATTACGTACGTAGTCATTCACATTTGTAAAATGATGTAGTTTAACAAGTTGAACCATTTGTTTAGGAACATATATGTGATTTGTTTTTCTGGCCTATGAATGCTTAGGGCTTCACATACGTGGCGCCGTCCGTGCTGGACGAGGTGCACAAGCCGCGCGTGGTGACGGCGCGATCGCCGCGGCGGCCACGTGCGCACCACGGCGCCTTTGTGGCGCCCACCGCCTCACACGCCCTTCAGGAGGACCTAATGGATGTACAAGGTCTACCTATATAGTGAGTAGCCTGCTCGCCCACGCCATAGCAATAATATCGGAAAGTATTTATTACGTGTAAAGACTTTGAGAAGTCTCATTTGAATTGATCTGTACCAAGTGTAACAACGCGATTTTATCTCTTATTATTATTGGATCTTGATTGTCATTTTCGAGCAGCAGAAGTTAATATAAGTCAATATTATTGTTTTCCTTGTTTATAGTTTTAAAATTATTTAAGTTATATTAAGTTCATTAATTTTTGTTAAATACGTTTGTGTTAACTCGAGGTCAATGTTTTAAAATCATTACTAATGTTGTACGTTGTTAAAAACTAATGCAAACTTTTTTAAAGTTAGGATAGTGTTAAAATGTTAAAAATATTGATGAAAAGATGTTCACTAAAACTTATATACGCAAAAAGAAACTACAGCAATGCAATGTCTGACATAATAAATTACGTAAGAAATTAATTAATATATTACATACATATAGTGCTGGACAAAATATTCCCTGCATAAATAACTAGTTCTTAGTTCAAGTGTTCAAACAGTGCCTTCACATCAAATTGCAAATAATATTTTTAAGTGTAGGAACAATAAGAATTCTAATTGATATCAACCAATGTACTTATTTTTAATGACGATTATTATCTGACGTCCGTACACGTGGAAAAGATAATCTTTTGTTGCACTTGGTATAGTAATGTAAATGATTAACTAATTAATATTAGGATACATTAAGTTTGTTTGGAATCAATACTGGATTGATGTATTGTGCTAATTGAACGTTTAATGAGATTATGAGAAAGTGATTGTTGAACATGATTAACAAACATTATACGTACGAATGTTTTATTTTCAGGCCTAGGATAAATCACATAGTTGACCACTTTATACAAATGATGATTACAACTACAAAAGCTGCCCATCTAATAATAATGTCCGTAAATTAATGGTACTGTTTTATACTACTATTGTTAATGTAAATTTTATACAAGTTACCATTTAGTTTAATATTTTGGTAGGGTTTTAACTCGTATAATAAAACATTCTAACTCCGATTATTCTACAGAGTAATAATAATATAAAATATACCTTGTTACCACGCTTCACGAATTGAATTAAAGGTCATTTTTATTTTGTATATTTGTGTTTGATTTCTAAACATAAATAGCATAATTTCTTAGTTTAAATACATATAGATTCATCAATGTCAACGTGGAACAGTTGATTGGCATATGTATCACTCGACAGTGAACATACAACCTGTTATGTTGCTGTTTGAGTTTACTTATCGAGATTTATAGCCATGTACCACTTAAATTCAATATTATGCATATTTTATGTCTACAACAGTGACAGCCCACCACAAAACACACTCATTGGAAAAGTAATGTTTCGAAGAACTGAAGATATCTTTAAAAATAGCATTATTCTTTGCAGGACGGTTATGAAGATAATTAACATTCAAAATAACATAATAACCAAGGAAATGAAAAATTTCGAACAGGTTAGTTTTGAGCAAATAAAAAGTACTACATGTGATTACTGCTAATCTCTAGATCTGATTTTAGTTAGATTTAGATCTTTGAATCTGATTTTAGTAGGATATCCTTGGTACACCTAAAACTTCCATTGTGTGTTCCATCCTAAAATTGCCATTTCAATTTCACTTGTACACATAAAACCATCACAGCATAGTACAACTTGCAATGTGCCAACTTCTTGGAAAATATACCAAATCTGGATAACAACCTTTTGAAGATGCTAGGAAGCATGCACGCAGACCAGTCTCTTATATTATTACAGGTAACATATATTTAAAATGCACCCATACAAAAAGTCATATGATAAATTGTCTCTTTTTTATTTAAAAATGGTTTCCTTTGGTTAAATATATTTGTGAATTGTAAAAAAAATGACTAAACAATATAAATAAGTTATGGTTAATCAATGTAAACATCTAGTTTTTATTTCATACACTTTAGATACAATAAACATTACTACTTACAAATTTGGAAAACAGACAATTTCAGATCCAATTTTCAATATCACGATTGTTGTTATTGCAGATGATCTTTCTCTTAGGTTTTACTAATGCTATGATGTAGTGAGATTACAATGTGTTAGCTTATTTATTATATAATCATGTACATTTTTGGAATAAATTATCAAATAATTAAACCACACATTTTAAAAAGAAATCAGTTCAGCTTTATGTACGTCCTTAACATTTCAATTTATTACAATACATGAAAGAAGAGTAAATTTAACCTTGTATAGTCATCCCAAGAGCTTATTGAGTAAATCTACCATCGGCGTTTAGACATAAGGCAAGGTCGCCAATCCTTAGTAGGCATACTGAGCGTTCAAAAAACGATTCAAATCGTCGTTCTTCGAGCATACGGCAGGCTGGCTGTTGCTAAGCTAGTGCATATTTCAACTTTCGATCTCACCACTTAACATTTGGTGGGATAGTGGTCAAGCACTAGTTTACTAGTTATGAAAAAAGTTTTTTCAAAGGACTACTGTTTATGAACAACATAACATATTTTATGGTGGGAGAAAAATGCACAAGTGACCACAGCCACTCTTAAACATATCCTTAACTAAGCAAAAGTTGCAGAACAAGTACCATGTAATAAGAGAACTTGGTGGAAGAATGAAAGTGGTCTGATGTGATTATGAAAAGTGTCAGTTACAAGGTTGCTTGTGACAAAGGCTCGCCATTAAGCAATGCATGACGCGCGGACAATATAAGAGGCAACAGCCTAGTGGCCTAATCATTTTGTACATTAAGCTACTTTGACATTTTGTAAATCTATGAAATAAACCAGTATGTAGGTGAGTTCTGGTGGCATAAATGGTACTAGAAGCTTAAGTTTGTAATCCTTTCTAGGTATGTGTGTGTAGGGGGAGCAGTGAATATATTTTTATTATAAGTTAAAGTTATGACCTTAGGAAATTGCTGTGAGAAAAGCTGCATCACAGAATTTAAATAATCAATTTAATAATACAATACAGATATTTTAAACAATAAATACTAATTATAATATCAACTGTATGTCCATGCAATGTGCACATATTAAATATATGTGGGTGTCATTTAATTCAGGTACTGATGTGAATTCAGCCGTCTGATTACAATTTTTGGCATGTTTATCTATGGATTCAAAAATTGTTTTTTTTATTTCTGGTAAAGTACTTTGTGTTTTAATATTAAAATAACAATTAGGACAAGAGACTATTCCATCTCCATATTTAAAGTTCTTCTGTTGGCATACTGGGCATATAACATTTTCTTGTTCTAATGCTGACCAATCAACATCATTCAATTGTGATTTTTCATATTCTTCCAGCCACCTGAAGCATAATTTTTTGTAAGAATTCTACATTTTTAGATTTTTACTACTTAACATTGGCATTACTATGGAGGTTTTAGCTAATGTAAACCACATATAATTCATTAGGCTTGGCAGTCTCCACCTCTCTCTTTCTCTCCTCCAATTCTACTTTATAATAAACCTAGACACAATGTAAATTCCACAATTAGGTAAACTAATATAATGACTCATTACAGCAAGTAAAGAGAATGAATTATAAAATTAATTTTGTGAGTAATTTATAATTGGGTGAACCTAGAATTTTATAAGTGAATTAATTTTAAGAATAAAGCAGAGTGTAATGTTTGTTTTATATTGATTGATACTTTCCAAATACTAAGAAAGAAGTACAAACCATTGTATTTCTTCATCAATGAGTTCATTTTTTATCTCATTTAATACTTCGCTTTCTTCATCAGATTCTTCAAATTTGGGGTATACAAACATACATTTATATATTGCCATCAAAGTATCACGAAGTTCAGTTTCATCAATAGACCCCCTGAATTTGTCCAGAAGCATATTACGGCAGTTTTGCACCTTTTCTTTATAATCCTAAAAATATAACATTGCATTCAAGTAAAAAGTATAATGTGTAAACTAATAATTTGAAAAGGAACTATTTATGTCTATGTATAAATCTTGTTTTTCTAAAATTCGGCTTTACCACTCTATAAAAATTATATGACAGAAATAGGAATGGGCTATAAATGTTGTACCGATGTTTCAGAGTATTGACATGTAAAAAAGTAAAATTGCATTTTTGCTAGTCAGGTGTCAAAGCACATTCTTCTTGTACCTTCATTTTCAAACACACAGGCTACCAAATATCATTCCCCTTTTTTAGGAAATTGTGAAGTGCTTGCTTATCTGCTTTCTTCTTCCAAAAATTTGTGGATTCTGCTATTAAGTAAGAGAAAAATAAGCCCACACTTGTCTAGTCGAGAGAAAACAGTTCTTGGAAAGAATCCATGACATAAATTTTGCACAAGTACTTTGGAATACTATTTAATTAGGATGTTTTCTTTTGCCTATAAGCAATGAGCTCAGGTGAAATTGTCTGAATTGAGAAGGTTTTTTTATTTCATTTATACAGATAGACTTAGTGGTGACACCTATCGAATAAAGTAGTAGTAAGAACAGAGCAATAATTATTTGTCAGAAATATCTCCTTATTAAAGTATTAATGGCTACTTTTTCCAAAGCCCATCACTAATAAAACACAATTTTACACAAAAATGTTAATGTATTTAATTTTTAAATGACTTTGTATTTCAATTCAGTTTTATTAATGGTACCATCAAAAAGCCAAATTTATTTGCAGTAATACCCGATTTAACAGGTAATTTTACAAAGTGCACTGTAATTTTCATATGTTTGTTAAAGCAACCGCGTATTTCGAAAATATACAATCGAACTTACCTTTTTAAGTTTTTCTTTTATAGCTATCGGGGACTGCTTTTGTTTAGTCTTTAAATTCTTAAAAGATGGTGAATTAGGTTTTGGTGAATTCATAGTTGACAAGGTGACTATTCACTAATCACAAAAGAGCTGATTTAAGTTTAAAATCTCAAAAAGTTTTACTGAATTGTACGTTTAAATTAAGGCCATTTGAAGAATTTAGGCGGGAATTAATATTTTCTAATCCTATTTAACACTCGCTACTTACTTCCTTCACAATTCTCATTGAATTTGACAGACAGCACTGGCAGCACCAGTGCCCCAAAAAACGATTGTTCATGATAATTAAAATTATACTATTATACTTTGTTCAAAATTATATTTATTATTCTGTTTTTTACATTGCGGGGAGAAGGGGGGTTACACGTTTATATAAATATCCCATTTCAAATAAAAGCCTAAATAACGTCAAATTCCATCTATGGCGACCATTACACTATAGTTCATATTTTTATTGGAAGTGTTATAATTTTGTGGAAATTGTCTGAAAGAGTTTTTTCCATTAATATTTTGCCTAAAAACTTTTAGCATAAAATGTGCGTTTTACCTATTTCTGACAATATTTAGGTTTTCATTTCGGACAAGGGATATATCTTCTACCTTTGTATTTCCCTAATTTGTTGTACGTACGAAAATCCTGATTATTATAAGGTAAAAATAAGTTAGTCGACCCGAAGGCAAAATTATGATACTTTTGCGGAGTACAGTGACTTTTCTATATTACGTACTACAAAATGTAAAATTATTGTATTACAATACATACAGACATATAGTGAGATGTGCTAAGGTTATAGCCAGTTATGGCAAAGAAGAATAATATATGAATTCAATTATTGAAAAGCTTATGAAAAGCCATCAAAACAGTTTTATAACACGTAACGCAGTTTTACCTCTGATAACATATAATACCCTCAAAAACCAAATGCTTCCAGGAATATTCTTGATATGGAAGAGATAACGAACAAATCTATGTATTTACCTGCCATTGTACATAGTAATTTTTATAAATTGGCCAGTTTGAGTGAACAGAGAGAGAGAGGAAATGGATGTCGGAATGGATGGAGGATGTCTAGTTCCTCCTTACCGCATCGTCATCATCTCTCCCTCCCATACCGTCTACGTGTACTGAGTACATGTAATTGCATCTGAGTGTTGAGTATGCTAAATCTTGGAAAATGGGGAAGAAAACAAGGGAAACCTTATTTCCTTGTTTCCTTTTCATTAGATTTCATCGGGGAAGAGTACGTCGTTGTATGTCTTTTTGATTCTTCATGGGGAATGATGGTTCAAAGGCATTTGATGAAAAACAAGTCATAAATTGGGTTAAAAACCCTTTTTAATAATGAAATAAAGCGTGTCGCTAAGTGTTGCTGTCTTTCAAATAAAAAATTGGTGCCTTACAGATATAGCAATACTAAGTATTAATGTCAGATAATACAGTTATAGACACACAACACAGACAGATGGAAAAAAACAATGTGAGTGATAAGTGAAAATATGGCTAAGTCCAAAAGTTGAGTTAAAGTTAAGATTTAGAAAACCTTATTTAAGATACAAACATATTACTAAAAGGAAAGAAGTTAACTATATCTTAGGAAAATGACTCATGTAGAAAAACATCAAACCCGTACGGGGAAGGAAACCATTCACTCAGGGCACTTTATGGTGTCACATTTTGAGGCAGAAGAGCAGGACGATTTTGATGATTTGGCTGTTCCCGTGCCTGACGAAGAACAATCTGTTCAGAAAAATGCGGTGGTTGCAATGTACACAGTACCTGGATCATCCGAAACATATACTATGTCTGATAAGGAAGAAAGTATACAACATCAACAACTTTCTATAGAAATATCCCTTACTAAATTATTTAAATGTATGTCTTTAGCATATAGGTAAGTTTCATTCATTTTATATTTAGACTAAATATAATCTGTAGACATAGGGTGTACTTGGCTTTTTATAGTAATTCGTTCTTATAAAAGGTATTCCTAATTATTGTAATACATAAGAATGCCTAAAAGTAATAAAGTTATACATACAATATTACCACAGCTTATTAGAGGTCAAATAGGTGGTCTCTTGCTACAAGCACAGAATATTTGTCATGAAAATTATATGAAATGATTTAAAGGAACTGCATTGGACATTTTGCAAATAGCAGTTAGAAACTATGTTCGTATGTGTAAATGAGGAAACTTGTTTCTAGTTGGATTGGAGTACAAAGATAACATAGGTCATCGGAGCCCGTAAAAGACACAGGTCATTTGCTGAGATAAGTCCGTCTATGAATGTTTAGTTATAAATTTCGTTTAGTTAAATATTTTTCCATTAAGTTAAGTGTTGATTTATATAATTTTTTATAACATTTGTAAGATAAACATTGAATATTTGGTAGGTAGGCCTTGTAGATTCTTATCTGTAAGTATATAATCACTGTTTATGCTAAAACATATATTCCTTCATTTTTTTATTCTATAGAATATAAATAAGTGGCATTTATACTAATTTTACTGCAGTAAAAGTGGCTTTACTGCACTATGAATTAAGGCTGTATTTATCCTATGTATATACATTTTTCATTAATAAAGTAATTTAACCTTTACACTTTTATTGTTAACTTTACACTACATATTATGCATGTACTTTACATTGTATATACATAGCCCACATGTTTTCTTTTTCATCCTTTTTTGCCACAGTTTATAATCAGATATGAAGTTTATAAAACAATTTTTAAACTACAATTGCAGGGAGAGTAAATCATATAATATATAATGCATACTCTTGTCTGTAAAGTACATACATGTATATGCTATTATAAATGACCATCAAATCTATCTGGTCCATGGTGGCTTCTATCTACATTGTTGCATCATTGTTAATTCTTATTTTTTTTTCAAAAGATATTTACAATGAAAAAATAATTGTACATATCATTACATTAGTCACAGAAATTTTAGATTCCAGTAAAGTTTTGCCGTGTTATCAGAAGATTCATAACCTACAAAATTAGCAAATAGAACAAAAGATGGCACATTTTTTTTGTACTAAGTTGCCTTTTTATGGGACACCTATATAGATAAATTTAAAAATATTAACCATACATAAAAACAAATTTTCATTCAAATCATCATGGCCATTTCCAAGATAACTAAAATGTATGTATGTAGATTAGAATTAGAAGAGTAATATATTTATTTCAAAGATGTTTCATTGCTTTATAAAAACTATAGAGAACTTATAACTTAACTTTATTGAATAAACTTTGCAGTATACATTTTGTGACCGCTACCCATAGGTATAAGATATTAATTGAAAAATATCAAATACTCCTTTTCCTACACTCTTACATCAACAATATGTACAAATATTGCTTAAACTACACTAGTAGAAATGAAGATAAGATAGAGTCAAGCTTCTTTCTTATCAAATTGTTATTTATAATAAGCTTAAGATCATTTATTGATAGTGGTAGTGATAAAGCCGCCACACAAGATTGTCTGCCGTTTTACATTTCAGTCGTACAGTTCAACATTAAAACTGTACTTTGTATAAAAATAAAATTGTTTCACAATTTAACAATGTCCTGTTTAATTTTTTATAAATCAAAAATGATTCTTATGAACTCGAGAACTTTAATAGTCAATGTGCTTGCAAAAGTTCTCAGTTTGAAGATTAATTTGTGATGTTAAATTAAGGGAAGCGTGGTAAGTCTGTATTATTAATTTTTGTTTCTTACATACTTCAGACAAAAACTTACCTCACCCAAATGGAATCGTTTCAAAGGTATCAAACTCCGCTGGAAGGACAAGATCAGATTAAACAATGTTATATGGAGATGCTGGCATATGCAATGTAAGTTGATATTCCTAACTGTTTTTTATGTATCTCCTGGATATTTTATTTATATTTTAAAATTCACCTTTTATATGTAATCATAAATAGTTATTCACATAAGTTGCAAGTAAATGTTTCATAAGTTTTTTAACATCCTAGTTAATTTTCCCCAGTTCCCATGTGTATAATTTCTCAATGATTTAATTTAATTTCAGCCTTTTAAATATTAGTAGTGAACAATATTGAAAATCAACAATATTAAGATCAATCTTTTGCATGCAAATAATTTATTTACACAGAAATCATTGATTATGTAAGAATGGGTCTTAATAACTTGGTGATATGTAAGTCATTTACATTGTGTTCAGAGTGCCGAAAACAATTACATAAAACATGTTTTGTTTCTCTTTCTGGAAAAATTGAGGTAGACAATATGTTTTATGTGAATATGTGTTATATGATAACATAATTTTAATCCATGTATAAATATTTTGGCTTGTCTTAATGTCACCGACCGATCGTGAATTTCGTCAGTTCATAATCGAACTCTGCGCATTATAAACAGTGAGCAAATTGTTAACTGAAAAATTCATTACAATTGAAAGTGTCACTTCTTTGTTTGTCAAAATATAAAAGTATCAAATTGTGAGCTGACATTTTGCTTGCAGCATAACATTAAAGTTTAGGTTAAAGAAAAAAAGAAATTAAAGAACAAATAGGTTTGCTGCATTTGTCGGTCGATGAAATTTATAAGCAGAAACAGAGGAGTGTCTCGCCCAGGTAGCGCCCGTGTGCAATGGTTACCCTAGCACCCTTTAGTAAGCGCGTGGTGGAAATAGAATTGGTACAAGTATTTTAACTTGTCTTTTTTATAAAGTCGTCAATGTTCGATCATTTTTTACGGAGATTCTATTTTTAACCGACTTCAAAAAGGAGGTTATCAATTCGTCTCGTATTTATTTTAATGTTTTTTACCTCCGGGACTGCAAAAATAAATATGATTAACAATTGATTCTTATGTTTATTTCATACTTTTTAGCGCATTATTTGTTATTGAATATAGTTTTTGAAGTTGGTTTTGTTTTTGTTAAAAATTTTGTTCATTTTAACATTGACATAATATTCATAACGACATGTTAACAAAACGTTTCGGCTTGTAGAGTGTTTGCTAAATACTTTATATTTACAATAGTGAACGGAGAACCGTATGCAAATGATGCGATTTTAAACGATGACGGGTAACAATAGGCTTTCTATCAATCCCGCTCTGGAGCCACATCTGGATAGCCAGCATGGTACAGTTTACTTTCTCAATAAGAACAGTGTGTTTTTTGTCCCTTTTCTTCCACTGTTTTGATTTTTGAAGAAATGAAAAAAATGTATTATTTTGATGCAAAAGTTGGAATCGTTCCTCGATCTTAGTGATTGCGGTATCTCATAGGTAATATAAAAAATACTTTACAATGTGTTTCCACGTCTGTCATCAGTTCATCCTCCACCTCGTAATTATAAAACCCACGAACGCGAGGGCAGGTACGGAAAATTCTACTGCCTCGACTTCTTCCATTACTATTTTTGAAGTAGTAAGGAACACCAATAGTCGACTGCCGACCAGTAATGAATTTGCCATATTTTTGACTCCACATCTTTCCCCTTATATCGGAATATATGGTAAACAAGACATCATAAACTTTCCTCACATTTAAAAGTAGTGCTTTTACTTCTTGAACTCTCGTCGCCCAACGAGTATTTGAGTGGTTTTAGACTTAAAGTAGGCACTGCTTTTGGCAAGTACTTGGCAAGCCGAATTCGCATTCACTGTTGGCATGCTTTCAAACGAATCAAAGCAGGAGCCGACACGGTACGACATGGTAGTTATACGACAATTACTAGTACACCAACGTAATCTATAATTACCGCCCGTGTACCGCACACCCTGCACCATAGCTCCACGCTCGCCTCTCTCAGCAGAAGTTATGAATTTCATCAACTAATTTTAGTGAGATTTTCATATTTTTTTATTTCTATATGATTCCAATACTGTTGCCTGTTGATGTAGTAGATGCTAGGATATGAAGGGTCGTCTACCGATATTGCTAACAAAATTGATTGGCGATAACAGAAATTTCTTGATATCTGAATCGCACAGCGCATCCCGGGAGTGGTGGTGGTCACACGCCGTACAAAAACGGTTAAATGGAGCACTATAAAAAAATAGAAGTAGAAAATGGGTTGGCTATTTTCAAACGCCTATGCAAATCCTTTCGTTTGATAACACGATGCTAAGGCGACAAAGACAAGTAAGCCCTTTTTGTGTCGGGGTTAAGATTAATAAGTTCAGTCACCCTATTTTTGAATCGGAACTTTGTCAAATTATACTGCTTCATTGTTTATTTTACAATTTTAAATCATATAAATATAAATTTGCAATATCATGCGAAAGTTTGTGTCTCTGATCGACTAGAGCAGTTATTCCCTTCCTTTTATTTGATAGCATACAAGGAAGAAAACTAGGAATCATCTACAACTCTTTCCAAAACGAATTCCAGCAGTGGTAGAGCCCGCAACAACATCTGTTGCACGAATTTCAAAGGCCTAATTTCAGTGCTCTTTCCTTCCCACCCTCTCCTCATAAGGATAGGATGGGAACGGCAAGAGAATTGGACGGGGAGGGGGTTAACGTGAAAAGGAAATATTATTTTTCTTATCTATGCCCTCTTTTGTCCATTAAAGGCAACGCATCTGCAACACATTTGCTTGTTGCGGATGTCTATGGGTAGCGCTCACTTAACATTGGGTGATTCGCTTGCTCGTTTCTTTTTCCTTTAAAAAACTGAAAACACATTTGATTTTTTTTTTTTTTTTTTTATAAGAGAAGGGGGCAAACGAGCGGCGGGAACACCCAGGTGATCAACGACGCCCATGGACACCCGCAACACCAGAGGAACTGCAGATGCGTTGCCGGCCTTTTAGAAAAAGAAAGGCTCGCTTCTTGAAGGACCCCAAGTCGTACTGGTTTGGAAATACCGCCGAGGATAGACCATTCCACAACGCGGCTGTGCGTGGCAGGAAATGTCGAGAGAACCGCACTGTTGAGGAATGCCAGCCATCCAGATGGTGTGGATGGTACCTGGCGGTCTGTCGTGTCGTACGATGACGAAACTCGGCGGCAGGAATCGTTCCAAACAGTTCTTCGGAACACTCCCCGTGGTATATGCGGTAAAAAATGCAGAGGGAGCTGACGTCCCTCCGCAGGGCCAGAGTATCAAGCTGATCGGTAAGAGCTCGGTCGTTGACGATTCGAGTCGCTCTCCGTTGTATGCGGTCAAATGGAAGAAGCTGGTATTGGGGTGCTCCCGCCCAGAGATGCGAGCAGTATTCCATGTGGGGCCGAACTTGCGCCTTGTATAGCTGAAGGCGGTGGCCCGGCTGGAAATACTGCTTCGCTCTACTGAGTACACCCAGCTTTTTAGAGGCCAATTTGGCCTTGTCTTCCAAGTGACCACGAAACTGAACGTCACTCGATATGTCAACGCCGAGAATACCGATGCTGGCTGTGGCAACCAGAGGAGTGCCCTCAAAACATACATTCGCGACAAAGGGTTCTTTTTTAGCGGTAATGGCGCAGACTTGTGTCTTTTTGGGATTGAAATCAACAAGATTTTGTCTACCCCAATCCGAGACTTCACCTAATAGGATCTCCATTTCAGACACAAGTTTGGTCCGGTTCTCAGCGGCAGTAGCCCGAGAAACGTTAGCGCGGGCCGTGTACAGTGCATCACACGTGCTATCATCTGCATAACAATGGATGTTGCTAATTTGCAGCATGTCATTGATATGCAGAAGAAACAGGGTGGGCGACAGTACACAGCCCTGTGGGACACCAGCATTAATTGGTTTCGGGTCAGAGCATGCACCGTCGACAACGACCTTGATGCTCCGACCCTCCAAAAAGCTGGAAATCCAGGCGCATAGCTTCTCGGGCAGCCCGTAGGAAGGCAACTTCGAAAGAAGTGCTTTGTGCCACACCCGATCACATTTCACCCCAAGTTTTCTGTTCTACAAAACTTATTCCGCAAAACTTTCTTATGAAAATGTCACCATTCGTGTCTACGAATTTAAAACACTCATACGTAAGAATAATATACAGAACGAAAATGTAATGAAAATAATACATACTATGAGTAAAATGTATAAGAGATAAAAGAATCGTTACCTAATTACACAAATTAATTTAAATCTCAAGCCTGATCTTGACCCAACTTGACATTCTGATCTATTTGAACTCAGTCGCGATTCGATACATAAACTTCATGCAAGTTAAGTTATTCAAATGTAGACAACAAATTATATTTGACCAATTAAGAAATTGATGATTACACCCTCTGTTGCGCAGTTAAATAATTTTATAGACAAAATTAAGCAGGAAGGCATACTTCGATGATAGAATGAGCCCCCAAAATTCTATCTTTCAAGATATTAAAGTGGAAGAGTTAGTTATGAATACATTGTATCCGCCTCTTGATATGTTCACATCAAAAAAGACGAAACGAACCTCTGCGGAACATATAAAATAGGACGATGCAAGAGATTATTTTGTATATACTTGTATTGTAAGGTCCTAGATATTTTAATTCACACTCATGGATAGAATCACAATAGTTTTTTTCTCAACATAAACAAAAAAAACTAGTTGACATAGCTCTGGTCGGTCCGCCGATAACTTGGCGCGTATCGACGGTGGAGAAAATTCTAAACTACTTCTTCGTCTGATCTTTGTCAAGGTTTGACATTGATTTAATGTGATAACCGGCAAACTGGACCTGATAAAAGGCACGGAACGAAATTTAATTAGTATAGGCTGACACAATTGAGGTTAGAGTTATGTCCCTGCGAGGGGTGCGCTGTGCTTTGATGCGTAAACATCAATCTTACACTTCTAAGTATACACTTAACATCATGCAAACTTCCTAACTGCTTTATCGCTTGTAATTATGTAATTTTATTTTGTTAACTATGCACAAAGTTATGAACTACAGCTTATTTCTATTTTGGAACAATATTTATAGAAAGTATCTGTCTGCATATAATTATTAAAAAACGAAACATGTTTTAGAAATTCAACATTGGGTTTTAGTTACTTTTATTGTGTTTAGTCTCTTGCGGAGCAAACTACCAAAAATTTGTTGTGGAATGCCATAAATTTTTACAGCGTCAAATTTTGATTGATAATAATCGGCCTTCATATGTTGATTACTTTGCTTCTGACGCTGCGAAGAGTTTGAGAATTGTACTAACCGTCACATGTTTGCTGTTACGATAATTTGATGTATGAAAAATGATGACCTTATGGACCAATCGTTCATATCTCTTTCATACATACTATACTTAATTTAGCAAACTAGCCTTACTATACGCGCCTTATATGTTTTATGATCCTCATATCCACGAATGGTTTACAGAATCTTCGGAATCCCGACAGCTTAACATGAATATTAATTTCGACTATTTTTATGTATTTTTGACGTGTAAAAAGTGAACAAATCGTTGGCCTATCAAAATAGACATTGAATTTTTTTCTAGAGTTGATAAGACAGAATTAGTGTTTGTATTGAAAAATTGATTTGATCAGATAGTGTGTAGGTGTAAGATGTGATAACCTAAATAAGAAAATAAACATATGTCAATAATTTTAACAAATATCGAGACAACTAGAAACTTAAGAGCCATATCAACCACTATTATGTCTAGACATTTAGTAATAAAATAAATCCCTAAAAGAAAACAATAACCTAACCATCGGTCTTTGTTTATGTATGGGTATACATACAATACACAATAATTAAAAACTTTCCAGATACGCTTAAAATAACAAGCAGTGATCTGTGAAAAACCGGTAACAATTGTCTTTAGCTGCTACACCAATTGAGTTAAATAACGTAACAAATGTGTATCCATATACAAATATATTCGGATAACATTCGTTCTTCGTGACAAACCAAATTAGTTTAAATCTAACTATGAATGCTATCGACAGATGCCTGATGCTGATATATCAAATGCAAAACTAACATCGGTTACAAAATAGCCAATTATCAGTAAGTACTAACTGGACCGTATGTTTTGTTGCAGTTATAAAGAAACAGAATACTTTTGTGTGTCAGTTCGCCTCTCCCTTAGACGTTGACACACACGTGAAACCAGAGGTAAAGTTCGCGGCGCACAAATAAGTTGTATGTTTTAATACGCATTTCATAGCATTCACATCTGTATGTTTATTTCAGACAACTATATTGGAGGGCAAATATTGGAAAAGAAGAGCTGAAGCGGTTATAGCAGAATATAAAAAATGGCGCATGTTTCATATTATGAGACTCTTTGGCAAGGGGGACACCTCAGGCCAGGACACGGTATGTAAATATTGCCTTTCCTTTACAAACAGGGCTCACTTAAGCAGGCTTACCTTACGTTAATACTCGCATGTGATATGAGTATTTTTGCCTTTCGCCAGATCTTTTGCCTTCTAAAGGTCTAGAGCTGAGACCGCTCTGTCTTTTTTTCTTACTTTGCGCATTTCTAAGGGCGACTGTAAGTGACCACCTCTTCTTACACCAGCTTATTTTATTTAGGAGATCAAAACAATAAGAGAGACTTAAAAGGATTTTTTCTACCATAGTTGGCGTGTGTGATAGGTAAGAAGGCAGTTTTATTGCAGATGTCGGACATGGACACGGTGGAGTCGTTCTCGCAGTGCAGCGACCTGGCGGCCAACATGCTCACCGACGAGGACTACCTCAACTTCATGAGTGACACGCTTTTCTCCACAATCACAAACCATCAACCATTCGCCTTCCCTGACTGCAGGGAGATCGGTACCTTCATAACTATTCAATTATAACTTTTTACAAATTTAAATAATAAATCAACTTAAAGCGATCTGGCAATCTGAATAAGAAATGGAATAATTTATGTTACTTTTGTCACAGCCAGAGGAGCTGGTCTAGCCGATTTCATACAGCCAAGCTTGGGTCCTTTGCAGCCTAATCTTGATGATTTTATGGACACATTAGAGCCATTCCAAGGTAAGTATACTTTCTATACACCTATAATTTGACAAAAATTTCGTGTGCTATCGATGTTTTTTATTTAGTCAGTTCGATACTACGAATTTTACAATGTTCTTAAATTTGCAGAACTTCTATCGATGCCACGTCTTCCTCCTGTGCCCGAAGAGACGACGATTCCATCGGAGGACGCGTTGTACAGGAGTGGAATGTCAGTAGATTCATATAATCCACAAGGTTATATTGCAGGCAGTCAGAATACTGCAGTCACAATGCCCACCAGTCAGATGAGCATTCATGGTATTTGCATATCATCACTCTTGCAAGTTGGTATGATGCGGCGAGAGGGCCCTAAACTTGTTCTTTTTTGAAGGTACGAGTAACAATACTCAGTTGATGTCGATGCCAGAACAAGTCAAAGGCGCGGAGATGCGAATGTATGATAATACCAGGCTGTTCACGCAGAACGATCTGCCCAATAGCATGATCGGCGGCTCCGAGATGCTATCGACATTCCCGCCAACGTCGTTCGAGCAGTCAGCTGCGCCGCAGCCCGAGCCCCAGCTACACGCCAGTGTCTACGTGGCTAAGTCGCCCCGGGTGCAGTTTGTTAATGCGCAAAAAATGTTACCTCAACCGGATGCATACAACAAGTATAACGCAGGTTAAAATTGACTTATCTCGATAATTGGATTTAAAATTATTTTTAATATAAAGACCATCCCGTTTCGCAGGTGTACCGCCGTCACAGACGGCACCAGAGACCGTTTCTCTTCTGCAACAGCCCGTGCAGAATACTAAATACGCGTCAACTATTATTATCCAAGGTCGTGGTGGGTATAGTCGAGAGAAGCCGCGGACGCGAATAAATTACACTAATCAGATAGTCAATAACCAGTACCCGGCGTATCCGGCGAGCATACCTGCTCAGCAGGCGCACGCCGCACAGAGCTACGAGCCGCGCCCAGCGGCAGCGCGTCAGCCCGCGCCACATATGCAGTACTTACAGCCGAACCACGTAGACTCCTACAAGGCTAAGTCTGTACCGTCTTCGATGACCGCTACCGCTCGGTCTTTTAAACTGCCTTCTCCTCCATTAGCACCTGCGCCTTCTCAACAGGTGGGTTTTAATTATTGTGTGGTTGAATAGTATCTATGTTAAAAAGTTATTTATGTTATACATATTTCATTTATAATATCAGACAGCAAATGATAAGTTGATAAGCCGTTTTAGTAGGTTACTTAACCTTTGATGACTTTAATAGTGGTAGAGTCCGCATCTAGCTTTTGCTGGAGCACGAATGGCCCGCTCGCCCGGTGAAATACCACAACCACACGAAAGACATGCGTGAAGTGGAAGCAATTCCGCGTTTCGTCTGATAAGTGTGTGTGCCGGAGGCCACCCCCCCCCTTAACAGCATGAAAGTGGGATATAAAAATAAACTACCCCAGGGGGGTACCGATACCACTGGTATTGGAGAATCCCCCTCCGCGCGTTTACGTCTGAACTCCCGCTTGAAGTCTGGGCGTGGGCGCGCGGGCTGCCTCGCGTATTCTGTGGGGGGGGGGGGGCACCATCCCACTCGTTGCTGGAGCTCGGGGCAAACGCAGGCAGCACCTCGCCGCATCCCCTACCATGTTCGCCGTGGACTTCTGTAACATCAGAGGACTCCACTCTAACTTGGAGGCCGTCCACTTCCACCTACGGACGGCTAAGCCGGCCCTACTTTTCCTCACTGAGACGCAGATATCCTCTCCGGCAGACACATCGTATCTATCCTGCCCGGGTTACAAATTGGAGCATTCCTTTTTGCCCCGGGCCGGGGTGTGCGTGTACGTCAGAGAGGATGTCTGCTTTCGTCGCCTCAGCCTTCTTGAAGGTAGGGACCTATCTATTTTGTGGCTGCGCGTAGATAGCGAAGACCATCCGCGAGTCTACGCGTGCCTCTATAGGTCCCATAGCGGTAATGCCGAAATAGACCGACTCATGGAGCAAGTCCAAACGGCTACAGATTCCGTTCTGGAACAGATTACATCCGCCGAGATCGTGATACTTGGCGATTTCAATGCCCACCACGCCGATTGGACGTACCACCGATCACGCGGGGAGATCTGTCCATGACTTTGCCTTGTCTTATGATCTGACGCAACTGGTTACATCGCCCACGCGAATTCCAGATGTGGAAGATCATACTCCTTCCCTGTTGGACCTTCTGCTGACCTCACATCCGGACGGCTACTTGGTTTCCGTCGACGCCCCCCTGGGCTCGTCGGACCACTGCTTGATCCGGACAGAAGTGCCTATCTCGCGTCGCCCACGGTTCAAACCGAATGGCAACTGCCGAGTATGGCACTACAGGTCGGCAGACTGGGATGAGATGCGGTCCTTTTTTGCATCCTACCCATGGGAGCAAGTTTGCTTCAAGCTGGACGATCCCAACGCCGTTGCCGATTCTATCACCTAGTGGTGATTCAGGGGATGGAACTATTTGTTCCATCCTCTGTCGTGCCCATCGGAGGCAGTTCTCGGCCCTGGTTTGGTCAATCCTGCAAATTAGCAGCGCGCTACAAGCAGGATTGTTACCGAGCTTGGGCTGAGGCGTCAGCGGCTAGGGATGTAAATACTAGCCTGCTCAAAAAGAAGTACAACTCTGCCTCCAGGTCCTTCAAAAGAATTATTGCTAAGGCAAAGTCGGAACACGTGGCCAGCATTGGTGAGAGACTGGTACGCCTTCCCTCGGGAACTCGTGCGTTCTGGTCTCTCGCCAAGGCTGTCCAGGGGAATTTCTGCAAGCCGTCTTTACCATCTTTGCGCAGGGGAGATGACTCGTTAGCCCACACCGCAAATGAGAAGGCCGATCTTCTAGGCTCTCTTTTTGCGTCCAACTCGACTCTGGAGAATAATGGTAGTTCACCGCCGAATATCCTGTGCGGTGACACCTTCATGTCCGAGATCCAGTTTCGCCAGAGATCAGTACGTAAAGTGCTGCAATCTCTGGACGTTCACAAGTCGAGTGGGCCTGACGGTATTCCTCCCATCGTGCTTAGGACATGCGCTCCTGAGTTGGCACCGATTTTAACGCGATTGTTCCGGTTCTCCTACTCCTTAGGCATTGTCCCGAAGTCATGGAAGACTGCCACAATCCACCCGATCCCAAAGAAAGGTGATAGCTCGGATCCGTCCAACTACAGGCCGATTGCCATTACCACCTTGTTCTCGAAAGTCATGGAAACGATCATCAATTGCCAGCTCATGAGGTATCTTGAGGAGCACTAGCTGATTAGCGATCGTCAGTACGGCTTTCGTCAGCGTCGCTCAGCTGGTGACCTTCTTGCGTACCTCACGCATCGATGGTCGGTGGCAATTGAGGGCAAGGCCCTGGCGGTTAGTTTGGACGTGGCCAAGGCCTTTGATCGGGTGTGGCACAAAGCACTTCTTTCGAAGTTGCCTTCCCACGGGCTGCCTGAGAAACTATGCGCCTGGATTTCCAGCTTTTTGGAGGGTCGGAGCATCTAGGTCGTTGTCGACGGTGCATGCTCTGACTCGAAACCAATTAATGCTGGTGTCCCACAGGGCTGTGTACTGTCGCCCACCCTGTTTCTTCTGCATATCAATGACATGCTGCAAATTAGCAACATACATTGTTATGCAGATGATAGCACGTGTGATGCACTGTACACGGCCCGCGCTAACGTTTCTCGGGCTACTGCCGCTGAGAACCGGGCCAAACTTGTGTCTGAAATGGAGATCCTATTAGGTGAAGTCTCGGATTGGGGTCGACAAAATCTTGTTGATTTCAATCCCAAAAAGACACAAGTCTGCGCCATTACCGCTAAAAAAGAACCCTTTGTCGCGAATGTATGTTTTGAGGGCACTCCTCTGGTTGCCACAGCCAGCATCGGTATTCTCGGCGTTGACATATCGAGTGACGTTCAGTTTCGTGGTCACTTGGAAGACAAGGCCAAATTGGCCTCTAAAAAGCTGGGTGTACTCAGTAGAGCGAAGCAGTATTTCCAGCCGGGCCACCGCCTTCAGCTATATAAGGCGCAAGTTCGGCCCCACATGGAATACTGCTCGCATCTCTGGGCAGGAGTGCTCCTGCCAGCAGTACCAGCTTCTTCCATTTGACCGCATACAACGGAGAGCGACTCGAATCGTCAACGACCGAGCTCTTACCGATCGGCTTGATACTCTGGCCTTGCGGAGGGACGTCAGCTCCCTCTGCATTTTTTACCGTATGTACCACGGGGAGTGTTCCGAAGAACTGTTTGGAACGATTCCTGCCGCCGAGTTTCGTCATCGTACGACACGACAGACCGCCAGGTACCATCCACACCATCTGGATGGCTGGCATTCCTCAACAGTGCGGTTCTCTCGACATTTCCTGCCACGCACAGCCGCGTTGTGGAATGGTCTGTCCTCGGCGGTATTTCCAAACCAGTACGACTTGGGGTCCTTCAAGAAGCGAGCCTATCTTTTTCTAAAAGGCCAGCAACGCATCTGCAGTTCCTCTGGTGTTGCGGGTGTCCATGGGCGTCGTTGATCACCTGGCTGTTACCTCCGCTCGTTTGCCCCCTTCTCTTATATAAAAAAAAATTCATTTATTTACAGTGTTCACATAAAACGTTTTTGTAGTAAGTTTAAGACGTTTCCACAATTATGTCGTCTTAATAGAAAGTAAAAAGTACGTAAACATTAATTACGTACAGAATCCACAATCACGTTACGGGACCATTTGTAGGCAGTGGCTAGCGGTTCTAGCTCTTCTATAACACGCAACAAGGACCAGTTTCGATCGCACAGCCTGCCGCTGGGCGCGCAGCTCAGCGCGGAGTGGCTAATGAGCGCGGGCGTGGTCGGCACCTCGGCTCCTGCGCCCGCACAGGTGCTCACCGCGCCGCTGGATGCCTCGCCCGTTGGGCACACGCCAAGGGTTAGTATTCATCTCAATATATGATAAAAGTTAAATAATTTTTTCCGAAATGTACGCCGAGAGGGTGATAGGTGCACGATACGTGAGGAATAAAATATTATGTGATGGCAGGCGCGCGAGTCGTCAGGCGCGCTTCGGCTGCGGTCGCGCTCGACTTCGGGCGGGCTGGGCGAGCCTCGACGTCCCCCGCCGCTCAATAGCGTCGCCTCCGAGCCTGCATTGCCGCAGGCAAGCGTCATGCTCGCGCACTTGCTCTCAGCGCACCACTGTAAGTGCAGGCTACATACTATTATACATCCGCCCATCATCCAGGGTGGGGAAGTGACTAAGGGGCTTGGGCCAAACCTCCACCTCGCAAATCATCAGAAGTCTTTCGTGACGAATCGGGCAGAAATCTGAACAGAGAAAATAAAAAAAACGTAATCACGGTCTTGGCTTGAGACACGAACTTTTATCTAAAGTAAAAGTCAATTAAATAAGCTTGAGAACAACTCAAAAGCAACTGACACAAGATCTGACATTTTAATCAAATTTATATGGGAACTAGTGACCCGCCCCGGCTCCGCCCGGGTACCACTTATTATGTTGACGCGATCGCTATCAAACACAGGAACACCCGCTGTGCCAATCTGGACCATAGTTATAGTTATAGTCCTATACGGAACATACATGCATCGGATTTTATGTACTATGACATCTAACGCCAAAAATTCAAATAGTTTTATACTGCATATATAATGACAGAAAAAATAACAATAAATATAGAAAAATCCCAAACAGCCGAAACTATAGCCAATTGGATTGGATATTGACGTGACCGTCGATAATACAGTGCAACGGTATTATAGTACTGAGGGTTGGACCTTCATTACTGGCGTTGAAGTAGCTAGATTTTTTGACAATTTTTTTTTATTAATCGTTAAAAATAATTTTTTTCATACAAAATATCCTATGTTACCTCTAATACCTCCAAGAATATGTGTACAAAGTTTCATGATGATCGGTTGAGTAGTTTTTGGCTGAAAGCGTATCAAACAGAGTGACATTCGCATTTATAATATTACTAGTGACCCGCCCCGGCTTCGCCCGAGTACCACTAATTATGTTGATCCGATTGCTACCAAACACAGGAATGTGTCAATCTGGACAATCCCTGTTAATTTCATAAAAATCGGTTCAGCCGTTTCGGAGTCTATACACACATACTTCGCTTTATATATACAATTATTATACAATTTTTTCATAGAAAGTATCCTATTTTACTTCTAGTACCTCCAAGAATATGTGTACAAAGTTTCATGATGATCGGTTAAGTAGTTTTCGGGTGAAAGTGTAACAAAGAAACTTACATTCACATTTATAATATGAAGTAGGGATAATAGGGATAGGGGTTCATGATAACGAACAACTTTCAAATAAAGAAAGAATTATCGAAATCGGTTCCTAAGTAAGCAAAGCTAAGCCTGGCCCTGGTTTTGTCTGTCTAATTTTTCGCTTGCGCATAGTTTTAGATCTTAGGATCTTCCAAAATATCTGCCAGAACGTTATAGTGTAAAAGGCAATTATAATCTACATTTAGTACTCTTCTAGCTTAGATATTTTTTTATATGACGATGACTACCTGAATACATAAACATAGCGTCGTAATTAACGTATTATTTTTAATTAATTGTTTTTTAAAGAAAAAAGTATTATGAGATAACCGTAGAAGACGGAGATATGCCACCGCTGACTTTAATTTCGCATTTTTAGCGACTAATTTATTTATACTTCATTTTTATGAACGTCCTATAATAGTTTAGCCTACGCTAGCTAAGAAAGTAAAACTCAACTGACATATTACGCATTATTAAGAATAGCTCAAAATGGACTGGACGGATCTGGAATGAGAAATAGGTTCATCAGGAACAGAGTTCTCATGTAACAATAATAATATAAACAAGCATAGACGAATTCCTCTTAGGGGTCGGTTAAAAATTTACAAAATTTTTGCCTATTGTTGCCAACACAAACGTTGCCAAAATGACAAAAAATTATATTTCAGTGTTTATTACTATTTCTACTACTAGTTTTGTTATGCGTCAAAACTTATTAGCTAAAAAGGAAAAAAAATAAAAGTAAAATTTTTGCAGCTCAAAACCTATACACGGTTAAAAGTAATGATGAGAGCGCGGGGGGAGGTGATCCCACCAAATCACCGATCATGAGGGGTCAGCCGTCGCCTATTGAAAACGAAGTAATGTCACCGCATCAGGTAAGATCCAATTTATTTATCGCTTATCTGGGTTTTAAATTTCAATACTCGTATTTTTGACTAATGCAATCGAAAGATGTAATGCTTGCGATCTTATAAATGGACGAGAATCGGTTGAGAAATTGACGACAGATTAGAAAAAATACAACATAGAACATTGCATCTAAAAATTTTTTGTAAGGATACAATATTCCTTATACTACTAATACATTCCTTTTGACATTTTCTTGTTCTCCCTTTCGCTCTCTTACACTGCATCGCTCTTTTTATTCGTTAAAGTTTTACTTCTGTCACACGGACAATTTTTCGCGATGATGAAGAGGTAGCTTTTAAAAACTATATATATATATATATACTCAAATATATTTTTCACTAAAGATCTTTTTATCTAATAGATTTGCTTGAATAATATATATATATATATATATATATATATATATATATATACGAATATCTTTATTTATATAAATATCTGCATACAATAACCGTTACAAGACTATTTATAAACCGCTATTCTTAAGATGAGCTACCACGCGTATATTGCGTGTAGTCTAGCATAAAAATTGATATGTCTTATCAGGACATTATAAATAAGATATACATTTGTTCATACTGTAGGTAACGTCATGTATATTACAACTTAAAACCACAAACTTCATTTGAACATTTGGCGTGAGCGACGTTTCAGATTAGCAGACAAAGTAACTATACCCTGTCTCAGAATTAGATGACTTAAATGTAAACATAGGAGCTACCATCCTGGGTGATAATAACCGTTTATAACATTTTGAAACTTCGAATTTGATAAAACATAGGATAACCATATATTCCAATATAAATCAACATAGTTTTTATTTAAATATATTTCATGACACTGGGAACACATTTGGTAAAACATTTTGCGTGCTACCATGTCGTTATTCATGTATTGTTTCTCGATCCCGAAAGTTTTCCGTCCTTCCATTAAAATTGTTCAATTGCCTGTTATTGTTAAGATTTGTTCATTATTAATTTGTTCTTTTGTTTTTGTTTATCATTAATTTCTGGATTTAGGATTCTGAATTAGAAAGCGAATAAACGTCCAATAATCAATGAAAATAATATATTTTTTATTGACAATGATATTTTGTTGCTTACATTTTAGTCATCTTATTCTGAGACAGAGTATATATATAGTCGTTGCTGGTCTGAGTATGATGTTCACTGGAAACATATTTATGTCATGTTTTGAACATCACAAATGACCATAGAATACGAAGTCTACTCTTGCGCTACTATCATAGCATTATTCATTGTTTATTGTGACATATACAATAAACGACTTCTTTTCAACTTAATCGATGACCACAGAAAGTGATTGCTATCCTCTTTTCGAAGCGCTTCTTAGGTCTCTAATGTAATAGGGGTGAGCGTAATGCCACCGAGAATCGATAACACAATGACTGTATGCTCAAAAATGCCTTAATTTGGTAAAGGTAAAACAAATAAATGATTTTGTTTCTTGTCGTAATTTTCATTCATATCAATACAACTATTACATTGTAATGTATAAGTAAATAAACTCATAAGCCCACTCATAAAAAAATTGAAATAGTTTTTCTTTCATTTGCGATATTTTAATTTGAAAGAATTTTCAATTGCGTTTACTTCCTGTGACAAGCGCGTCCAAACAAACTTATCAGCTGGCGATCGTAGCGAGGTGTTGAATAGCCGATAGCGTTCCGTAATAATTGCACTGTTAAGCGCAAAAAAAATTAAGTCGGTTTGGTATTTCCTGAGATAATCGACTGCAAACAATAGTACAGATTCACATGAACCAATTAACTTGTTATGCACACAGACTTCTTTGCGATATAAATTGAACCGATGATTCCCATACATACTTCTAAAGATGTGTTACAACCAATTCAACCGAATGTATCGTATTTTACCAACCTAATATTTATAACGTAGCACCTCAGCGAGTTATTAGTTATAAGGTTCGCTTTAAACTACCTATTGTAGACATAATACTTATAATACCGTATATCTAAGCTAACTCTGAAAACGTCTCAGTATTCCCGCCATTACCAATATAACTTTAACGTACCCCAATGGGACCCCGCGTATCGTTAGCGGGTATGCGGGTACGCGAGTTCCATAGGTTGGGAATCGCTGTCTGGAATCTATAAAATTCTTGAGTCATTTATCTTTTCAAGACATATATATACATAACATAAGGAGCAATACTATTTATTTCTTAGTAATTTTAATTATTTGAATTTTATGAGGTTAATGTTGTGCACCTTGTGTGTCAGTCGCTGTCGCCGCCGACGTCGCCCGGGTCGCCGCGCGCGGGCTCGCCTCGGGAGACGCGCCGCTCGCACCTTCACACAGAGCAGAAGCGCCGCTACAACATCAAGAACGGCTTCGACACGCTACAGACGCTCATACCGCACCTCAACACCAACCCTGCTGCCAAGGTAGTGTGACACTGGTGGAGGCAGCAGTGATAGTTGTTGCACGAATCAGCTTACTCGAACGCGTGGCACAACGATCTCAAATGCTCGTATAAATTTAATGTACTTCTGAAATATTTCTTTTATTAGTGTGAGGAAAATGTTAAAAAACTGAGCCGTAATATTGTTACGATGGATGCCCTAGAGTGTCCTATACTCTAAGACATACATGAGTATATCGAACATAGAATAAAGAAAGGGGAACACTATGTATTAAAGGTATCGCTAAACTGACGAGCCTGTATACGTAGATGTGTGGGTGTAGATATGCGTGAGAGATTGCCTAGACCATGCCAAATGGAAATCTAATCTCAATATAATCTCTGCCTATCCCTTTTGCTTACGGAATTGGTGCTTGTTTACTTTTATTTCACGGTTTCCCCCGCCCCGCAATGTTACTTATACGAAATTTACCTGCTTAATACTACCGTAAACTCATCATTATCTCCCTGCCCTTTTTCCGAGTATGTGGGGTCTACACAGTATGGCCGTAGCACAGTTTTACAATCATATATAATAGATTAAACCAGCCTGCCCAACGCCCATCCTCCTCGGGAATAATATGCTGCTTACCTAATCTAACAAAACATATTACAAAATCATACATACATCTTAAATCGTCTACATACGGGTAAATACTGCGTTATCAAGTATAGCTGTTACCATAACCAGGGAGGCTATACATACAAACAGACAAAAATTGCAATAATCATTGCTTTTGGTTTTATTCCGTTTATAAAGGCCCCCAATAATAGTTTTTTTTTCAAATATCTTCCATGTACAGACAGCGATCAGTTACATTTTTATTATATGTATAGATTAATCGTTTAAAAGGAAGAAAGTAAATTCTGTCAGAATCAAACGCGAACTAGTTACCGATGTAGTTTAAACATCTTTGATATGTTTTGTGTTCATAGATCAGTAAAGCTGCGATGCTACAAAAAGGGGCAGAATATATAAAGCAGTTGAAGTCGGAAAGAAATCAAATCAAGGAGGAAATGGAAAGCTTGCGGCAACAAATAGAATGCTTGAATAACTCCATTTCGTAAGTAAAGCTTTTGTTCTCTTTTCTGATATTTATTTTAGGGTATGTTTTTTTTACATTCACTCAGCTCCGATATAAAGAAAAACGATAACAGAAGGAGGGATATTGTTTAAGTTCGTCGAATCAGTTGTCAGTTTTTGCTTATGAGGTTGCTAAGTATAGCATTATACAACATTATTATATTTTTATGTTCATGCTAAATTATCAAAAACGTATAGCAAAAGATTTTCTGCTTCGAGCAATCCCATTATGGTTATTAGGTTAGCTTTGCAAGTGTTATATATTTGTAAAATGATGCAATTCATATGTAGATGTTTCACAATTTCTTTTATTTCTTATTTATAAAATTTAACGATAAAAAGTCGTGACGACTTGGTTTTAGGAAACTATGCTGTCCTTTGTAGTGTACATTTTCCATAAGTTGTTTATTATTTACAAGGTTTATTACAGACAACTAACTCTATATTTATATCACATCTACAATTGATGTCAGCGTCAATCCGTTTTGCAGCAACTGCCACTCGCTGTTACCGGCGACGGGCGCGCCCGTGTCGCGCGCGCGCGCCGGCCGCCTGCGTGAGATGTTCGCGCGCCACGTTGCCAACCGTACCATGCACAACTGGAAGTATTGGCTCGTATCCTTTACAATCGCGCCTCCATACGCACACTGTTACTTTAATTTACAAGAATATCAGCAATGCGTACTGTACATGCCTTTAAAACCCACAATGATTTGGTAGGAGTGATTTGGACGATATGGACGCTGTGATCATGTTTAAGCAAATTTAAATTTCTCTTATGTCTAGAAAATCATGAAATGCGTTATCTGGTATTCAATCCAGCACATGTTTACTATAAAAATTAAAGATGTCTGTCTATACATGATAGGCACAGATTACATATCATGATTGGAATGGATTAAGAATGATTTTATAAATTACTCGTCGATTTGCAATAAGTATTATAGCAATTTACTTTTTAGTTGACAACAAAAAAAATATTTATTTATTTATTTATTTCAACTATACAAAATTATACCAATAATAGGTCCAATATAAAGTTTTGAACTATTAAGCTAAGCTAACATTTTTCGCATATCTTAAATTATTTGGTATTTAGGTACAAATTTTATTTATTTTTGTCAGAAGTCGACGCGCAATTTTAATCGACGTTTTTTTGTGTCAATGGCATCGCAAACCACTCTTAGTCGTGTCGTGTTATCAGAACCACAGTTTGTGATTATTTAATAACGTGATCAACACCCCCCCCCCTATCAATGTGCGTTATCAGAGTTACGCACAAAGATATGGCGAAATACATGTGGCCTAGAAATGTTGAGATATGGCTACAATTTATCTATAGATCATTTGAGAACTTTTATCGCTATTCTAACTTTAATCTTAGTGAAAGAAACATAAACTGCATCCGGCGTCTAAAGGTTTTTTGAATGATAGACAGTTGCATCAATTATCAGAGCAAGAGAATCAGTTAGCAACCGCGGTAAGCGGTCGCTGTCGGGCTGGATTAAAGGTCACGATTGCTTAAAATACAAACTTTTTTGGTATAAAGTACTTGTTTGTTTAGGCGTTACATTTTTATATACCATTTTAACAGCGTTAGAGGACGCAACAACATCTGTTGCAAGAACGGGCCAGCTCGACTGGTGAAATACCACGACCTCACAGAAAACAGGCTTGAAGTAGAAGTATTCTGCGTTTTGTCTGATGTGTAAGATACTGGAGGCCTAATTTCAGTCCTCTTCACCTTCCCACCCTTTCCTCATAATGAGGAAATCTTCAGGATAGGATAGAAACGGGAAGTGGATTGGATAGGGTGGTTAACGAGGAAAATAAAATATCCTTTTTCCTGTCTATGCCCTCCTCTGTCCATTTAAGGTAGGCAACGCCTCTGCAACATTTGCTTGTTGCGGATGTGTATGGGTAGCGCTCATTTAACATCAGGTTTCTTGCTCGTTTGCCATCTTCTGCCAAAAAAAAATGCCATAAGTAAGTTTTTTCGAATAAAAAATGATAAGTAGCGAAATTTTGAACAAATGTATCTCACATTGTTTCTAACCATTAACTACACTAAAGCTTATGATAGGAGGTAATTCACTACAAAAGTTGCAAGGCTGATTGAAACCTACGTCCTTGCATTTCGTGTATCTGTCGTCACTTTAGGTTACATTATGGTCTGTTCGTCGATGTGTTAGAATATTCTATAAGTATTGTGGACTAGACTAAGATGGCGATGCGATAACTATAATTTATGAGCGTGTTTTTAATCGCGCCCCTAAATATTATGGTAGGCATATATCATGCATATGCACTTCGCACGTACAGAAAAATTAAGACGCGGGCGAACACGCGCTGACTCCACTGGAACAGACATAGGGCGGGCCGGAACAAACGTAGTAACGCTTTACTGGCGCGTACGAGCTCATTTTGGGAAGCACGTGTAGTGTACGTATAGACGCTCGTTTTGCAAGTCGTACGAGCGTTAACGCGTTTATAAGCTCGTACAAGCGACTGACTTACTGACTGATCACCGCCGCACCGGTTCGAGCGAACACGCAAGAAACGCTAGTCGAAAACCAATCTCAACTGACGGGGAACCTCGCACAGCAAGGACGAGCCCGAAGCTAGCGCGTTTTAGCTACGCGGTGTATTTGAACATATAGTTCGAAATTGTTTGTTTTGAAAATATTTCTAGCGTCTGACTATGACTCAGGCCTGAATCTAAAATTCTTAGTTAAATATCTTACAGACTGGTATTAATATGACGATTCATTATTGCGATGATGAAATATCTCATGACTTGTTGGAAACTTTTGCCTGGCAATTAGAAAAAAATACAAACTCTTATCGAATCTTGTTGGTAATGTACGTGGATATTTTTTTATGGTAAAAGAGTGATAATTGAGGATTTTTGTTTCTGCAGGAGTACAGTTTCTGATGCAGGAAAGAGTCTCACTCTGTATAGCCATAAATATCTCTGTCTATCCCCGAATGGGGAAAGGGTTTGGCACTATTTTGATGTTAT
Organism: Papilio elwesi; assembly: GCA_029849275.1. NCBI lineage: Eukaryota > Metazoa > Arthropoda > Insecta > Lepidoptera > Papilionidae > Papilio > Papilio elwesi. Next base: position 6,747,437 of record CM056690.1, read on the forward strand.
CTTTTGTCAATTCTTACTACCCATACTAACATTATCTAGAAAGATTTGTTCGTAATCTATATACATATAAACCAATCTAAAGTAAATCAATTTTACCATCAAAAATCTTTATTATCAGAAGTAAGTTTTATTGTTATGGGCAATATTGAAATCGGCGACCTCGAGCACTGTTATAATATTTGTTATATTATATTGTACACGCTGTTTATATTTTGAAATAAATATTTAGAATGTGCATTTTTAATCGAGAACAACGACACCGACACGGAAACCGATACCGGCACTGACACCGCCCCCACCACCACCACCACTACCACTACTACTACTACCTGCTACCACCATCACCACAACTGACGCTCCCACCATCACCACCACCATGCCAGAAAAATGTTTATATTATTTTACTGCATAACCTTTATGACATTGCAGCGCAGGTAGCGGGCGGCGCTTACGATACGGCGACGCGTAATTAATTTCACAATCTTCGAGGCTTTTTAACTTTTTGCGCGGAACCCTAATTACTTACTTAACTTGTCCTTGCCCATCATCAGTAACGTTAGTTAAGTTGTTAGCGCCGGTCAAAAGTGCATTCAAATAAATAAAACTTTACCATGTTGTCGATGGGTTATTTTATTGGAGTGGAATATTCCTTAGCCTAGAGATCAGTTCAGCGTGGTGAGCGCGGCGCTAGTGGAGTCATTCAGCGCGTGCGTGTCGTGTGGTAGCGGCGCCGACCTCGTACGCACCACACTGCTCTGGGCCGAGCAGCACTGCTCGCTTGTCGAGATGCGACCAGGTAACATATAACATAATCCCGCGGGGCCGCCGTAGACCATCAGCAGTCAATGCTGACAGCTTCAAGCGGTCGCTGTTGTAAGCTGCAGTTTCACCACAAAACTGATATTCACAAAACACGGGCCGCTCAAGCAGTTCGTTTGCAGCTACAACACGATTACTCTCGTGCATGTAGTTTCGATTGTTAAAAGCTCTCCGTCTCTTCCATTTTGGGTGCCTAATTTTCCAGTTTAGATGATATTTTGAAATCTTTGAATAACGAAATGCTCGTGTCCCTATCTCATTATTGTACTAAGGCCATGTTTTAATTCTTTCTATTTATTTATTTAATTAAAAAATATAAACATAAATAAAGTGTAACAAACAAACTTTCATTCACATTTATAATATTAGTAGGTATGTAATACAAAGAACGAATTATTGGACATGTATTTATCCTGTTGTTGGGTACCATCATTCGTTGTTAGGCAATGTTACTGATAAAAGCGAGTAAGCATAACGCAAAAACCAGTAATCCGATAATAGCTACCGATCGAGCCGGGGCTCGGCCCTCTCGGGCACCCCCATATCGGAATCCGAGCAGAGGTTCCCTCTCGGGGGCTCTTGAGGCGAGGCACTCCATGGAGCGTCCGCCGAAACGACCTAAAGCTCGGCGGCCTCCCAATCCGGTTATAATAATAGAGTAACGCCCCGAGCCGAGCCTTCCTCTACGGAGGGAGCTCTCGAACTTAGTTAGTCTTAAAGAGGCTTAGGCTAAGCGCCCTCTGCGCCCTGCTGCCTCGAGCCCAGTGTAGCTGTAAATGCCTCCTCAAGGCAATCAATGACCATTCAGTCACAAAAAAAGCAAAAACCAGTAAGTGGAAAGCACTCGACGCGCGTCAATAGGTCGTGTCGACACTCAAGCTCACGATTTTGTATTTCTTTACACGATTCTTTATTACAATACCTAAGTGCCTAGTAGTCAGTGGTAGAGTCCGCAACAACAACATCTGTTGCACGATTGGGCCGGCTCGACCGGTCAAATACAACGACAGAAAACAGGCGTAAAGTAGAGTATTCTGCGTTTCGTCTAATTAGTCAGGTGCCGGAGGCCTAATTCTAGTTCTCTTCCCCTTCCCCTCCTTTCTTATAAGGAATGGATGGGAAGGGGAAGAAAACATGACGGTGGAGGGGATGTATAGAATTTGGAAATAACCATTTTCTATTTGTCCCCTCCTCTGATCATTAAAGGTGGGCAACGCATCTACAACTCATTGGTTAGTTGCGGATGTTTATGGGTAGCGATAACTTGACATAGGGTGAACCGCTTGCTCGTTTGCCACCTAGTGCTATAAAAAAATAGTAATGTGATGCGAATCATTCAAAATCTGAATCTGCATTTTGGTTTGTTTATATTACGGACGATACCTTGTTATAATTTTGAAAAATAGTTATGACCTGTGCAGTTTGTACTGTCACTAGTGAAGTTTAGTTTGTATAGAAACTGAATATTATTTATTACATAGAAAGAATAACAATATTTATAGTTTACGTAAATAAATAATGATTATTTAACAACATTGTTTGATCGTTTTAATTTTTATTATTTAACTTTAACAAAATAATATTTTTTGTATTTAGTATTTACGATTATTGTGCCCCAAGATTGTTCAGTCCGTCATTAGAGTCACGCCATCTGCTTGCTTTATTGTACATATGTGTGCCACAGTTACGCACACATGCACGCTACAATAGGACTTTTTAACCCCTTTTGATGCGCTTAAAATGCTACACGACACGTGTTTGGGAATAACGGTAAATTATTATATTGAACATCACTCATGAAACCATACGATATTTATATATAAGCGTGATAGAGCCCGCAACAGCAATATCTGTTGCACGAATGGGCCGGCTCCACCGGTGAAATACCACAACCTCACAGAAGATCGGCGCAAAGTAGAAGTATTTTATGCAACGCAGAAGGCGTTTCGTCTGATGAATGAGGTTTCTGAGGCCCGATGTCATCTTCTGTTTCCTATACTTTCCTACAAAGGGAAACGAACAAGCTCCTTAGGAAGAGGAGGAGCTTGTTCGTTTGGTGATTTATTCCATTAACAAATCTTACATATACATTGTATTAATTTTATTATTTGTGTACTTAGCGGTGCTGAACTCGTTACGCGTGCTATGCACGACGACAGACATCCTGACGAGTCCTGAGCGACTGCCGGAGGAGGCGCGCGCCGCCGCGGCCGCCGGCGCCGGCGTAAAGCGCGAGCCCACATAACGCACACGCACGTGTCACCACGCACGCAAACACAGCATCACACTTTATACAATGTATATAAACAGACAGACGCAGGGTATTAAATAACTAGTATAATTATAAATAATTATACTACAATACTTATACAATACATAACTCACACACATTGACACAAATATTTTTTTCATATATGTACGTTTTACTGCGTTTAGCACAGAGTAGAGAAATATGGTCGTACAAAGTAAAAATCCTGATACAGAAAGTATAGATATACCGAGACGGGAAGCCTTGTGTATTGTGAATATAAACAAAAGCATATCATAACATCACATGATTTTACAGTCATCATTGAAGGTTTAAAATAATTTTAGTATCCCGCCGACTTTTAATTACTTTGTACTTAAATTGGTAACTGTTCATTACGATTGTAATGTACTCGCGTGAATACATTTTTATTGCAGATATTAGTTGAGTTCTGAACACATGCTGTACTTCGCTACACTGTTGACAGGAATAATACTATAGGCACTATCTAATTCTTACGGGAAAGAGTCTGCTAGCAACAAGAGTGTGTAAGAGGTAGGCTTCAGGCGGCAAAATAGTTCTTGTTGTTTGTTCCGAACAAACAATAAACATTATTTTGCCGTCTCGTACTCTGGAATATCACCAATCTATTATTTACATTTTACATATTTTATTTTAAATAATTTTATATGCTTGTTTAAGCAGTTTAAAATCAATATGTTCACAATATCATAATTATTCGTGTTATGCAAATAACACTAATAATGCAGAACGCGTAAAACAGACAAGACAAAAGCAATTTTGTCTTAAGTTTGTTTTTTTAAAACACCCCAGATATAAATGTTATGTTTTTGTAAACTACATGCAGCATGCATGCAGTAAATATGTTTATTTATTTATCATCATGCATTTAAATAATATTGGTGAAGACCTTCATGGGACCTTTCCTGTAAAATTGTATATTGTTAAAGTACCCTTCAAATCATTTGAAATACAATTCACAAAGAATTTAAGAAGTGTTGGAGCGAAACCAACAATTCCTCAATATTTAACAAACCTATGTTTTGTTAAAAACAAGCATTATTAAATTATATTCAAAATAATTTTCTAACAAAATATTGGTTAGAAATGAAAAACAAATTCAAAAAGAAAATTGTTTTTGGTTTTGCTTCTACATGGCTTTATTAGGTTATTCCGTAAGAAAATGTAACTAAATATGTACAGAAAGTAACCAAAAAGATTTGTAAGACAATTACATCGCCAACTGTACGTCCTTACATAAAATCCGTCCAAAAGCCATGTGAACACATATCCTCAATAAATATATATATTTGCGAAACGAATCGCCTGTGTGAATTACGTTGTATTTTTGTTAAAGCTTTGCAAGCGATGATTTGGACATGAGGAAGAAAATTATATTATTGCCAAAAGTGGATTTGATTGGGTTGGTGGATTTTAAATTGTTTAGCTGACGTAGACGGGTACGCTTGACCTCGACTTGTGTAAGTAGTTGGTATTCACAGCCGATTCTTGTATAAAACATGAACGCACAAGTTAATTAATAAGACAGGTGGTTCATGAACATTTTTTTAAAAATTGAGCTGTGAAAGTACATATATACTGTGATTTAATATTGTTCACTTAGTCTGTTGTAAAAAAAAAACTTATAGCATGTCCTCAACTCAATAAGATTTTGGTAGATTGTTGTGTTGTATATATGAAGCGAGAGATTTCGCTAACCGCATCGTGCCTTAGGTTAAACTCAATATCTTTGTGAGTCAAAGTCGGCTGCTATATTATGGATTTACATATGTACATATACTATTGTAAATATAATAGAATAGTTGAATGTCTGGCTCGAGAGCCTGCGCAGAGTACGATGCTGCCGAGGGCATTTCATAATGCATACCTCCCGCATGTAGCGTTCTGTCCGTAGCCAAAGATTGTAAGTCCGCAGCGCGCCCACACCCCCACCCTCTACCCCCCGCGCGACATGCCAATACCAATATAGTCGATAAGTGGAAATTATGAGTTTATTGATGTCGAGATTTAATTTAGAATAAATATGTAAGTGTATTCACGAATGCGACTACTGTAAGGAAATATTTTTATATGACTTGTGTTCTGACACAAATGTTTTTATATAACTGTGTAAATCGGTGCCAACGTAAATATTGTTGTAATTTGTTATGTAGTGATATAATTTTATGATATATCGTTGACTCTGGTCGGACCCGAAAGAGGCGGCGCACGGCGCGAGCTTTAAATTAGTTACTTGCAACTTTGTTGTTCTATTGGAAATACAATTTGAAAACACAAGTTTGTTTTAATCATTTTATTAAAAACAACATTATATTATTAATACTTGATTACGGTACATTGTAGATGTCGGTAGCACTTATAAGAAATAACAGTTTGTGATTCTAACTTAACTATTTAAAGTCTAAGTGGTAGTTATGGCTCAAATATTTCAGTCTTTCTATACAAGGTCAGTAAAATGTTTGCTCTTGATGTTTCACTTAAAATGGCGTCGTTATAAGATTTTTCCTAATATCTTGAAAAGCTGTACACATAATTGTATATTATAACAGATGATAATTACGCAATTATATCTTAATTTTAAAAGAATAAAAAATAAATATATTAAATATTCTAACAGGTGTTGGTCTGTTAACGTCAATAATATGCACATATTGCACCAATACGTGGCTCGTCACAGCGCAGCGAGACTTGTAAGGTATGTCAATGCTGTTCAGATTAGCGGCTAATGTGTTTGGTTACTTGCGGCGAACATGCGCGCCAGCCGCGAGGACGGCTGCGCCAACAGGGTCTTCATGCTCCCAAGTTCTACGATGCGGCCCTCCTCCATCACCGCAGCGCGGTCGTATCCTCGCACTGATGATAATCGGTGCTGTAATCAAAATGAAGCGGTCACAGCTAGCCAAAACATTCGCAATGACCACAAGAGTTGCAGTAAATTTTATGATGTTAATGCAGAAATGCTAGCATGATCATCGCCATCAGCCCGTATCGGACACAGTACGCGATCCTCCGCACCGCATCTGGATGCAACTTTGCGTCCTCCTCAGATAATTTATTAAATTCAAAAATATTATTCTGGTACACGTAGGTATTCTATCATCATATAAACAAACATATAGAATGAACATTCCTTGTCTAACCGGTCATGTTTTCTAAACGAAGAAACAAAAAACGTATATTTTTATTTAGTATTGAAGAATGATATACCGCAACGGTAATGAGCGTAGTGTTGGGCGCGGCTGCGGCGAGCGCGGCGAGCAGGTCGCGCTCGGCGGGTGCGTCCAGCGCGGCGGCCGGCTCGTCCAGCAGTAGCGCGGCCGCAAAGCGCGCGTGCAGGGCTGCTCGCGCTGCGCAAGCCCGCGCACCTCGCCCACCGCCCCACCGCGACCCACGAGCGCCGCCCACGGGACACTCTGCACAGAACTCTCCTTACTTAGTCGGGTCATAAGTTCTACCAAAAACTTTTAATGTAATTAAACTAATACACTTTTTGTATTTTTTTTATATCCTAGGACATATTTTTGTAAATTGTTCAAAAATTATATATGAAATGAAAGGCAATTAAATGTAGAATACAATTTTATTTACATTATTCAATTTCTCTATTCACATTCCCCTAATCTGAATACGTGCCCTTAATCTACGCGGCCAGTCATCGATCGCAGCACGCCCTTATCCCTTTTTGCCGCTGCTTTAACCAGAGGCACTCGAAAAGGTTTTGACAAAAGTGACCCTGGTCTGGTCACTATTGGTACAGGTACTTGCGACGACCTATGATAATGTAATAGTGGCTAACATGTTGGAACATAAAATCATGGCCGTCTTCATCAATGGTCACAGTTGTTTTTGTCATCTTAACACCTAAAATTGTTCAAGATATTCATCATTCGTTGAGTAATTAAGAATTCATTTATCGTTAATTGGGACATTAACATTTGCATTTATTTTATTTATGCAAACTTACCTAAACCAGCCGACTGCGCCGTGACGAACTCATAAAGTCCAACCGCCTTGAGACACTGCCAGATCTCGTCGTCGGTGTGCACGGCGAGCGGGTCGAGGTTTTCCCGCAGCGTGCCAGAGAAGAGCGCGCCGTCCTGCGGCAGCACCAGCACGCGGTGGCGCAGTGCGCGCAGTGGAACCGTGCTCGCCGCCGCGCCGTCCACCAGCACGCGCCCGCCGCTCACGTTAGTCGCGCCCGCGCACGTTAGCACCAGCGTCGACTTGCCGCTGCCGCTGCGACCGCATATAGCCAGCTGCCGAATATTCATAAGTTGACTGTGTTTACACAGAGTTAATAAATTCTAACGCCACAACATTTAAATTTATGGAAATCATGCAAAATCGCTGTTTGATTTGAGCAAACTAGATGGCGCCATCGTGACTTTAAATCGCGATGTCGTGTTTCACGGGCAAATGTATAAAGGGATCGAGTAAGTTTAAATAAAGTGAGTTTTACCAATCGACAGTGGAGTTTTATTTTAAAAGAGTGAGTTCAGAATAATAGTATAGTGCAGTGTGAGTGGACATCTGGTGCCGAAACCCGGGAAGTATTATTTAGAGGACTTAGAAAAATCGTGAGTAAAGTGAACTATCTGTGAAAATATTCTAAGTGTTTATAAGGACTTGTAAATTTGAATGACTTGTAAAATTTAATTCCTGTGAATGTGAACAACTAACTTTCGTTTAAAGACTTGTAAATTTTCAAGTGAATTCTAATTGCGTGTTCAAAAAAAAGACTTTAGTTATTTCGTGTTGTGATTTTTATGAGAGACCTAAATTTGCTTCAACTGTGAACAATTGTGGCCGGACTTTGTTGCTGACAGTGACAATATTTGTTCGAAAAAAAAAAAATGATTTGATACACTTTGGACAAAATTTATTTTACAAAAGATGGATTCGCGTTATTTAAAACAAGAAGATCAATTAGAGCATTTACAAAAAGCTTTTCGGAACTATAAAAAATCACCCAAGGAAAGACTAACACAGTCATATATTGAGGCTAGACTTGAACATTTGGAGAGATTATTCACAAGTTTTGCTGAAGAACATTCGCAGATAGTGTCCGAGGTGTCACCCGAAGACAAAAAAGACCTACCGTATTTCAAGCAAGATATGTTTGAAAAATTTGAAGAAATATATTTCGATTATAAGGTCAGACTGAAAGACGACTTAAAGCGAGTTCTCCCATCTACATCTAGAAATACAAGTGCACAAGCTGGCTTAACAGCGCCGTGTGAAGTGAGACTGCCCAGAATCAACTTACCTTCATTTTCTGGCAGTTACGACGAGTGGCAAGTTTTTTTTGACATGTTTGTTTCCCTAATACATGAAAATGGAAACTTAAGTCCTGTTCAAAAACTTCATTACCTTAAAAGCAGTCTATCAGGAGAACCTGCAAGTCTTCTCAAAAATTTATCTACTACAGAAGATAACTACGCAGAAGCGTGGAAATTATTGACAAAGAGATATAACAACTTGCGATACAACACTAACGAAATCATGAAGAAACTTTTTGGTCAAAGAAATATAGTCGCCGATTCAGCAGCCGGTTTAAAGCAACTGTTAGATACTACCACCACATGCCTTAAGTCCCTTAAAAATTCAGGCACAAACGTTGAGAATTGGGACTTAATCATAAATTTTATCATTGTATCTAAGCTCGATCAGGAATCCCGCAAGCAATGGGAAGTACATGTGAGCCAGTCTGCCTCTGAAACCTTGCCCACATGGACAGACCTCTCAAAGTTTATAGAAACACGCTTCCGGACCCTAGAAATGATAAATCCAGCAAAGCAAGTAATTAAATCAAAAGTTTTACATTCTGCGGTAAATAAAAACGTAACAACTAATACCAATACACTAAGTAACGCCTGCACTATGTGTTCTGGACCTCACATGTTATATCAGTGCAAACAATTCAGTAAACAGTCTCCGAAAGAGAGAAGTGAGTTCGTGCAATCACAGAGACTGTGCTTTAATTGTTTGGCTTTAAATCACCCCGTCAAGTTTTGCCGACAATCAACTTGCTGTCGACGCTGTGGAAAGAGACATCACTCGTTGTTGCACATTGACAGAGAGCAAGAAACTAAATTAAATGACTCTAAAGAGAATATTGAGTTAACCGCTGAGAAAGAGAAGGTGATCTCGGTTCATTGTGCACAGGAGATACAAAGGGATGTATTATTGGCTACAGCCGTGGTCAATATACGAGCAAGCAGTGGCTATAGGCAAGTCGTACGCGCGCTAATTGATCAAGGTTCTGAGGCTTCGTTTGTGAATGAAGCGACTGTCCAAGCCTTGGGCCTTAAGCGTACGCCTGTAAATGGTCTTATATCTGGAGTAGGTGATGGGAAGACACGAGCAGAGAGTATGGTGTCATTTACACTGGAATCACGTAACAATTCATTCTCAACACCAGTTAACGCCTTTGTTTTGAGTACGTTGACATCATTTTTACCCAACAATGCAACTTTAATCACGGACTGGCCAGATATCGAGAATCTATCACTGGCTGATCCACAATTTGGAGAACCAAAAAGGGTAGATATTATCTTAGGCGTTGACATTCTTAGTGAAATCATTCTAGAGGGCTTAAAGAAGCATCCATCCGAGTGTGGCCCGATTGCATAAAATACGCAGTTGGGCTGGATACTATCAGGACGAGTTGAGAAAACCCATCAAACAAACCCTAGAATTATCAATCTCCATTTGAAATTGAAGGAAGATCAACTTTTGACTAAATTCTGGGAGATAGAGAGAGGACCTGAGAGTATAGAGAGAAAGATGACGAAAGAAGAGCAAAGGTGTGAAGATTTTTTTGAAAAGACTTCAGTTAGAGACGATGAAGGACGCTATATAGTAAGATTGCCATTTAAAGAAGAGGATCCAGAGTGTTTAAAGGGTAAATCAAAAGACATTGCGATACGAAGATTAAAACTACTAGAGAAGAAATTGATAAAGAATCCAACCTTGTATAAAGCATACAAGGAAGTCTTAGATGATTACCTTAATCAAGGTCATATGAAAGTGTCTGATTCAGATAGCGACCACAGAGCAATATATCTGCCACACCATGCAGTAGTGAGAGAAGATAAAGAAACGACAAAAGTGAGGTGTGTTTTCGACGCTTCGTGCAAGGGGTCTAACAACATTTCTCTGAATGATTGCCTCTTAGTAGGCCCAAAGCTTCAACAAGATCTCAGGCATATTTTGATGAGATGGCGACTCAGTCAGTACTGTATTGTGGCTGATATTGTACAAATGTACCGACAGATTCGTGTACATGATGACGATACTGACTGTCAAAGAATTTTGTGGCGTTCCGATCCAAGTAAACAAATTGAATGTTACAAACTTGTAAGGTTAACGTTTGGTACATCATGTGCCCCATATTTGGCTGTTAAATGCCTACAACAACTGGCACTAGACGAGCAATTAAAATATCCAAAGGCCGCTAAGATAACATTACAAGATTTCTATATGGACGATGTACTAACGGGCGCCGAAACTGTAGAGGAAGCAATCGAGATCTATGAACAATTAAACAAACTAATGAACGCTGGAGGGTTTCAGTTACAAAAATGGTGTACAAACAGCGAACAATTACTCAGACATATCAAAACAGACTCGCAACGTTCAGACCAGTCATTCGTTTTTAAAGAAAATAATATGGTTAAAGTATTGGGCATTTCTTGGAATAAAACTACTGACAATTTTGAATATATCCATCATTTACCCGAATTAGAGTCGCCCATCACAAAAAGAAGAGTATTATCAGATATAGCAAGATTGTACGACCCATTGGGATGGATTGCACCTGTTATAATCACTGCTAAAATTTTCATGCAGAAATTATGGAAATCAGGATTGTCTTGGGATGACAACCTCTCACCTGACTTGCTGAAAGAGTGGACTGAGTTTCGAAGTGATCTGTTTAACGTGAAGGGCATAATAATCTCAAGATGGCTTCAAGTTAAACGTGACGATTCTATACAGTTGCATGTGTTCTCGGACGCATCACAATCCGCATATGCCGCCACTGTTTATATTAAGATTCGAGATGAGAAGGGATGCGTTCGAGTACATTTGGTTACAGCAAGGACTAGAGTAGCACCTGTAGAAAAGGAGATTTCTATACCTAGAATGGAGCTATGTGCAGCACTTTTAGGTGCTCAACTGATATTGGAAGTATCTCAAGTTTTGAATATTTCTAAGGAAAATTTATACGCATGGTCTGATTCCACTGTAGTGTTAGCGTGGCTTCGAGGAGAACCAAGTCGCTGGACCACATTTGTGAGCAATAGAGTGTCTGATATATTGACTATACTAGACCGCGATCAGTGGAATCACGTCAATACAAAACAAAATCCAGCCGACTGCGCGTCCAGAGGATTATCAGCTGAAAAATTAAAAGGTTATAAGTTATGGTGGCATGGTCCTGAATGGTTGACGGATACTGACAGTTTTGAAGTCCGCGATCAGAGGTCTTCACGACTAATGAAGAACAGAGACCCGTTAAGACTTTGACAGCTGTAATACAATTGAACGAAGAATTTATATGGATGAGATTTTCCAGGTTACAAAATCTATTGCGAGTATTATCATACTGTAGAAGAGTGTCATTATGGAAAAAACCTAAGGAAGAGAGAAGGCTTACAGAAAATATTACGCCGAAAGAGATGGATGAGATTTTGACAATTTGTGTGAGAGGTACTCAGAATTTATATTTCAAAGAAGATATCAAACAATTAAGGTCTAACGGATCAGTGTCTAAATCTAGCAGGCTTCATACGCTTTGCCCCATTTTTGATGAAAATGGTGTGCTAAGAGTCAGTGGTCGCATCGAACAATCTCAAGCATGTTTTGACAAGAAACATTCTATGATATTGCCTGGAGCAAGTCATCTCACAAAATTAATTATTTTAGACGCACACTTAAAAACTTTGCATGGAGGTCCATTGGCAATGCTTAATTATTTGAGATCAAAATTTTGGATATTAAGAGCTAGAGATTACGTCAAGAAATGTTATAGAGATTGCGTAACTTGCGTAAGACATTCGGGACGAAAAAGAAACACGTTCATGGGTCAACTGCCATCAGTTAGAGTTAAGCCGGAGAGAGCATTCAAATCGTCTGGTGTGGATTTTACTGGTTTTATTAAGATTAGATTTTCGCCAGGACGCGGTTCAAGGGCCTATAAAGGGTACATTTGTATTTTCATCTGCATGGTTACCCGTGCAATCCATTTAGAAGCAGTTTCCAATTTAACTTCAGATGGTTTCATTGCTGCTTTCCGAAGATTCGTGTCCAGACGAGGACACTGTAAGGACCTATACAGTGATAACGCCACAAATTTTGTCGGTGCCGATAAGGAGTTAAAAGAAATGTTTAACAGAGCCGCTTCAGAATTTCCCAAGGCGATCAGTGCGTTATTGGCTAATGAAGGTACTACGTGGCATTATATACCCCCCCAAGCTCCCAACTTTGGTGGACTTTGGGAGGCTGGCGTCCGATCTACTAAAAGTCATCTAAAAAGGATCTTAGGTAATAGCACTCTTACATACGAAGAGCTTGCTACTGTATTGACGCAGATAGAGGCCTGCCTCAATTCGCGGCCATTATGCCAATTGAGTGATAGCCCAGAAGATCCATTGCCGCTTACTCCTGGACATTTTCTTGTCGGAGAGCCGTTGATTACTATTCCGGATCAAGATTACTCCAATAAGCACATCACGGGTCTTCAACGATGGAAGCTTATTCAGAAGATGCTGAATGATTTTTGGAGGAGATGGTCTGATGAGTATTTGGTGACGTTAAATCAGAGATTCAAATGGACTACGAAAAAAAATGAGCCTGAAATTGATGACGTTGTGATCATTCAAGATCAGAACCTTCCTCCAGCCAAATGGTTACTAGGCAAAATCATAGCAAAGCATACAGGAAAGGATGATATCACTCGTGTTGTAACTATTAAAACCAAAATAGGAAGCGAGCCTGCAACAAACTGTGTTTCTTACCATCACATCAAACGTAGTATTTAATATGTCATTTTCAATACATTGTATTCATTTCATTTCATTACATTAATAGTTATGTATTTCACGGTGGGCGGTCATCTTATTTCAGTATTACAACGAATTTAATGTAAGAACAAGTTCTTGGTGGGCGGAATGTTTGATTTGAGCAAACTAGATGGCGCCATCGTGACTTTAAATCGCGATGTCGTGTTTCACGGGCAAATGTATAAAGGGATCGAGTAAGTTTAAATAAAGTGACCAATCCGGTAATACTAGTAAGGTAACGGCCCGAGCCGAGGCTCCCCCTACGGAGGGAGCCCTCGAGCTAAGTTACTCTTAAAGAGGCTTAGGCTAGGCGCCCTCTGCGCCCTGCCGCCTCGAGCCCGGTGTAGCTGTAAATGCCTCCTCAAGGCAAACAGTGACCTTTCAGTCAAAAAAAAAAAATAAAAAAAATAAAAAATAAAGTGAGTTTTACCAATCGACAGTGGAGTTTTATTTTAAAAGAGTGAGTTCAGAATAATAGTATAGTGCAGTGTGAGTGGACAATCGCTTTGAATACAAAGGTAGTTACGAAGCGTAAGGAAGGGGCGACGAGCGTAAAAGAGAGTTCTCGTTGTCCGGAAGAATACACGAAAATCGGAAGGCTAAGCGCAATACGAATACAGAATACCAGAAGGAAACATATTTTTGAATGTAAAAGAATAATATTTAAAAGTGGGATAGAATAAAAGGAATAGATTAGAAATAGGGCTTAGAGGAAAATAACACTAACGGAAAATGCCGTAAATGTAGCGGAGGTGGACGTTTAACGCGGGTGTAATCACGACTTAACGCGATAATTTGACAACGGCCTTCACATTTGGCGTTAGGTGATACATCAAGGGCTCAAGGGGCGGTACATCACACAGATTAACGCCCGAATTGATGTGTTGTAGGGTCTATGTATATCAGTGTCCACCGTTAGCTCGAGGAATATGTACTTTGGCTATGGAGGGGTGTAACGAGAAAATAATTGCGTTTCTCGAGATTCTGCAAACAGAGCCATATTTATGGAATCCGAGACTCAAAAGTTCAAGGAATCGTGCATCGCAAAATGATGCATGGCGACGAGTAATGGAATTATTACCTTTTAACACTTTGAGTGCTAGGCGATATTGTTAAAGAAATTATTGTAGAAATTAAATCCATAATCATAATTCAAGGAACGTTAGCGTTAATTTTATTGCCAAGGACGGGCATTCACGTTAACCGTCGAAGCCACTTTTTTACCACCAATTATTATCGCATTCATAATTAACGCAATTTTTATTTAATTATGATAGGCATTGACGTGTTCAGTTAGTGTGGCCCCAGCATTAAAAGAAAACGTTCCAACTAAATTGAGACAGGTATGTTTCAGTTGTTCGGGATTGAAGAAAGAAGATTTAGATACACTAAAGTTTATGTTGCGAAAGTGAGTCGCGGTGTTGTTATGTATCGACCGTGCTAGGACCGTGTAAAGGAAATCCGTAATCTCTGCCAACTACTCTGGGTTACGGTATGCCCGTAACCGCATATTTATTTTAAAACAATGAAATTTGCCTTATAAAGAATACGGCTAAAGCTAAATTTACCTTTTCACCAGGATTCACCGTTAAATTTATGTTTTTGAGTGTGGCGGGCGCATCTGGATGGTGCCGCACACTGACGTTGTCAAATTCTATTTGGCCATTTCTCTGCCAGCCCGACGGAATAGGGCCTGCAAATATTTCATTATGAAACAGATACATTTTATAAGTTTTACATTCAGTGGCGGAAATAGCGGAGTACAGTATCTTTAATTCAGGCGTAACGTCCTCTATAAAACAAGAATAAAAATGTGTTAAATTACCATATTAATTCCCGTCAATTTATGACAACGATTGATCAATTAAGAGCATCTATATCATATTCTTTATTATTCATCTATATGAAAATGATAAAATTTTGTACAAAACTGAATTTTGTCGTGTGGAAATTAAAGATTTGTAATGAATATAAGTGGCCGTGACTCAGAGCTATGGATGAAATTGAAAATCGGTGTGGGTTGAATAAGTACACTCATACAGGGTACTTACAGTCTTCTCGGTAGTCCTCCTGTGGTATCCTGGTGTCGGCGAGGATGCGCTCGAGCGCGGCCAGCTGCAGGTGCAGGTCGGCGCGGCACTTTGCTACGTGTGCCAGGTACGCCGGCAGCAGCAGTGCGTACGCGCCAGCAAGCCCCGCGCGCGTCGCGCCGCTCTCGCCTGCGCCCGCGAGCGCCGAACCTAGCGACACGCACACACTCGCCGCGCCCACCAGGTCCTACAACACCAGGCGTGCTTCTATACTGGTTTTATTTTACCTTTTAGTGTATTTATTGTTTTTGAATATATATAGTCTTTTTGAAATCGGTTTTGTTTTTGTTGAACAATAAGACAGTGTCGTTGTCAAACGAAGAGAGGACAGAACGCCTATCTCAAATTAGGACATCTACTTCCAGGGCCATTTCAGAACAGACTACACAGATAATGAATATTCTCCTGCTTTGTGAAGTCGGTTAACAAAAGTACATAGTAATAAACACATCGCTAAGCCCAAGGGTCTACTGCGTGGCTTTTGAAATCACTTGCGCATAGTTTTTATTTACTTTGTAGTTTAAACTGTTGATATCTTCTAAACTAAGTGTCATAACGTTATTGTGTTAGAGGCAATTATAATCTACATTTATTACTCACAAAGATGTTTTTTGGATAAGGATTAATACTGAATACGAATTCCGAATTCTAATGGTAACACACTTTCTGAAATGAACTCTGCGAAACTGTTGGCTATTACACTCTATCCGTAGGATAGTCCAGACAATGACACTGAAGACCAGATGGAAATAAGGACGCATGTCTCACAACTGCGAGACAAACTGAAAATTGAGACAGCCTTGATTAAGAGATCATTCACTGAATCTGAAGTAGAGCGAATCCTTAAAAATATGAGACAGAATAAAGCCCCGGGAGACGATGGCCTGACGTCAGATATATGTTAAACGGCACTTGAAACCAATTCGGTGGTCCTACGTGCGCTATATAGTAAATGCTTAACGATTGGGTATTTTCCGAAAATTTGGAACAAAGCTACCATGAAAATAATACCTAAGCCGAGCAGAGATGACTATTTCAACCCAAAAGCCTAGAGACCCATGGGCTTATTGCCAGTACTAGGCAAAGTATTGGAAAAGCTTTTTGTTAATAGAATTCAGTGGTAACTACTATTAACTATAAATAAAAAATACTACTATCTATAAATAAAATAAATATGCACTCACGTCTGTAACCCAGAGGGGAAGGCAGAGATAATGGATTGAGATATAATGGATCCGTTTGGCGCGATCCTGGCATATATATAATTTTTACAAACCCTTTCCTTTATATAGAGGGACGATAACAGCTTTACACGAGTGTTCTGGTACTAGGCCATGTCTCCAACATATATTGAAAAAGACCCACAGCAGACTTGCAACCAAACCTTTTCCAGCTCTATGCTTTACGCAATTTCATTCTTTTCATCGCAGTTACAATTTCATTTAAACTTATCTCATTTTCTATCTCCTTTTCTTCATGAGCATATGTCGTGCGCGAAACCGGCGGCGCGTCACATTCAAACAATCTTTCAAAATTCAAAAAATAATAATTGTAATCGGTTCACTAGGAGCGGAGTTCTGAGTTAAAAAACATGACAAAATACAGGCGGATTGATAACCTCCTTTTCTTTGAAGTCGGTTAAAATAACAAAATTAATGTATGAAAAGGGACCTTCCACGGTTTGGATCGAAGATCATTTGTTGTTTTGCCAAGTAATAAGTCATTATAGACATCGTTGTACAGGCTCCGACAGTTTGTGTCAAGTCAAGGAAAAACTTTATGTATTCACTATTGGTGACCAAGGTTATTGAGTTATAGCAATTTTTTTTAGTAAAAATAAAATAAGGGAGGCATACTGACAAGGGAGAGTCCGAGCCACCGGTTGGCGGCATTGAGCAGCAGCAGTGCGTTGTGGTTGTTGTCAAGACGCGTCCGCAGCGCCGCGCGCATGGCCGGCTGCAACCGGCCCGCGCGCACCGTGCCCGCACCCGCGCTCGCCTGCGCGCTTAGAGACACCACGCGCGCTGCGCTCCTCGCCTCGGACCGCTGCAGCTCCCTACATATATCACATGTGTTATATAAGACACCTACTTATCCTTGTCTTGCTCTGGCACATTCTACTCGATCATGGTTTTCCCGGAAACCCGAGAAAGCATGCGTTTAAGCACACAACTGGTAGTGTTGCTGCCAAAGGTGTCATTAAAGAAAATGATGGTTAACATTATAGAAATCACGTTATTAGCTAAACGAAAAGCAATTGAGTTGTTGTTTTATCAATTATTTATTTACGCATATTTAATTTTTTCTAAAAACCGAGATTGATAGTACCACAAGCTTTGAAAAGAACGGATATAAAATTGCTAAAACGCCTAACTTTCATTTTGGTGACATTCAATATCGTTGGCAACGCTATCTTTTATGCGGATATATTATTATTGTTGTTATCTTTTTTGTTAAATAAGTGGGAAAATACTTTACAGGCGCGGTCGTGTGCTCGTTAGCTTATTATTTTAATATGAAAAACCTGTAATAGCACTGTTAAAGACAAAATAACGACAAGCACACTTAACGACGGATATTAAAATTTGAGAATGAGATTAAAATAATTTTAAACCAAACAAAGATGTTATTGACAATAATAATTAATAATATGTTACATTCACTACGTATTAGAATTATGTTAATTTTAAATTTTAGTTACTACTGACGTAATGTGATTGTAAATTCCACAAGGTCCAAGCGCATTTATGAACTATCGAGGGTTATCAGTTATTATTTTTCGGTTGACTTTTGACATTTGAATCCGTAAATATGAAAAAGAGCTTATATCTGATACGTTATAAAAAACAATAGTTATAATATCGAATTATTCATTTATAATACGTAATACAATCAAGAAGAGTTTAACTAAAAATAGGCCATCGCCGTAAGCTTTGTACCTGGCGTTACGTAAGTAGACGTTCTGCAGAAGCAGGAAACAGAAGAAGGCGGGAAGGAAGGCGAGCAGCGTCCAGCAGGAGGCGGCCGCGTTCACCAGCACCGCCGCTGCGCACACCAGCGCAAGCTGCGCCCACCGGGTCACCGCTGTCGACAGCTTCTGCACTTACAAACGTTACAACTTACGAATGTCTCATATCTCATATCATCATCATCCCCCTGCGCTTTGCCCACGTTATGTGATTTATTTTTTAATTAGGACCGAATATATGTTAGATAATATGGACATTGTAAATCACAAGTGGGTTGCCGAGCTAGATCTGGGCACAACACTGTGAAATAATATAAAGTCAAGATTTTCGTCGCCAGAACTATAATAGGTGTGAACCCTAGTGTAACTCGCCGTTTTGGCCACCCCCACCAAAAAATATTTTGGCCCCATTGGCTGTCGACTCCAATGTGTCCGGCCCATTGCCACTTAAGTTTAACAATGTTTCTTGCAGTACAATAAAAAAGAAAATTACTTTACTGCCTTTTTAAAAACTATTTTATAAAGTTTTAATACCACAATCGCACAGTTCTAACTTTACGCATGACCGTTACAACTTTATGCATCTAAAGCACATTTTACTGGCGTTAATTTAATCAGTCTACTTAATGTAACCATTGTGCCATTAACCAGTAATAAATTATTTTTATAATTGTTTATACCATTTTATTATATCGTTTATTTAAACTATTTTAAAACCACAAATACTATAAGTAAGCCAACTACTTCTTCAACTGTTACTTAAATATAAATTAATAGGTTTCTTTATAGTAGAAGGTGGCAAACGAGCACGCGGTTCACCTGATATTAAGTGATCGCTACCCATAAGCGTCCGCAATAAGAGTTGCAGATGCGTTGTCTACCTTTAATGGACAGAGGAGGGGATCAACAGAAAATGGTTATATGCCTTTCCTATAGATTCCAGAATCCTATAGAGGACTTGAGTCCTCTTCCCCTTACCATCCTTTCCTTATTAACAAATGATGAGAAGGAGACGAGGACCAGAATTAGGCCTCCAGCACCTCACTCATCGGACGAAATGCAGAATAATCTACTTCACGCCTGTCTTCTGTGAGGTCGTGGTATTTCACCGGTCGAGCCGGCCAATTCGTGCAACAGATGTTGTTGTTGCGGGCTCTACCACTGTTAAACCCTACCGCATGATTCGCTATAAAGTATTAATTATGTTCAGTTTAGTTATATTAGCTTATAATGCAATTCTTTATTTATTTACTCTATCGACAACAGCGATGTCCGCAGAGAAGCGGTGTAGTGAGGCGGAGTGCGCGCGGTGTGGCGGCGCGTGCAGCACGGCACGCAGCAAGCGCTCATGCAGTTTGCGCCGCGCGGCCGCCCCTCCACACGCTACACACGCCTGTGCCGCGCCCGCCGCCACCGCGCCGCACACGCACCACCCCACGTACACGTAAACTGACCTCCATAGCTAATTACAACGATAATAATGTACATAAAATATAAAAATAGACACCACAAAAGAGGCGTTGGATGTAATAAAAAAAAGCATTGAAGGGATAGCCGCAGCAAAAGTAACTACTAATGTTTTGCTACTGAATATACAGAGATTGATGATATAAAGTGGGAGGAATTGTTAAAAAAATAAATGTCATACTTATGTGTCAGTGTTAAAATTAATTAATTGCAACACTGAAGTTATTTTTTTTCGACGTATAACAATATCAGCTGTAATGAGTACCCGAGACGATCAAATGCGCTTGACAAGTCTACGTGATCGAAGCGAACATTAATCGTTTCCTTGACGCTACCGTTGTTGGATGTGTTCATTTGCGGCCGCAACATTGAATATTGGGTCGAATCAACTCCAGTAATGTTCCAACCACAGCTTAATTGTTAGTTAGTTGTTTTTAGTTGTTTGAAGAGTTCTTTGCAAATGTTCATGAGTATATCCATATCTTAATTTATACCATTCCTTAGACACGATGGTCTAAGGAGTGGTCTTCTCTTTTTTTATTAGATAACGCTAGAGTTATGGCAAGGAACGCCATATGGAAATATTTTTTTATTTTTGCGACGACTTTCTTGAGCAGAGATCGCAAGCCGACCTATGCACTTGACCGGACTTGACGGCATCTTCAATGGGCGTCAAGTACCCCGTCAAGTGAAACTGTGAATCACGTGACACTTGTCAAGTGCGCTTGTTCGTCTCGGGGATCCATAACACTTTTTGCTATGTCATCGATTATTGCTTTGACTGCGTATTTTTTTAAATAAATAGTTCGGAAGTTATAAATTCTTTTATAGAATACTAGCTGGTCCGGCAAGCTTTGTTCCGCCCTATAATTAATAGATACATATAAAAGGGCTTTTTGTACGACTATTTAAGATAAACATTTCCATTATACATCCTATACAAAAAATAAAAATGTATCTGATCGCTGTCTGAAAATGGAAGATATTTGAGAAAAACTATGGTTGGGGGCCTTCATAAACGCAATAAAACCCAAAACATGATTATTAGAATGTTTGTCTGTTAGTCTGTATGTCTGTTTGTGCGTTTGCGTTGGCGTACCGCTAATCTCAAAAACAGCTTAACCAATTTGTGGGCGGTTTTCACTATTGTATTTTTTGTTTAAGCTTCACTTAACATTTAGTGTTTGTTTTATC
The DNA here is from genome assembly GCA_029849275.1 of Papilio elwesi. Taxonomy (NCBI): domain Eukaryota; kingdom Metazoa; phylum Arthropoda; class Insecta; order Lepidoptera; family Papilionidae; genus Papilio; species Papilio elwesi. The sequence goes on from CM056690.1 coordinate 6,768,329, forward strand.
TAAATCGGTTTATAAATTGAAAAAGTTATATGAATTTAAGGAAAGAACCATGACAAACATCTGTTCTGATAAAAATGTTCTAAAGCTGTTCAGTTGAATTGGTTGAGCTTTTAGTTATATTATGATCTTTAACATGACGATGATTGAAAGTTTATATTAATTTAAATTTAAAGCTCAAAACAGGACAGTTTCGAAGATTTCACACTGTACGTTGAGATATTGGTATAGAACACGCACGTATTTCGGAGACCCACGACGTGCCCTGATAATGGTAACGTAGTATTTACACGTATATAGACGATTTTAGGAATTATTTATGTATGCTTATGTAATACTAACTGTGCCCCGCTGTTCCACCCGCCCTGCAATTTTACTGAAACGATATATTACCTACTTACATGAATATATGAAGTTATAAGATATTTTATAAAACATCAGTCCGAAACTCAATTCCTTTCTTCTTCTATTTTCATACAACTTTCCGACTTTGTTGTTATAAACTAGTGTTCCCTTCAATAGTTTTTTGTACACCAGCTACTTCATCATCGTCCTACCTCATTATCTGTTAGTATTTCTTGTGAGTTGGTAGCGGCTCTGCTGGAGAGCCACCAGTCGCCGGCCAGCACGAGGACCTGCGCGGCCGTCGCCGCCGCCCAGTACATGCCGCCCCACCACCCACATGCGCGCGCGTACACACACCAAATTGAACTCTGCCACATTAAGACAACACTAGTTGTTAGACTTTAAAATTAATTGTTTGCGTAAAAATTCCAATAGGTGGAGTTACAAGCCGTCTCAATTGCATCTGTCCCCGCTCGATAGAAGCCATCGCTATCACTTGTACACCAGGTCTGCTGTAATTACGTCTACTAGTGAGTTTTGAACTTATTTTATTTTCATAAGGCCGGATTTATGCGATTCCATCTAGAACATGATTTTACGCAAGAGTAAAGCGCCGTGTAAAAATGATGTGAGTAACAATCTAATATGTAAAAATTCGTGAGTTTACACGGCGATGAGTGAGTACTGACATTTAATTTTTCAATCGGTTAAAAACCGTTAATCAACAGTATAATCACACTAAAAACACGACATGTAGGTAACTATATTATGGGTCTTAGAGCACGCCAGCATCCTGCTTTAAAGATCTGTCTCGGGTTCCTATCTGAGTGAGCAACAACTTCACGTCTGAGGTGACAGCGGGTACCGAGACTGTCCAATGAGTTTTTTCCAACTCCGTTGAGGGCTGGCAATATGATCGTGTTGAGTGGAAAGTGAAATAAAAATAAACTATGAGATTTATTATTATGAAACTTCTGCCGCTTTTTTATGTTTTTAAGCACGCACTGATACAAAGCACACTAGTGCTTAGGCTGCTATCACTACGGTTTCAAGTAATATAAATAATAAGTAAATGTGACCTCGTTAATGACTTGTTCTGGATCTTCTTTATCGGGATCGATTTTGTCGGAACGATTTGAAGTTGTCGTTTCGATGTCATTGGACGTGACCGAAACAAATGTTGTGTCGTTTGTAGTGGAGTGGTCTTTATCTGAAATGAAAAATAAATAAATATGCACTCACGCCCGTAACCAGAGGGGTAGGCAGATATAACGGATTTCTATGTGGCGTGATCCTGGCACACCTCTCTCGTTTCTTCTACATACATCCATACATCTATGTATGTATGCATACATGTTCGTCGGTTACGGGTACTCTTTAATCGCCTTTTGTATATTACTCATCTTATCAATATAAGTTCTCCCAGGACGACGTCCCCTGCCAACGCTGCCACTAATGTTTGCAATATGAATTTGTTTCGTTACTGTCTTTTAATTCATCCTCTCAACATGCCCGAACCACGGAAGCATATCTTTCTCAATTCTAGTTACATTATCCATTTGTAATCCGCGTTTCCCTTACCACGCTATTTTAATCCTATTATTCAATGTTACGCTTTCATTCGTCGTTTTCTCTACCTTCCATTAATCATTCAATACATTCAGCGTAAGTTGTAAGTCCTCCGCCGGTAAAGCAAACACAGCGTATAAGAGACATTTTACAACTAGCTGACCTATTCTTATTCCACATCTTCGTCTTTTAAAGGTTTCAAACGATCATCCATAAAGAGATCGAACAGCCACGAGGATGGCACAGCCCTGTCTTACACCTTTATTGATTGCTAAGCCTGCTAAGAAATCAGGAGAATCGGTATAAAGGGGATTCAACTCGTGATCACTGTTCAATCCAAACGCAACCAAGGGCATAGATAATCCTTTTAACTATATCGTATGCCTTTTCTAAATCTACGAAGGTGCAGAAAAGTCTTTGGTTTAAATCAAAAACTTTTAAAATCACGTACAGACAAGATCTCCACTATAGCTGTTAAAAAGATATTTTAAACGCCAGATCTCTCAGAATATTAAAATTAATATAATTTGAATAGTGGTTGAGCCCGCAACAACATATCTATCGTGCAAAAGACGAATGTGCCGGCTCGACCGGTGAAATACCACGACCTTACAGAAGACAGGCTTGAATTAGAAGTATTCTGTGTTTCGTCTGATGACTGGAGTGGCGGAGGCCTAATTCTACACTTCTTCTCTTTCCCATCCATTTTTGATAAGTTAATAATGGGCAGGGGAGGAGGATTAGACCGAGGAGGAAAAATAGAAAAAGCAAATAAAAGGTTTTCTGTTCTGCCCCCTGTCAGAAATTTGGAAAAAGAACGCCACAGATATTTCCTATTTTCCCACTTATTTTATGTGGAGTGGGCAGAGTCCGCCCCAACTCCATACTGCAATAGGTTTTGGCTATAATAATCTTCTTCGGGCATGTCTATGAAATATTAGTAGATTACATTAAAAACAATTCACAAATATTTCTTTGAAACAATCCCAACCAAGGTTAAACTTGGTTGGAAATGGTTTACGTCTTTACTTAATGGATTCGAATCGCACTACGAAACATTTTTTTCATCATACTAGGTGGCAAACGAGCAAGCGGTTCACCCGATGTCAGTGATCGCTACCCATAGACATCCGCAACTAACTAATGAGTTGCAGATGTGTTGCCCACCTTTAATGGACAGAGGAGGGGACAGACAGAAAATGGTTATTTCCAATTCCTATAACCACCGTCTAGTTCTCTTCCCCTTTCCATCCTTTCCTTATAAGAAAAGGGTGGGAAGGGGAGTGAACTAGAATTAGGCTTCCGGCACCTCAATCATCAGACGAAACGCAGAATACTCTACTTCACGCCTGTCTTCTGTGTGGGCGTGGTGTTTCACCGGTCGAGCCGGCCCATATGTGAAACAGATGTTGTTGTTGCGGGCTCTACGTTACGTACCCTTAAACATAAATCTATTGGCACTCTGTGTCTTTTTATAATTATTTCTCACCTCTCTTTAGAACTCGCTAAAAATATTATTTCTTAAAACTGACCGTTTGATTGATCGCATGGCTGCGTGTCGCTGTCGGTGCTTAGCAATCGATGTAACGTTCGCGGAGTCCAACTGAATGAAAACAGAAAGATACAAGGTCTCTATACTATATAAACACATAACATTCGTGATATTCGTAAAAATGTGTACAAAACTTAGTTTTACTTACATTTAAATATGTTTTCATTAAGTACTTACATAGTTGTGATTGAAAAATGAACACCCTTGTCATTTATAAATAAAAATTATATATAATAGGTTTTCTATTTAATCGTCATAATTTTATATTTCTGCCTTTGGCATTGGTACCACTATTAATTTTACAGCCACACAAATAAGATAGACCTCGGTGAAGCACCATATTTGGTTCCTAATGCGAAAAGTTTAAGTTGGAACAATTAAACGTTGAACAGTAAATATGTACATACCAAATTGATTTTTGAACCTCGAACGTTATAAGTAATGACCTCACTATAACTTCTATAAGGATTTGCAACATATTTGACGCGATTTTATAGCCAGGAAATGATATGAATTCCTCATTTGAACGCGCAATGACGCAATTCAATTGTCTCTGGCTTGTTTAGTAAATATATTAGCGCACGAATAGAGTGTTAAGCCGTAAGACATACATATTTATAGTTAACCTCAAATTCCATATTCTAATTTTTTACATATAAACATCATATCTAACTATGCGTGGTCATGTTTAAAGTTTTAAGTGTAATAATAATGATTTGTTTTCCAAAATAAACTGGTATGCCGCCAATCACATGACATAAATAATAGATATAAATTTGGATTGATAAAAAAAATGTAATTCGTAGAATGGAGTCTAAGAGCCTCGGTACTCTAGAAATACTAAGAAGTACTCTCTTCCATTGTTCAAGAGTTTCCTTTTATCCTATCAAACAGTTTCCACACACCATTGGCTGAATACTTTTTATTATGTAACAAGCATAACTTGGTCCCAAGGTGGGTACCAAGCTACAACTATACATGTTTTACTTTTTAATTGACAGCCTTATGCTTTCAAATGAACGTTTTCCGGACACTTGTTTCCAAGTTTAGTTAATTTGTTCTTACAGGATTTTGAGATTTAAGATCCGGGATTCGAAATGTATTTCAAAAATCACCTCAATGTTTTATTCGTCTTAAGATGCACAGCTTAATAGCCGATACTGTATCGTGTTACACTTCCTTTTATTGTCAGTATTCCTATATTACAATAGAATTGCACGAGCAGCAGCCTTGTACTAACGCTACTATAGTCAAATGATGTTATGATTTTAGTAGAGAGAGAAGTTAGTGGGTCAGTTGTGTGTTATTGTGAGGTGTTTGTGGAGCAGAAAGTGAAAACATGTAGTTTACCGCGTGAGCCGGACCGGCCGGTGCGCGCGCGGCCTTCCCTCGTCCCCCTCCTCGGCGCTTACCGCGCGACGGACCTCGCGTCGCCACCTGAAATGTCATTTTTTTTAGATTATATGATTTGTTGATACCTTTATACTTTTTATTGCAAGATTTGTGAGCAAGAGGCATCATACATTATAGCCGCGCTCTTGTAGAATGTTCAGAGTTGGACGGGTTTCATATCTATCAACCCTATCTATCTATAAGCTTATATTTGCAAACCAATTAGACGTCTTTCTATAAATGAAAACGATTGTGTAAGTCATACGAAGTATAATAATGATTCAATTTGCAAAATTAGATTAAGATAAAGCGTTTGAAGCGAGCCTCTCTCTCGGGTTAGTAAGGTAAGAGGATTTAAATAATAGCTTCTAGACTTCTAAAACAAATACAAAGTTCCTTAGGGATAAGGTCAATAAAGCGTGCTCCGTTCTGGCACTAGACGGCGTAGGAGGAATATTTTAAGGTTTTACGGGTAGCAGTGCCCATGAGAGAACAAGTTATTTAAGTATTTCTTTGTATAAACGTATTTTTCCTCTAATGGTATTAAAAAGAACATTTTCGTCATATTTTAAATTCCAAGTTTTTATATAAAATAAAATAAAAATATAAGCACTAGTAAAACAAACAATAGACAGAAATAGATGTAATTTTTAAAACAATATTATACTACGTAAACAATAGTTTTAGGATACGATTTTATGTTTCTGTAGCGGCAAGGTGAAGGTTTATGTTTGTTTAATAGCAAAATACATACATGGAATTGTTATTAATCTTTTTACAGAAAACATGCTCAAGGTTATAACTTAGCGGCGCTAGTGTTGTTCGTGTGTTATTCTTTCTTTAAAACTTAATGTCATTCATGAGTGCTGTCATTTGAATATTGCGCGGGTTAATTTAAGGAAGGAAAAAGAGAAGGAAGAGAATATATAACCAACATGTAACAGAAAATAGACTTAAAAACGCATCACGAAGGTCTAATGCAGGAAGAACTACCTTGCTGCACCATTACGATCAAAAAGGTTCTGAAATTGGTGACGATGATGTTACGATGCAAAATATCACAGAAATATAAGACCCTAGAGGAACATACTTGTAAAGATGCATAGTAGGCGGCGGGGAGGAGAACTGTCTGGAGAGCGAGGTGCGTGTGCGCGTGGAGCCGCGGCGCCAGCTGCCGCCCGCGCACGTCGGCACCTCGGCCAGCAGGTGCGCCCCCGTTACTTCACTTATGCCCACCTGGACACAACATCTTATAAGGACACCGCGGACAGTGGCGACACACAATACTTACATCCAGTCAAAGTTAAGAGCTATCTAGTGAGTCGGAAAGTTAATTGCGTTTATTTTTATGTAACTAAGCAAAAATACCTTTTGGTCTTTTTTGGAATATGTGGAGGTTCGGATAAAACGGAGATTGCATGCAGCCGAGATGCGAATGTAAGATGGTGTGACGAAGATGGTTAAATAAAGGAAGAGTATGTTATTAGAAGTCTGGAAGTTGCGCCAGTGAGAGAGAAATTGGGGAGCAAGAGGTAAGCGTGTTATGGGCATTTTATGCGGAGGCATTAAGAAAGTAGCTAATGAGAATAAGCGTGGATGGTTACAAGGTTGGAAGAAGAAAGTGTGAAGGGACTGTGTCAAAGATGGCATGAAGGGATAAGCACATAGTTGGTTAAAGGGTAGGGTAATGAATTAAGACGACATTTGACAATCAATTTTACGGTGTCTAATAAAATATTAACGCGGTAGCTTGACCTTGAGGCGTTAGCTATGCTTTTGTCTTGTTAAGTATAGTTAAAAGGTGAAAGTGAAATTTGGTAATTATTTCTCTAAGGCAATTTAATATATATACACATATAAAATTGCTTTTTGTAAAATTTTAATAATTAATTATATACCTGTTCTTACATGCTATACTTACAGAATCCTCTTCGGAACCGTGTCTGTTGAAATTGTTTCTGCTGAGCGCGCGTTGCAACCGGACACGCTCTCGCGCAGATCCGCCGGGTGGACCCGCGCCGGCGCGCGCAACCGCCGCCCGCGCTTCGGCCGCCCGAATCGCCCAGCGCCGCAGCGTGCCCTCACCCATCGCGCCGCACGGGCCCGACCTCGACCCCGGACGGCCTACGTCACGCACGCGACCATCCTCCATTGCTATAACCTGGTTATAAATAAAGCAGAACCTTGTTTGTAAGTAGCAATGTACGGTGATCTTCAAGACTTACAATGGCACGCTTGACCACGATCCCATGTGACGCATGTTATCTAACTTCAAGGATTTGGGCACTTTTCCATCTTCGAACGACTTTTTTCCATCTTTTTCCAATAACGGTGGGATGGGAAGGAGAAGAGGATTAGACGGGGATGGGATAGATTAGAACATGCTGGTATGCCAGCATGTTCCATAAAAAAAAACAGATGCAAAGGAAGGATAATAAGAGCAGATCACTTTTAATGATTCCTTATAAAGATCAATAAAATATGATGCTAGTTCAGTCACTCTAAATTATATATCACTGACCAGATCAGCGTAGTGGAGCAATTCGAGTCTGTTGGTGGCGAGAACCACGGTGGCGCCGACGCGCGCTGCGGGCAGCAGGCCGCGTGCCACCACGTGGCGGGCCAGCGGGGCGTCCAGCGCGGCCAGCGGCTCATCCAGCACCAGCAGACGCGCGCCGCTGTATACCGCGCGCGCCACGCACACTCGCACGCGCTGCCCGCCCGACAGCGGCGAGCCCCCGCGCCCTAGCTGTGTGCGGTCACCATCTACACACATACCATATATATTTAGGTAACCTTTAACATAAAGGCTGTCTTATAAAAATGTGTATAGCCACAAGCTAGTATGTCCCTACAGCAACAGTTCCATCCGACCGTCAGTCAGTGGTCAGTGACGGTTTAGCATTTTATGGCTCGACACAAACTGTGAGTCGTGACCCACTGGTGAGCCACGAACCCGATTTTGGGGATCTCTGAGCTCGAAAACTCCATAAAAACCTTATTACCTGGTAAGAGTTGGAGATCGGGACGCAGCGCGGCAGCGCGGAGAGCGCGCGAGTAGTCCGCGGGGCTCCAGCGACTACCGAGCAGAATGTTTTCGCGGATGGAGCCTTCCACCAGCCACGGCGGCTGCCCTGCGTAACTTGCGCTGTACTCGCTGTAGAAAAAACGATAATAAATAGACATCATCATATCATTGACATATTGACACAGCAATTCTATCATTCTTAGAAAGTCCATTGCTGGAATACATTCATTATACATTAATAATTTATATTTAATTGCGATGTTAAGGGTAGGAAAAAATGTTTTAGACAAAGTTTGATTCCCGATAAACCTTTGCAAAAGTTTATTTTCCTAGAAAAATTCGCTATAAATTGAATTGTTATAAGCTACAGACTTTCAGTGTTGAGAATCTTTACAAATATATATCAATAATGTGGGTAGAATTAAAATAATAAGTATGTCGTTAGTCGTTACTGGTGCTTAATAAAATTATCGGCTTTCTACTTGAAAGTGATGATAACATCGTTGTAGTTAATCAATAATACTAATCACCAACATCACCAATAACGTAATGGTTAATTTAACAGCTAGAGAAAATGTACAAGTTGGCACACAATGCACAGGACATTAAGTAAAAGTGAGAATTGAATTTTCTTTGCACGCAAATCTATACTTTCTTACCCATTCCAACTCACGTCTCCTCTTTCGAGATGCATTTCTCCTAGCATAGCGGACAGAAAGGACGACTTGCCCGATCCAGTTGACCCCACAACCATTATGAGTTTTCCTTTAAATATTACCAAACTAATTAACAACAATAATGAACATATAGATATGTACATTGGCTATGTGACGTTATGATCACGCTTACCAACTGGGATATCTAAATCGTCAACATCGAGCCAAGAGTTATCTCTCATCTTCCACGAAAATGCAGCATTTTTTAATTTTATAAGGTATTCTTGATGTTTGCAAGTCGGTTTATTATCTTCGAAGAATTGATCTTCACATTCCACATCAATATCTTTACTTGTATCGTCTTGTTCCGTATAATTGCTACAGTTTGGAGCTAAGGCCGTAGCGTGGTTAGAAATCACATCAGTTGTATTTTGTCCGCATCTATCTTCTTTTGCGTTGTTTGATTCAGGAAGATCTAAAAAGTCCTTGATTCTGTTTGTACTTACCTGAAATAGTGTTATGAATTAACTGTTTCTAAAAAGTAATTCATATAAACCTTTTTTAATACAATCTGCCGTACCATAGCCTGAATCACCATGAGCACCGTCACAGGCAATATTAGAAGAGGTATTGCTAATTGATTAAACAGCGCCAATCCGGCTAATACATTCACTACTGTTAAACCTTCACCCTTGTCTAAAAAATATAACAGCGTATAAGTCACCACCGTTACGAGTATGGTAGATGCTTGTGTCGTAAAGGCTGTGAAAATATTATAATAACATTTTATATTAACGATTATCCATGAAAAATGTAAATTTGATATATGTTTCTGTACATACTTACTCAGAATTCCCCAATATACAGAATCCTTATTTAACATTCTCAATTCCACTTCTCTTAATTGCAAAATTTTCTCATTAAACAAGTCTTCCCATACATAAAGTTTAATAACGTTCATGCCTTGTAAGATCTCCGACATTTTGGAGACTCTGTGATCTGTGCATTTTGAAATATCCTTGGAATTATCCGAAAGCTTTTTACCGATGTAAAATTGCAACGGAGTTATAAGAACTACGCTAGTGGCGGTGCCTATTATAGCGCTAACACCTAATTTTGTATAAAGTAAATACAAAATAACAGCTACCTAAAAAGGGAACATAAAAAATAAAAAAATAATAATGAAAATGTTAATAATTGATATAATAAAAATTGTACTCACCTTTAGAGGTATGGCCCAGATGTAATGGCACACCCAGACACATGACATAACATTGTACGTATCTTGAGATATTAAGTTGGCGATGAGACCGGACTGCGAAGGCGCAGCGTCGTCAGTGTTCTGCAGTAGGGGAGATTCTTCGTCTATTTCCGATTCTGTCGAGGACCATGATGCTAGTCGCATGCATTTGTCATACACCATACTCTATTAGAAAAAACAAGCTGAAAAATGTAATCTGCATGTCGCCAAACAATATATTCTCCCTAATGTTAATCAAGCGCTTTGTGAGTGTAGACTATTCTTTAAATAAAAATTAGATCATTTGACAATATAAGGCAATTCGTTTCTTCGCTAGTGCTATAGAAACACACAAAGTACGATTTATCAGTGTTTATTCATAAATGACATCACACAGTTAATTCAGAGGACGCGGTAAGTATTTAAAGCAGGCCAACCGTTAAACTATCTAACATTCAAGGTTGATGATTACAAAATATGGAGCTTCTAAGCGTTATTTATTCATTTCATCATAGTTTTAATGGTTTTATTGTACTTGCTTGTAACGCGGTCTTCAATCTCGTTCCTTCCACCGTCACTAAATGTGTAGAATTTTGCGAAAGTATTCCTTGAATAACTAACGCTATTGTCACGAGGAAAAGCATAACATAAGCGTTTTTTACGAATTCTTGCAGGGTTACTTCCAGTTCTATTTCATATGTACTATCAGAATCTTCAATATACTTGACTATAACGGCCAATCCCAGGGGTGGGATGAGTCCGACGAGATCTCCAAATAATTTCAATAGTCCAGCAATGTAAAAATTAGGCCATACTGTTTTTATATAGACTCGCCATATACTGTCGCTTTTATCATTTAACTTTGTCCCCTGAAATAAGCAATCGAGACTGAGAGAAAACTTTAAGGTTTTAGAATATTTGTTTATAGGTTGACGCAACGGGCTTAACAAACCTGTTTATGTTTACGATATATTCTTTTAAATCTTGCATATATGCTCGATGATTCTTCATCATTCGGCAGCTCACCAAAATCATCCTCATCGTGAGCTGTATCACACCATCCTTTATATAACAAGGAATTTAACCAAAAGAATGTTATTTTTGAATAGAAATGAGTTTCGTTGTGCTTGTAAGAGATGTTGTCTTTAGTAAAAGATTCTTGAAGGCCGTGATTACGTTTTGTGACCTGTAAAAGTTTCATAAAATTACTTCTCAATTGTGTTAAATATATTAAGCAAAGCATATGTGTGCAAGAGATGTAGACATAGAACATAGTGCGGCGTCGGACACTGTAAACGGGACGACGGCGCCAGATAGTGCCACGCAATGAATGTTTTCAGGCGTCGCCGGCGGCTATATGAAACTACGGCGATAGGGTTGCTTCTGCTACGCAGATTGTTTATTTTATATAAGTGATAAATTTTGTATAACGTGAAGGTCAATTTCATACATCTCTTGAAACTTGCATATTTTTATGATATTTCTAACTGTGAGATGAAAGACATAGTTGAGACATAGGGCGCACGTCTAGCGCCGTCGATGATGATTACCGACATCAAGGAATCCCTTTCTTATATTAACATATTTATTTTTTTCAAAAACCGAATCTTCGAATAGTAAATTTTAGTTTTATTGTGATATGCAGTGTAGATGTGTACTTGATTTAATTAATTTCGTTTGTTTGTCCTATTCAAGTGGTCAGAGATTAAGAGTTCTTTAAAATCTTATGAATGATTCAAGAAACCCGCACCCCTTGCGGTGTTATGAGTCATCGTACGAATAATCTTTGTCCAGTAATAATGAACCGTTAGATGTGGATACGTGAAGTTAATGTTTGATACATTTGATAGAAATTTACACTTATCACGTGGTATTTTAATTCAGAATAAAAATAAGTGTGTTGATCTCGCGAGTAATGTAACTCTTAGGAACCAGTTAAGGTTTGTTGGCGTTGAGCCATTGTGTAATTCGTCAGAGGTCAACATCCTTGTCTTGGCCATGATCAGTGTGTAGTTTTACGGCACATATATCAATCAAGCACAGTTAAATAGTCATATGATAAAGAAAAGTGTTGTGTATATATTTTCATTCTTTCAAGTTATTATACGCATTTTTATTATGAAGCCTTTTTTAATTAAAAGTCAACACAACATTAGACGGCATTAAAACTGACTTTTAATTTGAAACTACTTATTGTACGCCCGTATGTTTAAATAACTAAATTAATTAACGAGAGAATAATTTGAATGAAGAGTACAATATATGATGGGTACTTTGTATTCCAGGCGTCTGCCGTTCCAATACAATTGCCGATTAGACAAAGAGCATTGTTTGCGTGGTTCCGATTCATCGATTATTTATAATGCCTGCTATTGTTGTTCCCAAACTACATATCATATCGTAAACGTGGATACGTCTTCTTTAATGGATACGTGTATTTTGACGTACCTCAGCCATGTATTTATCTTGCAAATGGGTTATCTACCTATTTAGTATTGGAAAAATTGCAGACATATGAAAATGACCCCCGTTTGACAGAAGGGAAAACACAAAGGAAGGGGATTTGGTATTGTACTCAATATTGCTTTGCTCTAACTATATTTCACGTAATACATACGTAACTCGGAAAACATTCCTTAGCTCCATTCTGATTCCAAATGTGACGACCGTTTCTGAACCTTATTTATCATGATGACATAAACACAGGATGTATTTGTATAAACTCATGACACATAATATAAATTAAACCGAATCCTCTAGGAAATTCGCGGCGTCTATTTTTGCTCTTGAGTAAATGCCGATTTTATTTAGAAGGATATTTATTTTGGCCTTTGCATTTGTCACCCGAATTAATTTGGGTTGAGGAATGCGATAAAAAATTGTAATGGCGTCGGCGCCATGAACATGCGGCTCGTTATCCGTTTCCTCTGATGGTACCTCGCGGTTAACGAACACATGTTAAAGTATCGAGCCATTTATTACTTTGTATAAAGGACTTTATTTTTAAGTCGATTTAGAAAACTTTTTGGATACTTCTTTGTCTATTCAGATCAATCACAATTTATTTTTGGTTGTACCCATTGGTCGAAATACGCCATCATTTTAGTGTTATTAATTTTTGAACATAGATACTTACAATTAATATTTGGGCTTTAACTGGTCTTCCTTTATAAAAATTAAATATACTGACTCTCGCATACTCCCGTGACGTCAATATAAAAAAAACAAAGATTTCACTTCATACATTAACATTTAGATTCTCGAATGAATAATTGACAAACAATTTGGGTTCTACCAACATCTTGCGTTGAATCATACCGGAAAGACTAAGTAAGGCGTCGCTTACAGTAACATTGGATCATCTCGCTATATATATAAAAAGGACTTCGGTCCATACTACCCATAGATTGCAGGTGATTTAAGATCTTTAACGATCCTATCAAACTTCGTTTTGTGTTGTATTTTCATCAATAGCAATATATATGACGTTACATATAGAACTGTGAGCGAAATAGAAGAGAGTACAATCAAATGAAACTTACCTCATCATAGAAGCAAATGCAGTCCACAATCGATATCAGCAATGCCAGCACAGTTGTAGATCCTTGAACATATAGCTGCAAGTGAGTATACGAGGCTCCGGAGAGGAGATGATGCCAAAGTATGGAGGCTGCAGCCGCAGTAGATAGCAGCCAGTATATCGCGAGGTAGAGCAGCGGTGCGGCCGAGCGCCGGGACCAGAGCAGCGTGTGCAACGTGCAGGCTGCAAGCCAAGCCAGTAGAGCGGTCAGCGCGTGCGCCAGCCGCACCGTGTCCGGCCGCAGCGCCGCCACCGCCACGCCGCAACAGCACGTCACCCCCAACAGGAGGCTAACGGTCCCCCGTACATTCTGACCGCGCCAATGGTTGCCGTGCCTAGTAGAATAGGTACTGGACTTGTAACAAATTAATATTAATAGGTCGATTTGACCTTGGAAGGAAGACCTCCTGTGACAGAACTACAAGCGGTTAGAAACGTTAAAAATAGATTAACGAGTATATTTTCCTCTTAATGACATAACATATGTAACAGTCATTATTCAAAGGTATTTAAAAAAGGAAAATTACTTTTTTATAGAATACTAGTGACCCACCCCGGCTTCGCCCGGGTACCACTAATTATGTTGATCCGATCGTTACCAAACACTGGAATCTGCCGATTTGGACAATCCCTGTAAATTTCATCGAAAACAGTACAGCCGTTTCGGAGTCTATAGGTCTATAGAGATCGTACATACTTCGCTTTTAATATACTATTTTTTTCATAAGAACTTTCCTATGTTCTTTCTAGTACCTCCAAGAATATGTGTACAAAGTTTCATGATGATCGGTTGAGTAGTTTTCGCGTGAAAGCGTAACAAACAAACTTACATTCACGTACAGCCGGTGATAAATGTGAAGTAAATCATCGGCGAACATCCACTACACCAGAGGAGCTGTAGATGAACTGCAGTCTTTTAAGAAAAAAATATGCTCTTTTCATGAATAACCCTAAGTCGTATTGATTAGGAAATACCGTTGGAGATGATTCGACAAGTGCGAGTCAGGAAAAAGATTTTGATATGATTTAGCATAATGTTGGTAAGTGTGTATATGTGGTGATATACCAGCGCGGTCGTACTGGAGTGCAGCAGCAGATGACGGCAGCGGCGAGCGTGGCGCAGTACAGGTGCAGCGCATGCAGCGCCGCCGCCAGCGCGTACGCCGGGCACGTCGAGTCCTCACGCCCGCACACCGCCTCCATTCTTCCTTATACTACAATATTGCGAAGATTGTGGAAAATCTAGTGTGTACATTTTTGTATCATTATACCAGTCACATACTTTATTTATCACTTTAGAAAAGAAGAAAATTATTCGTAACGAATTAAGTCCAGAACAAGTCATTGCCAATTTTAGTATCCACTAAGCTTAAAGGACAGGATGAAGACCCCTCGACCACCAGAAGGTCACTTCAATACTGTGCTATCGCTGCGTTTTCTGATAGAACTTGTTAACTATACTTTGAAGATTACTATTTTATAGTTGGCTGAATGTGTAATTAAATTAAAATACAAATGTACAAACCATAATAATCGTGTATTTGTTTTAGGGTTTTGCAGTACCTAAATACCTATCTATGCACGGAGCTATGTATACGATTCAAATAAAAGAACAATAAAATTTATGCTGTTCATTATTTCTCAAAACAATGTGTTGGAAAACGTTTGTGAGAGCATTGTGCAGCATCAAGGTAAAATCTCTCGGCAGCGTGCTCTAGTACTACATTGTTACTTAGGACTACATTAAATTTATATTTTGCTTGTAAATCGAGTCATAATAGTGAAAGAGTATTTTTGAAATACAAAAATATCATTGTTATATTATTTATAGGAACGTATACATATTTCGCTAACACTCACATAGAGTGTTAGCGAAATATGTAGGTTAACAAATAACATGAGATTTTAAATCTTTTAAAATGTATATAAAACGAATGAAATGTAATGAAATCGTGACAAGAGCTTTAAATACGACAGGTTTTGTACTTCTTAAGTTAAGATGCAGCGTCCTTCATTATTAAAAAATAATTAGTAATTAGCTATGTTAACAAAATAACACCCATTAGGCCGATGTGCCCTCCCCCTACCGGGTTCCCGACTTGAACCTCGGTGAACCAGGGCCAGTCCGTGGTGTAGGACCGGCCAGAAGTGGCCAGTCTCCTTATCTCACATGACTAAGCGGGGTAACACCGCGGATGAGACAGCGCCGGTGGGGCTACGAGGGCGAAAAGGGGGAGACAGTTTTTCGAGAGGCCGTTAACCCTACCCCTTTGTAGCCGTTTGTGGTCGGCTGCGGACCTAACGCCAAATCCATGCCCTCAGGTGACGGGTTCAGGGGTATCGGTCACCCATAAGTAATGGCCGTATTGGGGGCGCGCTTGGTTGTCCGGCACAGCTTTCTGGATGAGAAGTGGCTGGCGTAGGCGGCGGCGCGAATGTGAGCGAGAGCGTCCCCGTTTCCCTTCCTACATGCGCAGGAGGTACATTGTGCGATTTTAGTCTGTGCGAATCCGACACAATCAACTCTTGCCCTCGCAAGGATGGTAGCGATCCTTGAATTTCAATCTCAGGAGTGACGTCTCTGGTTGATGTTTCCGATTCTTAAAGGCATAGTATTAGTATAACAGATATAACAACAGAGCACTAGAATTAATGTAACAGTAATAGCCGCTGATGTTTTGACCGAGGTCGTATAACATTCAAATTCCCTTTGATATGTTCAGTATCAATCATATAAATGGTTTACAAAAGTACTGTATTATGTTAATGCAAAATACAGTTAAGTCTGTACTTTACTTACTTTACTTTTTATATAAAATAGTATTTACATTTATACTAGTACGCGTAAAAAACTATCGAATATTTTTCGGTTGTTCCAGAACGATTTAAATATGACGCTTATATAATGCCAATGAAACGACTGGAAGCGAATTGAGTTCAGTAATCATTTTATACGATTGAAGCTTAATTAATTTACTATTCAATATACGTACATGTTTTAAGTTTTAATTTGAAATTAGTTCAGAACACTTGAAATGTAAAAAGATGTGTCATTATTTGCTATTTGTTTATTTTTTATATACGATTTCAAATTTATAAAATGAATGTAAATACATTTAAACTTACCGTCAAAACAGATCTTTATGATATGCAGTTCGCGTGACAGGCAGGCAGTACACTTACCACATAAATCGAATATTTTTATTCACTGTTTTAAATTGTCAGGTGAGTTTTCGTGGCATTGCAGCGAATGTTTGGTTCTTTTCGCGTAGTGCGTGTGTGTGCGCGTGGCGTGAGCGGATACGACATATATGACATGTCTCCACGCGCGCCGAAACTGTACTGAACTGACACTGACTGAGGCGAGTCGACGAGCTGCTGTGCTGTGGCAGCGGTGACACTACTCGTGTCGCGAACCGCCGCAGCACCAATTAAAAAGCGTCGCGTCGCGTGCAAATAAACCTTGTGGCCAATGTCCGCTGCAGCAAGCGTGGCGGCCGGCTCCGAGTACTCGCACGCTGCATTTACATTTACGCTAATTCATTGAGCGCGTTGCTACTAGTTTTGCAGTTATTGGCCCTTTATGCGGACAAGAGGAGCAGAGAGCAGGGAAAGCTTATCGCTAAACGTTCTAGTTTCTGTAACCTTGTTTCAAAGATTTATATACGTTTCAGGTAGCCCTATGTTTTCATACGATTAATTCACATAGAATCATAATTACGAGGTTCAATTACAATTAAATTTAAGTAACACAACTATAAATTAGATAGTCATTCAATCGATGTCTTAAATTGTTCAAACACCAAATAAAACACGTTGGATCACGATCTTAGCAGATTTGATTGTAATGTACAACCTAGCTGGCCCGGCAAACTTCGCTCCGCCCTACAATTAATAGATGGTTGACTATTTTGGCGATAATGGCTTACACATAAGAGATATATGATAAACATTTCCATTATACGTGTAACTCTCGTGTAACAATTTTTGCAGCGCTCGCTATATTACCTCGCATATGGCAGAATGTTTTCGTCCTTATTTGACATTTATCGTAATATTTTGATTAATTCACACAATATATCTATAAATTAAAGCCTATATGTTATTCTGATATATAAGCTATAATATTGTAAAGTTTCATTAAATACATCCACACATCCATACTTACAAACTTTCGCATTTATAATATTGGTAGTATTATTGTAAAGTTGATCCATACATAGGCAAATAAAAATATTTATGTATGTGATAAGTTGTGTCCAGCGGACCTATAACATTCAGTACAAGTGCTGAACCACCATTGTGGGCACGAGAAGCACTACCAACCCTACCAAAAATAGTCTAACGCGGCAAAAGAGGTTTTCAATAAGCATGTTGATGACGTTGTCGTTGATGCGCATGTCGATCTCGCGAACTTATAAGATTTTCCTCTACCAAATATTATCTAAAGCGGCTTAAGAAGTTTACACTTCAATAAAGTACGCAAGCAATTTTTATTATTATTTCCTGTTTAAAGCAACCTCTGTGACATTGCAGTTAACGAGCGACGCTTTCGATACGGCGACGCGTATTTCTGTTTACAATTTCAAGGGTTTTTAACTTTTTGCGCGGAACCCTAATTATTTTGCTTAAATTAATGTAAAAAAATCTTAACCTGAAATTTGAATCCTTTCAATATTACCTATCTTTTAGTAAAAGTTCCGTTCATATCGGTTCAGTCATTTCGAAGATTACGCGGAAAAAATAGTATATTTGTTGTAAGTACCATATGTATGGATATAATGTATATTCAGTTAGGAAAGTTTATTTTACAGACACTTCAGTTTTATTTATCTGTATAGACTAGTGTTCCTCCGACAGCTTTGCCCACGTCGACCGTGGAACTATACAAGATCTTGGCTAGGACGTCTTATCTATACATTTAATATTTCTATGGCTGGGGGCTTTTATAAATGAAATAAAACCCAAAACAGTGAGTTTTTGTCTGGTTTTCTGTGTCTGCTTGTCTGTGCATTTGTTTCCGATAATCTCAGAAACGGCTAAACCGATTTGGGTGCGGTTTTCACAAATGTATTGTGGTAAGCTTCACTTAAAATTTTGTCTTTGTTTTATCTCAATCGGTTTATACAAGTTATATCAATTTAAGGATATCGATATCGATAAATGATACAAAATAGCTGTTCAGTAGTACTAAAAAGTTGAACGTTTAGTTATAAATGTTAGTTGTATTATGATCTTTAAAATGACTAAAGGAGGAAGGAGCAAGGAGGGTTGGCGTTAGGCAGGCCGATAGTAAAAACTGTACCAAAAACCAGAACCAATAGAGCATGGATGACGGTCACAGTTTAAATAATCATATGTGGTTGTTAAACTATACTACGGCCATACTGTGTCGACCCCATATACGAGGGAATAGGGCGGGGTGTTGATGATAAGGTTACGGTAGTATTAAGTAGAAAATATCATTTCGTTTAAGTAAATTTGCAGGGCAGATGGATACCGCGGGGTACAGCTAGTATTATATTTTTTGTATAAATCTCCTCTTTGTAGAAATGCACTACATCGATTATGAGTCTCGAACTCGTACTTAGCCGTTTCGGGTGACCATAAATACTCCTTTCAGGGCTGGATTCGCTCCTAGGTCAGTATATCAAGGCATAGTATATTGCTACAGTACGGATTTTGAAAATTCGAATCTATGTCAGCTTTTTTAACTATAATTTTAATTATGACCGAAAGTGTTGGCACAATAAGGTACTTATGCATTTCTAAGTGACAATAGTAATAACCGCTAATAACGATACTCCCCGCTGACCTGGATACGCATCATTGACATTGCACACGCCGAGACATGAACATATTTAGTATATTGTTCAGTTCGTTCACACTATAACTTACTAGCTGGCGTGCAGCGACTAGTGATACTAGTGACTGTATGTACTTTATGAATGTTACGTAATTATGTTGACGCGATGGCGACTTAATTCACTGGATCACCAGCAGGGCTAATCTGGACATTTTTTGAAAATCTATCAGAAATCGGCCCCGCTGTTTCAGAGTCTACAAACTCTGCGTAATCAGTCATCAAGCGCAAAAGTAAAATCTAAAGTGGCACATACCTGCCTAGTAGTAGCTAGTAGCCAGTAACCTGTATAGGTTACTGGGCTATCAATACTTTGGTGTATAAAAATCATATTATCAATCAAACTTATTATAAATTCGATTATTGCCCGATCATATCCTGGCCCGGCTGTTGTGTCTGTCCGAGAGACAGGAAATAGAAATAGTAAACCAATCACAGACGTATCACATGAATGTGACATTCTCAGGCTTAAACGTAATGTAATGTTACGTAAAAATGTTAACTTCGAATATACTGCGATATGAAGACAATGTTTTATTGTTTCTTCACCACGTGCTGTGAAACATTCGACGATAATATCCAAAGGAATTAATTGTAAATCGTCATTGACAGAGGAAAATACAATGTATGTATACTACATCCCTAGCTAAAACAACGACAGTCTTCTGTCGAGTAGACTAGATTTTCTAATTCTAAGAAGATTAACTGCAAAAGGCGTTGGACGACGACAGCCGTGATGAATATTACATATTACTGCCGATAATCCGTAGTAATTGAACTTCAAAAACTAATAGTTTTGTTATAAAATATTGTATTTCTTTCTATAAATTATATATTACTAGTTTATTCAAATAAATACAAATTAAAAGGCACTAAAATGGAGTTACGTTGTTTGCGTACAAGTTAAAAGTCAATGTCCCAGCCGGAAGTCTCGTCCGGCGGTAGCTTGTCCTTGGGGTACTTCTCGAAGTTACTGAGATCAAAGTCGCTGGAGACGGGTTGGATCAGAGGGGCCTTTATTTTCTTTTCCCGGAGACCATCCCAGTCGAAGCCAAGGAACCATCTGCAAAAAAGAGAGAAGTAGTAATCAAATCGGATCACAAATGGAGTCTATTATAACCTACTTCTATGAATAGTGTCCGCCAGGTCTTAGACCTAGAGATAAAGGCTACCAGCGCGAGTACAACATTGTTTTCATTGATTATACCAAGGCACTTGACTCCTTGTACCCCGAAAAGATATGGAAGTCCCTAAAGGAACAAGGAATCGATCAAAAATATATCCGCTTGATAAAAAATGTATATAGTCGTAGTACCGCGAGAATCCAACTAGAAAAGAAAGGTTAACCATTTAGAGTAGGAAAGGTTGTCAGACAAGGAGACCTTCTATCTCCAAAACTATTCTAATTATTATTAAACTAAACTATTCTCGAAACAATCTTTACGGGTCTTAACTGGGAAAACCTCGTAATCAATGTCGACGAAGCCTAACACACTTTATGTTCCCAGACGATATAGTGTTATTTGCTGAAACACCAGAAATGATACATAGCATAACACCGGATGAAAGTAAGATGATAGGTATAAAGTTAAGCCCAGAGAAAACGAAGCTTATGACAAACGCAAAGAGAACTACCACACGTCTAGGAAATAACCAAATAGATTACATTGACGAATACATATACATATATGGGATTAGCTAATAACACAAGAGGATCCTATACACAAAGAAGTTGAGAGAAGAATAACAAATGGCTGGAAGTGATACTGTAGTCTAGGAGAGGCCATGAAAGACAAAACTCTTCACATTAATGTAAAGAAAAAACTTATCAACACGTGCGTACTCTCTGTGTTAATGTATGGCAGCCAGACATGGGCTTTAACCCAAAAACGACAAGAAAACTGGATACCTGCCAACATACAATAACCGAATAAAAAGCCATGTCATTTGAAAAAAGACTTTTTCATAGACATAACAAACAAAATCAAAGGAATCAAATGGCCATGGGCAGGGAACATGATAAGAGGTCAAGAGAAATGGAGAAAAAATGTGCCACGATGGTACCCTAGAGAAGGGAAAAAGAAAAGGGGCAGACCATTTAGAGTGGCTCAAGATAGACAAGAATGGAAAAGGTTGGAAGAGGCCTTTACCGATTGAATAGATTAAGATTACTTTAGATACAAAAGTATACTTGTTTATACACACTCATAGTTTTTAGTTCTTAATACTTTGTAAATATCAAATGATATACCAAGCGTTATGTCAGTCTCTATTATCTTATTGCATAACAACCTGGGGTGGGACCTCAAAAACAATACTTTTAAAACTTGAAAGAGCCCAACGTGCTGTACTCAAAACTGCCTATTTCCTTCCATACAGATATCCAACTAAGGATCTATATACAAAATGTGGAGTAAAAACCGTACGCCAACTATATATTCTGAACACGGTAACAAGAAAACACTCCGAGTTATATTTCGATCCAAGTGCCCTAACAGAGAAAAGGCGCAAATTTGCAGTTTGTCACATAAAAACCCACTCTCGATTCTCACAAAAGTCATACTCCTTTCTAGGGGACTATTTATACAATAAACTGAATAAAATTTTAAATTTATATCCGCTAACTAAACGATTATGTACAACCAAAGTTTCAAAATGGCTAGACAGCTTAGATTATGAACATACTGAAAACGTACTTCATATAATAATGTAGAATTCGTATTTTTGTTTTATATTTGAATATACCCACGAACAAACACACACAGACACACACTCACACACACAAACACATACACACATGCTCACATACACATTCTTATAAAATTAAAGATATGTATAATGTTTTGATCCCCTTGTAACCTAAATGTTGTAAGATTATATTAGTTAGATAAGATTCGCGAGGCGAGGGCCTGGTGATCCATAACACAGGGTTATCCCTAGTATAGACACCAGTCCCCTGCTTAATAAAGTTGTAACGACTATACATAATGTATTATTGTTATGGGATAAATAAATTTTATTATTATTATTATTATTAAATATCAAGTTGGTCTAAATAAAGGGCTTTATTATTATAATTAATATATGAAAAGTAAGAACTTAATCTACGGTCGTAATATTTTTTACAGCAGTGGCATCCATCAGAACGCTGGGCTGGCTAAATAGTAGCTATTTGAAAAACCTATATTGCTCTATAACGTAACGTGCCGCGGTAGTGGCTGGCGAGTACCAGAAGTGACTAGCTGCGATTGAGTTAATACGGAAGTACATAAAACTGTTGGGAGGCAATCATAATTGTCTGTACCCGGGTTATTTGGTCATCAATTTAACAATTTTTTAATCAGTTATATCTATATCTGTATGGTCAGCCTGATCCCTGATGATGATGATGAACATGATACTTAGACAAGTCATGAACATGCACATTTAATGTAATCCAATAACTGACGACTTTAATAGGTCGTAAGTAACATATTACATGAAAAGTACGTATTCTAAAATAGCTGCGAATGCGCTTGAATTGACTTATAACTTATTCCTTAACCTCGTTTGTATTAATCGCTCGACTAAATTATCATTCAACTTTGTAATTTAAAACTAATGCCATAGACAAGGCATACAAATGGTAAGAAAGTATATTTTATACTGTGGCTTTAGAATGTTTAGAAAGCAGCGGTACAGGGAGAAGATTTCGAAAGTCGGACGTGTTTTCTCTCCTTTTACGATAGTAATCAATCATAAGATATGTTTTACTGCACTGTATAAACAAGTGGAGTTGTGATTTACAATCGATCGTGCTGAATACAAGTGACGGCTACATTGTGCTCTTTTTATTTGCAAAAACCCTCAAGATACTTACAAATTGCAAGAATTATTTCTTGCAATCTGTAAGTATCTATTTCAAGTGAAAATATGTTAGATTTGTGCGTGTTGCCACAAATTTATAACCAAAATATTTTTAAACAGTGGTAGAGTTCGTGACAAAAATATCTGTTGCCCGAATGGGCCGGCTCGACCGGAAAAATACCACGCCCTCACAGACTACAGGCGTGAAGTAGAAGTATTCTACTTTTTGTTTGATGAGTGAGGTACCATATCAGTCTTCCCTCCTTTCCTAATAAGGATAGGATGGGAAGGGGAAGAGGATTGGAGGGGGAATTTTCTCTACGTTTCAAGACATTTCGTATTGACAAACACGCTGATCACTGTACAACATTCTTTACGCATGTAACACATAATCTGCGAAATCATTGTATTCAGTATTCGGGAGACGTATAAAACACCCGAAGTCTTAAATGTTGTTTCTGTTTCTAATTTATTCTCTTTTTCTAATTTATTTTCTTGTTCTGCGCCACAAGTGTCTTGATTTGTGGAATAGAAACTTTGGCTAGGTTTCTGTATTCTTAGAAATGTTTAGATATGAAAGATCTCAAAATGTTTAAAACCCGAAGGTTATATTACGTAAAATGAAATCATAAATAATTCAAGGTGAAACGTTAACCAAATTTTATTGCAGCCCGTAAAGAAACTAAATCCCAACGTTCCGTTTAATACCTTTGTCGTTTTATATATGTATGCAGCTCTAATTGAGGCGATCAAGGGTCCCCATCCGAACGAAATGACAGGATGCAGGAAATAACGTATATATATAAGAGCACAGATATTGGAGTTTTTGACGATGATTAAGCGAAAGTTATCTTTTCATTTAGTTAGTTATTGTTATTAAAATACATGTAAAACATAAAAATGCTTTAAATACTTAAAACCAAATTTAAAAGTTATCATGATTTGGTAAAAATAATCGTTATCTGCTTAATTAACTAGGATTGAGCGACTGACTCGCGGCGTACGACTACGTTATAAGTGCAAAGTCTAATTAAATTTTGAAGTTCATGTACATATGTAACTGCGTAATAATAAAGAACTCGCTAACTATGATATTATGCAGAAAAAATTATGAGTAGAAAAAAATCATCACGGCCACTTATTTGTCTGGATGTATATAACAACAGATTGAGGTCGATAATTTATTCTTCTGAACATTTTGATTACATAAATAGGTATATCTGGTCATGGTGCGTCATAGAGGCGGAACGTAATCAATTGAAGGTATTATTATTGGAAACAAGGTCATTTAAACACAGCACGCGTTTAAATTAATGGTTACCTCAGATAATTAAACTTGATCTGAGACAACAGGACGTCACATATATCGTAATTATTTTAAACAAAGACTGACATCTCTTAACATTCTATAATCCTTGGCGACAGATTTTGTGTTCTAATATATTTAAATGAGCAATTCTTGTGTAATATTATAATAATAATTATAAGTGAGTGAGTCACTTAGCCATGTTATCTCCGGTTGTTCGGCTCTTTCTAACACTGAGTACCTGCACAGGCACAACCTAGTAGCCAGGATTCTCCATCAGGAGCTCGCTCTGAAATATGGTCTCCTGGATGTGAGACTGTCTTATTACTAGTATTAGCAGAAGCCGTGCTCAAAAATATTCGCGCCAGGCTTTACCGGGACCGGCCCATCATAACGGACAGGACTATTCTCACGAATAAGCCTGACATCGTGCTGATGGACCGGGCACAGTCCAGGGTGTTATTGTTCGACATAACCATATGACGAGAACCTCGTGAACGCCGAAACAGAGAAAAAGAGGAAGTATTTGGACCTGGCGCACGAGGTGACCGACATGTGGGGTGGTTTGCCGACTGAAATAATCCCGATAGTTGTTTCTGCAAACGGGTTAATCCCTCTGAACATCTGAGGCGCCTGGGACTCCGGGACGGTGTGCTCCGAGCCCAAATGCAGATAGCGGTGCTTCTCGACACAACCCGAATTGTCCGCCGGTTTCTCTCCCTTTCCCCCTAACCCTTGGCCGTCTGGTCTCCCCTGTCGAGGGAATCCCGTCTGGTTAGGATTTATTTATTTTAATTATGTATTTGTTTAATGTATCGTATATATCCATACCCAACCAGACGGAGACAAGATTTTAACCAGCACATAATAATAATAAATCAGCCGTCTTTAATCTACCACGCCGGCCCAGTGCGGCTTGGTGAATGTCACATGTCTTCGAATTTGATGGTTCGAAGACATGCCGTTTTCCTCACACCATTTTGGGAGAAGTGGTGATGAAATAAATTACACAAAATAAAGCGCCTGCCGCCTGGGTTTCGAACTCGCGACCTACAAGTACGTAAGTCGGGGCCCAAGGCACTGCGCCATCACTGCCCATTCATGGAGATATATTAGGTCTTTACCTATGAAATTGCCGTTCTTCAGTATTGGCCATTTTAAACCAAAAAAAAGTTTTGATTGGTTCCCGCGACTTTGTTTGGGTCTATACTAATACTAGTATAGCAAACAAAGTCGCAGGCTTTATGAAGGTTGCGTGATGTGTTACATCTATATTACATATTTTTTTTACATAAAATAAGAGATTTCTATTATTACGCAGGTGAGCACGAAAAAAGTTTTGTCTATTAGTTCCCTAAACGTTTAAAATATGGGACGAAAGTTTGTATGGAGAAACTACCCGTACAAAGCCGGCACCGGTCCGGTAGCTTTCTCGCTTCTCCGTCGTGGGATCTTTAAACATGAAAAATGTCCTCTTCTGTTATAATGTATGAATATACTTTAGGTTCGGTTACTTACTTATGATTTTTGATGTCAACGATGCCGTTTTTAAGGTAGCCGAGGCGCTCGGCAGGAACAGCCCGACACAGCTTGCGCACCAGCAGTTGCGCGGACTTGGGCACGCGCGGGTGGAAAGCGACGGCGTCGATGCCGCGCAGGATGAGCGTGTACGTCTTCATGTGGTCGCCGCCCGCCGCCCGGAACGGCGGCTTGCCCACTAACAGCTCGTGAATGAGCACGCCCAGCGCCCAGCAGTCAACCGCACGGTCGTGACCCTGCACAGTGACAATTTTAAAATTGTTCAAATACTCAAAACACATTTCTTTCCCACGTGCAATGCAGCATGTAGTTCAAACACATTTCTCACGTAAAGGTGTTACATCTATATCTGCACTCTCTGACAATGGGTAACATTCTCAACGTCAATAATGGTAAAGACAGCGATATTTTTATGCCGCAAACAGCTTACGGAATTATTATCAATATAGTCTAGATTTACCATTAGGATAATAAGTGCAATTAGTGCAATAACTTTAGGTGCGGACTCTGCATGAGGCCGTGGATTCGAATCCGAAATTCGATTATTGACGGTAAATTATCTCCTAGAACAATTTTAAGTCGGTTTGAATGATTAAATATTACGTAATAAAATATTTACATAATATGTTAAATAATATTATTACAATTTATACGCATTTACGACGTTGATATATGAATGTTAGCTACGAAAATCACATGCGAGTAGTGCATTGAAGGCCTTAACGATTTGATAAAGAATTTTATCGTAGTGTATGACTAAGTCTTACCTTGTTCAAAACAATTTCGGGTGCAACGTACTCCGGAGTACCTGCGAATGTCCATGTCTTGCTATTTTGGGATAATCTTTTTGCAAATCCGAAATCCACCTGAAAATAAATGTAATTGAACATCTCTTGGTATTTAAACTTCGGTATGGAAGGTGAACAGAGCTATCAAATATTTAATTTAAATTAAATGTTAAGATAACTGCATATTCACTATACTGTTATGTTATTTTACTTATCGATAGGTAGGGCAACTAACAATGGTATCTTTATTAGGATTTTTAAATAAACATTCTACGCTCGCTTTTGTAACCCGCACAAGTGACGCTGCGTATTTTAAGTCAATTTCACTAGCCTGTGCCATTTGATTTGAAATATAGTAATATTTTACAGACTGCTGTAAAATCATTTCTATATTTTATACGAGAGCGGACTAGCAAGCAACGCTTTTATAGGTAAAAATATGGTACGCTCATGGGCGTGTGGGTTGCAAGATGATATCAAGCAAAGATTGATGACACTGCCGCCGTTCGATCTGTAGAATAGTTATGATATTACCAGTTTAATATAGCCGTTTTTATCCAGCATCAAGTTTTCAGGCTTAAGGTCTCTGTATATAATGTCCTTTGAATGTAGGTACTGAAAGGCCTCGACGACGCAGGCGGCCACAAACCGCGCGATGTTCTCCGGGAAGTATCTTTGCTTTTGCAATATTGTCCATACATCGCCGCCCAGCACCGGCTCCATTAGGAAGTAGATAAATTTGTTGTCTTTGAACGTTTGATACAATCTAAAATTAAAAAGTCAAGGTAAGTCGCTGAGTAAAAGTGAAAATAAAAACATCGCGCCTTCTTAACATCAACAGGGTAAAGATAAAGAATTTGTCAACGAATTTTATTTGTTTTAAGGTTAATAAGTAATAATTTCGTCCCTATTGTATAATGTCAGGTCAATGAACTGATAATTTCTAGCCGTCCGGAGTGCAATGCGGGATCTCTGAATATTAAACTGTCCAATCGCTTAGATATCATCGCTTTTATTTATCGACACTTCTCTAGTAATCACGTATAAACATAATGATATTTGACTCGTACAAAAAATATTTATTTGAAGACGTCATTTCAAAAGTTTTTGCTTTATCTTATCTCGTTGCATTTAAAGCAAAAACATTCCCCCAACTAATTGGGTAAAGATGTTTTCTTAGGTGTAAAAATATTGAAGATATCCATATCGCAAATTAATACACATGTATTATATGACTATTCATATTAGGATTCTGGTAATGGAATGATATTTTTTACTTAAGTTTCATTGTTTAGAGCCTCGCTGAGTTAAAAGTTTAAGGAATCTAATTAAATCACTTTACGATGAAGAATTAACCTGCACACGAAAGGACTGTTGCACGTCATCATGATGTTCTTCTCATTGTAGGCATGCTCTTGTTGCTGCTGCTGCACCATGTCCACCTTCTTGAGGCACTTGAGCGCGAACGTGAGCGACGGCTGCGGCTTGTACTGTACAAGCTCCACCCGCCCGAAGCCCCCCACGCCGAGCGTGCCAATTATCTCCAAGTCCTTCAGCTCCACAAACTCGTACTCTTAAATTAAAACAAAACACTCACTAATTAATAATCATATCAAAGAACATCAAACACGCTTATGATCATTTCCATGGCTAACATTTCTGTTTTCCAGAGAGATTTGTATAACTCACCGCTTTTAACTTCAGAAGTTTTCTTCTGCTGAGAAGCTCGTGGGACGGCGTGTCGTATGTTCTTTAACTCTTCTAGGTTACCAAGTAGTTCAGTGAAGGGCCTGTAACATAAGAGTAGTGATAAATGAATTAATGTTCATCAAATTAAAAGCAATGTTAAGGTTGCTACTACGTTTTATACGGCATTTATAACAAAAATATTTATTTTAATTTTTTGTCTGTCTGTTTGTCCGGTTATTTCGGGTCATCCGAAACCGATTTGGATGAGACTTACTTTAAAATAGGTAATATTGTAAGGATTCAAATAGGCTAATTTAATATAATCAAAAGAATTAGGGATCCGCTTTTATTTGATTCCATGCAGACTAAGTCGCGGGTAACAGCTAGTGATTTATAAAATGGAGAGGACAAAATAATTTAGAATTATAAAAAAAATAACACATTACTGTTAATACATTTGTGAAAGAAGTTGTGTTGAACATTTAGTGTTAAACAGAGTAAACTGAACTGACCCTCGTTCTAGCGTGAGGCACTCTACGCCGGGCGGCAGCGCGGTGACCGTGGCGAGCCGGCGGTCCTCGTGTAGCAGCGCCTGCTCGCCGAAGTAGTCGCCGCGGCGCAGCGCCCCCACGCGCCGCTCGCCGCCGTCGCCGTCGCGCTTCGTCACCGCCACCGTGCCGCCGCGGATTATATAGAACTTGTCGCCCCGGTCGCCCTGACGCACCACCGCAGTGCCCGTAGAAAAGAACTCCTGCTCAAATGGACCGAGATTCACGCTCAAAAATATTATTTTACATTCACCTATGTTTTTTATGTTGTTATTTTATGTAAAAAGGTGGTAAACGAGCAAAGCATAGGCATCCACAACAAGAAAATGAATTGCAGATGTGTGTGTGCCTTCCTTTAAATGACAGAGGAGGGGAAAGCCGAAAAATGATATTTCCATATCCTATTAATCCTCTCTCCCGTCCAATCTTCTTTATTTTCCTATCCTCTCCTTTGTAGGAAACGATGGGAAGGTCTAGAGGACTGACACCGGGCTTTCCCCACCTCGCCTGTCTTCTTTGAGTTCGTGCTATTTAACAGGCCGAGCCGGCCCATTCGTGCATCAGATATTGTTGTTGCGGGCTCTAAACACTGTTAAAAGGGATGGTTTTATTGATCAAGGTGACAAACGTGCAAGCTGATGAATTAATAGACTGCTGCTCATAGGCATCTGCAACAAGTTAATGAGTTGCAAATGCGGTTCCTACTTTTAATGGGCAGAGGTGGGGATGAACAGGAAAAATAATATTTCCTTTTCCTATCCATACCTCACCAATGGCGAAACCACTGACTTTCATTTCGCAAAGCATGAAGTATCTTTAGAATTCGAATCATAAAATGACGAACGATTCTGAATACGCATAGGGGCATAGAGCTTCCATTGATTTGATGATAAAAAAGTGATTGTTGCATTTCCTTGTTCTCTTGAATTATAATTATTCAGGAAGATGTGGCCTTGTTTCAAATTTAGTAAAAATAACACAAGCGACTACTTCAAATTATTGATTAAATTCCAATTCAATCAATGTACGATCTTGATAAAGTAAAAATCATAGATAATTACTAAATTCATACACGCACATTCAAACAAACACGTTTACAAGAACACTATTACCTAAAACGTGTATAAAGGTAAAAAATATAGATTAATATAGGTAGAGAGAACATTTTACGTAGGTTTCGCGTCTGACACGTAAATATAGATAAATCGGCTGTACCCTTTTCAGAAAATCTGAAATCTTCGCGAGCTCGATCGGATGAATGTCCCTTAAGAGAGGCACGGAGGCCAGGAAGCGTATGTTGTCCTCTTGCTCCTGCCGGCCGCTCCTGACCATTATTTTCTGGAATACTCGTCGCTCCAGGGTCCATACTTTTGCTTCTGTTATACCTGTAGTATTGTAACCGACAAAATTAGCAATATACATCAAAAGTGATAGCGACGTCCGAGATGACAATCTGACGAAAGGTCGATTGTTGAAAGTCTAATTCTTACGTATAAAGAATTAAAATTTCAACACTTACGTCGCTCTTTGTAAAGTGCCTAGAAAAAAAACCGGCACATTCTCAATAATTCGTTAAACTGGCAATGTGCCGACTGTTTAGAATTAGCATAGGCCGATTATAAAGTGCCTGCCCTTACAATCGGTCGGTGACTTAAACAATAAATAAACCTGCATCTGTATCTGTTGTACTAACTTCAGGTAATATTTAAGTAGCGAGTATCGCCTTAGTTGCATCACTGTATTATTATATTTTACTGGCATATTACCATTTGTAAATAGCACTTTTTAGGAGAGTGTTTTTTGTAGTTAAAACCCTTTGGCCCCATCGGCCACCCTGTGCGAGGAATGTGTCCGGACTATTACCACTTAAAGTGTGTAACTCTTCTGGCAATCTCGGTTGCTTTGGTTCACTGCGGATCAAATCATTTTAGATACGATATCATCTCGAAACTCCAAATATTTCCCTTTGACCTCGAGCCGTCTAATGGAGTGAGGTTACGTTTCAGTACCATAACATCACTGGCAATAAACAAGGCTGCATTCGGCTTTTAAATTAATATATTTAAATATAAAATTAAGTTTAAATGTATGATATACATATAGTGTCAGTCGTAGAAGGTAAGTTTTTTTCCATTTCTGTAGAATTCGAAGAAATTTTTTTTTTCTAAGCAATAAAAATTGACTCATATTATTCTAATTTAAGTTATACATCAACACCAAGGTAAAGATTACAATTGACTACGCTATTGTCGTGATTGGATCAACTTATTAAATCTATATTGATTTCAAAATAAGATAAGGTGTCCTTTGACTAAGTATTAATATTAATGCATACGCGTCAACAACGTCTCGAGTTGACTAAACGTCAGGGATAACTTCATAATGCTTCTTATTGTGTCCATCGCTTTAGAATCCCGACAAATCAGTCCAAAACCAGAAGGTCAATTTGTATATTCCAAAAATATCGATTCGTCAGTGAATTTGAACGTGGGTAATGTCTTCAGACTATAGCAAGCAGTTGAACTAGGAGATGCGGGTGTTATTTGTTTGTTTGTATTGGGACGACCTACCATTGTGTACAATACAGGCGTATACCTAGAGGTATTGTATAAGGATGAGACTTAGTAAGTTCTTTTTTATTGTATCAACTAGCGCTTGACCCAATTCCACTGGAGTTCGTGTTTATTTATTTGATGTGTTTTGGGAAAGTCACTTGCTCACCTTCTCTTGCTTGTGTGTGACCAAAACAAATAAAATAAATAAACATGAAGTCCAGTGGAATTGGGGTCAAGCGCTAGTTCCAACAATAAAAAATGAAATTACTAAAATTCGCGCTGCAAATATTATTAATATTAATAAAGTATAATTAATAACAAGTAGGTAATAATTCTTTCGTAATTAGATCGCATGGCGGGTGAAACCTTATGGAACTTACATCTTATGGAAGCAAAACGTTTAGCTTTGTACAAGATGGCGAGTTCCCCGAATGCCTCTCCCGGGCCGAAGTTCTTCACTACTTGTCCACCTTTGAGGACCTCGAATTGTCCGTGGGCGGAGACGTAGAGGTGACTGCCACTCTCACCCTCTCGGATCATGAGGCTGCCGGCCGGAAAGTCTTGCGGACTCATCCCCTCCACCACGGCGTTCAAACGCTCTTCATCCATCAAATTCTTTAAGAAATCGTTGGCCATGATAGCAGACTTTATTTGTGATACCGATCTAAAATAGATAAAAATTATTTTGCTGGTGGAAAGCTCAGAGTTTGTTATCAGTACAAACTATCTTACAAAGTCAATTGTTAACGTAATAAATGTTATAACGTATAATAAAAATGTAACTGATTGCTCTCTGTGCATGGAAGATATTTGAGAAAAACTGTTGTTGAGGATCTTTATAAACGCAATAATACCCAAAACAATGATTATTGGAGTATTTGTCTGTTTGTCTGTGCGTGTGCGCGCTAATCTCAGAAACAGCTAAAACGATTTGGGTTCTGTTTCCACTTATGTATTGTGTTAAGATTCACTTAACAGTTTTATCTCAATCGGTTAATAAATAAAAAAAGTTATATCAATTTAAAGAACCATGTCGAATATTCGTTCGATAAAAATGGTACAAAATAGCTGTTCAGTTGAATAGGTATAAATTTTAGTTAACTATATATTATACGCTCCCTGGTAACGCAGTGTTTACGCGTTATATATAAGATTTTAGAAATTATGTATGTATTCTTATGCAATATGTTTTGTTAGGTTAGGTTAGTAGCTTCTTATTCCCGAGGAGGGTTGGGGTTAGGCAGGCGGCCGGACATAAAAAAACTATAGCCAGAACCTATATATGATGCATTACGACCACAGTTTACACAATCATATGTGATTGTTAAAACGGTCATACTGTGTCGACCCTACACACGCGGGAGGCAGGTAGATAATGATGAGGTTAGGGTAGTATAAAGTAGGTAATATCATTTTGTTTAAGTAGAATTACAGGGCGGGTGAAACCAAGGGGCACAGTTAGTAACATATAAATTATTTGCCACCAGATTCGAGATCGTCTTGCGCTTCTACAAAGGCCTCCTTTAAGCCGAGAACAACAAACAACACAGAAATAGCATTAATCGTGAGTTCACACTGCCTAAAAAAATAACATATAAAAAAATATTGTCATGAGTTTTTTTTATAGAAAAAACCGAGATACCGACATGTTTTGTGTGAATGTTTTCGGCAGTGCGCACACGGTGTAACGAATACTTTACTAATACTGTTTTACTAAAGTGTATTCAGTGTGGGTATATATTTCAAACTTACTTTGCATCTTTTTCAAATTTTTCATATTGTAAGTCTATACTAGTTCGCACGTTGTCGAGAGGCGCGTGCGGCGCTATAACCCCGCGCTTGCGTCTCCCCCGCTTCTCCGGGTCCGTCTGCATGAGGTCCGAAATCGTTTTGCGGCCCGCGCTACTCTTCCTGTCGTCTAATACTTCGCTGTCGGAGTCTTTACCGCAGCTACATGTGGACTTTTCACTTTGTATGCTCATGTAGCTGGACTTCTTGCTCGACATCCCGGGTTCCACAGACAGTGTGATACTCTTTTTGTATAGTACTCCATTTCCGTTGGGGACCTTTGACGTTTGCGGGCTATCGGCGACGGTTTCAGGTAATTTCTGCAAAGTTTGTTATAAATATTATTTACATCGTAATGTTTGTGATCAGTTTGACCAATTACAGTATGCACATATCAGTTTATTCATTTGCACGAAATAACTGCACTGAACTGGTGGCACACAACTCCGTTTCGAGTTTTCGTTTACCTTATCAGTACGCCAAAGAGACGAGCCCATGACTTTTGTACACGTAGTCAAAATTGGTTCATTTCATTGAATATGCGCTGAAGTGCTAGGAAAGTACTTGCCTCATTATATGACTACAACTCTGCAAATCATTCGGCCTAATCAAAAATGAATAGGCGTTCTAAAGTAGGTAAAACTATTTTCGTAGTTATAAATATAGAATATAAAAAATTGATAATAATCACGTAAATAGGAATCGGTAGCATTGATCGTTAACTAAAATCTGATATGTAACTAATTTTGATAAGGGATTAGTGCGTGTTAGGACGTCACCAATCATACATAGGAATGCGCTCACTTCTCTAACGCGAGGATGTGACTGCACCAAGGAGTTTGTTTTGTTGTTGTTTGCGAATTGGAGATGATAACTACAGATTTGTTACAGATTAGTTTAGTGATAACATGACTGAGTACACAAGGAGAGTAAATATCATTCTTGAGTATGTGATGCAGCATTGTACGACTAGTACTTTGTGATATCCTGTCTTAGATTTTTTAAATGAGTTTGAGTATAATCAATTGTAATTTGTGTTTATGTTTAATATTCGGACATTTTGAACTCAATACAAAGGAGTGCGACGAGCACAAGCTTGTTATACAAACCGTTCACCTGAACATCCTCGAGCGCAATCATTTTTTTTTTAAATCAAAGGAAACAGTTCCAGCATAACGTGATACAATATTCTGACGATTTCAACAAGCCGAAGTAACAAGAATCGCAAATAAAGACTCTATGTACTGGACTTTCCTCGCCGCTAAAAGAAACAATGTTAGTTAATGGTGTTTTTTTTTATTTAACCAACTAATCTTGAAAATTCAATAGGCCCGCATAACGCTCGAGGATGTACAAGTTTAGCAGCATCCCTTGTAAGAGTTGTTATGTAAATAGGTATGTGCCAGTAAATAAATATTTAGATACTCTTTATAAAGTTGATTTCATTTTTGTTAAAGAAATAAAATAAAAATGCGCTCACGTCCGTAAGCCACAGGGGCAGGCAAAGATTACAGTCCACCATTAGCCTCTATTCTGGCACACCTTACTCGCTTTTTCTATCTACACATGCTCGTCGCCTTATATCGCCTTTCTTTCGTATGTCTCGTATCGGCATAAGTTCTCCTGGGATGTCCCCTGTCAATACTACTGTTCATTTTGTCTTCTTACTCTTTCTTCATTCATCCTTCAACACACCCGAATCACCGGACTACCTTTCTCAATTCTTGTCACAATATCTTCTTTTAAGCCACGCTTTTCGGTATTCATTATTTTTTTTCAAATATGTATATCCATTAAATCTATTCGTCACTCTTAATGAAGCCCGTAAACAAACGCTCAAGACGAATTAGTTTGTTCGACAACAGGGAACTACCACGTTATCCCATAGTATCAGAGAAAAATCACTCAAACAGTTGTATGTGCGACGCACGTTAATAATAACAAAAATTATCTGCACATAAGATCCATTTGTTGTGTAATAATTGTTGCCTGGAATTATAAAATCAAGGTAAAAAGTGTATATTATTTAGTGTCTTACTTATCAAATCTGTCAATTAGAACTCTGTGCACAGTGCTGGGAGAACTCATATAAGATATGTCAGTTGTTGTCACAGTATATAAGAATACATTTGGTGGACACCAATGTATTTATAGCGACTGTTTTGGACTTATATTTGTAAAGCCATTTTTTTATAACAAGTTTGTTAATAATGTCTCAGTGACGTTCTCATTTAAGCCTTTATGAGACTAAAATTCAGTACTAAACCATCTTACAGCCGGTTTTTAAGCTCTTTACTGCAACTGCCAAAGCGTAGTCCAGGATAGAGGAAATAATGTCCCACCCATTGAAAGGTAAAGGGGTGCGTCAGGACAGCATTTTCTCGCGTATTCTATTTAACGCGTATGACGAATACATTTTGAGGCAAACCAGCGACCAATGGGGCGGAGGCGTTTGCATCAGTGAAATAAAGCAACATTCGCAATGCTGATATTACGATTCTGGCCACAGATGAAGCTGAAATTAGTACACTACTGGAGATTGGAAAGAATCAACAATAACTTGGGCCTATCTATTAACAAAGAGAAGACCAAAATTGTGGTCCTAGAACGAATACTATAGTGCTCACCGTTGCTCTCGACCAACAGACAGTCAGAGAATTCGTTTACCTCAACTTCAATATCACAAATAACTGCTCCTGTCAACCAAAGGTGCGTAGAAGAATTGGGATGGCCAAGAGCGCCATGTCTCAGCTACACGAAACTAATATATCGTTAAAGACAAAGATCAAACTCGCGTGCACACTCGTCTTCGGACCGAAAACTGATTGACGCTTTTGAGGTCTCATCAAAGCTGTTATTTTGTTTTGCAATCTTAATTATAAGCACGAGAATCGGTGCACGGGCTAGCTTATATTTTGTACTGATGAAAACCTTTTTTGCAACCCACATTTCTCTATTAACATCATGTGTTAGTAAATTGGATTACAGTTTTTTTTTAGTGTTGACTTGTGTGTTATTTCAAAGTACTTTTGTCGTCCGCGGATACACACATAAGGTGGTGCGTCTTGTTATCCTATTAGTAATGTAAGCTGCGCTGCTTACAAAAATCTGCAGGACACTCATGTTTGCGTATTATTTTTAGCGATGGCAACAATTTACACAGTACTGGTAGTACTGGTCTAGATAGCTAACAAAGGAATTCATTGCACTGGTAAGTTCGTCAGTTTATAATCGGACTAGGCACATTATAAACCATCAACAAAAACTAAATAAACCATTCACATTTAGACGACAGTTTATATACTGTATGTAAGCTGATATTTAAAGTTAAAATGGAAGATTATCTGGAAATAATTGTTATACATAAACATAATGTATCATGAGAATCGATATCAAAGCACAAATAGATTTGTTGCGTTTGACATGACAAGTCAAATTGCCAATGATTCATTTAGTTCACAATTTGCCAACAGTTAATAATATGCTTCATGTGATTATAAAATTTCCAGTCGGTCAGAGAAATACAGATTTTTTGATCGGGACTTTCGTCTCATTTCAGCAAACCAGAAGCTTCATTTAGTGTTTCTTCGCTTTACGAAAAATATAGCAAACAGTTTATATGTCTTTAGCATATTTCACAAAATATAATTATATAAATAATGATAATATAAAATATATCAGGTCTGAGATAAGTTTATAGGTCTGACATCGACCTTCCCATTGTTGCGAATTAATAAAGGAATAAATAGCAATTAATTAAAGATATATATCTTCTCTTCCGTCTCGCGTTCGTCTTTGTCGTTGTATTCTATACATCTTTATGTAATTTCAACTTATCGCAAAAATATATTTTATCAGTATAAAATATGTTGATTTCATATTATAAAGCATCCCAACTATCGTTTTACATATATTACGTGCGGCGATACATGTTTTTGATTGAGCACATTGTATTAAGAATGTTATTTATATTATATTAGTACATACTAAGTAATTAATACCTTTCAAAAGTTTCTTTTGGCAATTATATATTAATAAATCAGCCTTTTTTAGAATGCTACCCACTGCATGGCCTCCTCTCGTGGAGAAGGAAGGGGCCGTGAACCACCACGCTGGACCGGAGCGGGTTGGTGGATGACACATGGCTTCGAATTTGGTGGTTCTAAGAACATGCCGGCTTCCTCACGATGTTTTTCTTCACCGTTTTTGGAGCAGTGGTTATGAAATAAATTATACAAAGTAAATCGCCTGACTGGTTTCGAACCCGCAACCTACAGTACGTAAGTCCAGGCCTAAAAAGCTAAGCCACCACTGCAAATTTTTATATTATTTACATATAATTGCAAACATTGTATTCAACTAACGATATACATATAGGATAGAATGCGTCGACTGACGTTTTTACTGTTTGTACTTAGCTTCATTTCGTCCACATCGATATGAATCTTAACTAAACTAAGGTATACATTTTAATACGTTATGATCGTAATAACGTGCATTTCTTCATAAAAATTAACAATTCAGTGCTTTCCGTATTAAAAACGATATTGATAAAACGCAGTTTCGGTTAAACAGGTTTTCTACCGAGTATTAACATTTTTTTTAAAACCTGTCTTATTTGTTTTGAAATAATGTGAATGGAATCCATATAATGGACATCTCTGATTATGTTACGATAATACGTTTGGGTACATTGTCACAAAATCCATTAAAAATTTTTTTTTGAAAAATTAATTATTCTGTTTGTAGTCCGCTTCAACCAGAAGAGATAAACGGCGCCGCAACTGAGTTACAATATAACCTACTCTTTTAATAAAGAAATACATTATTCTGTTTCTTGTCAGCTACAACCAGAAGAGATAAACGGCGCCGCAACTGAGTTACAATATAACCTACTCTTTTAATAAAAAAAATTGGACTCGCATAGCAATACAGTTGGATATTACAACTATAAAGGTTCATTTGAGTTGCGTCGATGATGATACCTTGAGTAATCTATCTTCAAACTACGTGTACGTTTTGATTTTTCACGTAACAATTATTAGGCTAATAATTCAATGCACTCCCTTGCTCGGTTGTTTACGACGTCGCAACAAAGGAATCGTGGGATAGCTTACAATAACCAAATATACTTACACTTATCGTTTCCCGTCGCTCGGGGCTAGTCTCCTCCGCTGAGGCGTTCGTCAGATTGAATCCACCTCTCGAGGACCACCTGAATGGAGGGCACAGGACCATTGTAACGTGTATTCGTCAGGTACAAGGTGAGTCACTACATCGAGCGCTAGTAGGCGATGTGCTGTGGCCACGGCGCAGACTTGAACTGGTGGCTCGGCGCGCGGGCAGCCTTATCAAAACCCTAGATAATCTAGCTTTACCGATTGTTTTAATTATTCTATTCTAAAGAACGATTACTATTTATCATTGAGGAGGCTTGCAATCTTATCGGCACAAATAACATTATCATTTCGACCCAATCACAACTATTCGTGCCTGGGCCGCTGCGGGTACAATAACACCTTGCCGTGTCGAATGTTCTCACAGAACTGTGTCCAATCGCCGCCTGACGCACACCACTCTTACTTAAACATTTTTATTATTTAATAAAGGAGTTTCATTCAAATGAAGTAAAAAAAATCTAAGTGAAACCAAGCATAGTGGAAATCATGCATGAAATTATATGAAGAGGTTTAAAGTCATAAAAACGCAAATAAATCCATACTATAATTTATTAATAACGTAAATGAGTACACAATGCCGAAGGCTTAAGATGATTTACTTCATTCAACACTTTTGCTTGAATACAAAATATATTTACATTCAATAGATAAACACAGCTCTGCAATCTAATATGAAAACCGCCACACGAAATAAAAAGAGGATGTGTGTATTCGTCATTGATTTTATCACAAATCGCATGGGGGTGTTCGCTGTGCACTCGGCTCTGCAGCAGTCACTGTACGACAGAGGCATGAGACATGGGGCTGCACAGTCGGCAGCGGCACAACTAACAAAACGTGCAATGGACCTCAAACTGTGATCAACGGAAGACATTCATCATGTAACAAACGTGGCTATGCAGAAAAATCGATCTTCAATTAAAAGAAAAAATGTAATTTATTAACATTAAAGTACAACATACAAATACGGAAATTGAGCATGGTGTAGTATTAAAAATACTGGTGGTGCTGCACTACCGCCGCGGCGTGCGGCGACGAGCGCGCCATCTGCCCGCAGCGCATACCCAAGTCGATCTCCCGCTAGGACGAGGCAGGAAGTCGCCCGATAGCAAGTCGATCAACCGAGCATAAGATATATATTTACTGGTCCTGAAAGAGTTCGTTTGAGCGGGCTGGCTATCTGCGTTCTATTCTACTACCTCGTCCAGTATACATTACTTCAACATTAAACTCTTCTGAAATTACCTGCAGCAGATATACAGTATGTATTCTTTATAATGAAAGCTTCACGAATAAGCATACGACTTGATTTTGCCGCAGCTCAGAGACGTTGGAATTCAGAGCCGAGAAAAGGATGATGGCCTTTGTGAAACGCACAATATAAAGTATAGGAAAGCTGTTTTGAGGAGTTGGAAGTATAGGCGGAAGGGACCGACCCTACCAGTACCCCGCGTGCATTCGACGAGCGTTAAAATTTACAATTATATAAACAATATACCACATTCGTAATATATTTGAGGGAAAAAAAACTAAAATCGACTGTAGGTATGCGCTGTGTCTACGTCCATTCACGATTCGCTTCATAGACATGCCGTAGGGGATGATAACGTGCAGTTCAAGGAAGTGGTTGGACGACCACAACCTACTGACGAGTACAGATGGGGCACAGGCATTAACAACGACCCTGCTTATTATCATTTCGAGTATTTGTTTACACTAACTTAACAGCGTCGACGTGTGCAATTGACGAACAAGTGATACTTAACTCACGCTACGTTAACAATACAGACCCGCGGGTACAAAAGATACGCGAAAACACGGCGTCGACTCCGCCCATAACATTATATACAGTCGTGGCTTCGTAACACAAGTTACTGGCAGGCTCGGTGTTGCCAGCGCGGACTAGGGATGCTCCTCACATTTCAGTTCATCAGTCAGGATCGTCATCATCGGGATCAACAGTTGTTAAAAGTATACAACATGTGTACATGTGGATTTTTGTACATAACGTTGCCTATAACGCAATTTTAAAGTCTTTAAAATATTTTTTTATTTTAAAGAGTTTCAGTTAAAGAACTTTTATTATATAAAAGTTTATAACTTCTTTGAAATGGTTGGCACCCCATGATGGTATTCATCTGTCGGGCGAATTAACAATTAATTAATTAATTATTAACATTACCATTATGGGCACATTTGATATATTATCATTTGCGGCGAGCGCGGGACTTTGCGCTGGCAACACTGCTTGTTTCAATCTTAACTATTATGCGCATTAACTATAACAATTGGTCTATCACCCGATTAGCAAAATTCTTTCATAAAGCCTCGGATTGTATAATTTGTGCACAGCGTAAAGAAACAAGAATAGTATGAACATTTAATTTAACATCTCATAAAAACCGAGAAACAAATCGTGTTACAAAATACATATCATCCTTAACGTTAATGATTATATTTATAATACATCGATTTTGATGATTTCTTTTCAAAACCTTATCGTAGCACACTAACCATTTTGTCAGATATGTCATTTAAATTCCGATTTTCTCCAAGTAACAACAGTTTGGCTTAATTTATGAAATTTCTTTAAAAAACTTAAGTAATGCATTTTTCTTCATTTCATTATTTTTAATTAATTAAAATCGACTCTAAAACTTTTTAACTAACGCAAAAAACAATCTCTTTTCGATTCAAGGGGAGTAATCGAGACGATTTTTAAACGACGTTTGCAATTAGGCTAAAATACTAGAATCGATCCGCTCGCACCAAATCATACAGCACAGCACAAACGGCCCGTCAAAACGCGTCTCGTTTACCCGTGTCGTAAAATAGATGTTTAAAGTTTGCAAGAAATCACTGCATTTGTGACTCGAGTTCCATTACAATACAGAGTACAATACGTTTTAAAACTAAAAGACGAATCATCAATCACATGTACTTTACTTTATGTACTTATGTATACAAAATTGCATTACAAAAAAACTTAATACACTAGAAATTACTAAAATTATTCATTCACACATGAGTATTTAGCGATAAAGCATAAAAACATTGTTCGAAGAAGCTGCAACATGACTATCGTTACGTCTAAAATATTTGTAACTTAATCAACCAGTGCCGGTGGCACTACTAAACTTGAGTGCAATAATTCGTAAATCATAAAAATCAGATATATGACACAAGAAAGCTTAAAAATAGAGCGTACGGTACGGCTTACAACAAATACGACGTCCGCGTCCCGCCACTATCACATGAAACCTTTACGAGGAAAGCACCTTTCATTAAAAATAATTGTGCGAAAAAGACTAGAAAAATCTATAATATGAGAGTTGTCATGGATTATTCGAACTGCATCAGAGTTGTCGGCTGATCGGGCAAGTGACGGCCGGCACGCCCTGATTACGTAATTATTAAAGCTATCGCTGTAGGCGCCGCACGACCCCGCCCCGACCAGCGCTCGTCATTGCGCCGGTACTGTAACTCGCGCATCGACAACACTTCTAGTGATAGGTTAAAAATAACACACACGTGGACTTTGCTTTGAAAACCGTATAGTTGCTTCTACGTAAAGGTCTGATAGCAGACGACGCGAAATATAATCTAAAATATATCTCGAATAAACAAAACAAGGCAACGTTATAAAAATCAAGTAAACTGCAAACGCCAATGTCAATAAACGGCGGCTACGTGTGAAATTTCAGATCTTTTAGTTAGAACATCGTTACAAAACGAATATGGCAAATAAATTAATTACACAGAAAGTTAACATATAAACGGACATTGGTTAAATTAATGTTAACAATAAAAAAAACTTGTATTCCTTGAACGATCTATGTACGAATCATAGACTTTTTAAGTTTTTCCAAGTGAAAGACTATTAAATCTACCGGGAGGAAACGAAACGACGCGCTAATGCTCCGGACTGATGCGCATCAATCGATGGGGACTTTGTGCTTTGGTATAAACGTTGAGCGAATTCATTCACTTCACGATACTTTACAACTCTAATGCAAATGTTAGATCTAACTTTACAACGCCTAAAGGGTTGGACCCGTACGCAAATATTGTTCGATAAAATCTGGGTATCAGATAAAATTGTTACATCGGATAGCGCCAACTGTGGCAACACTAATACAATTACAAGGAGAAATCTCAGTGATATGTAAGAACTCTCTTATACACTACATCTAAAGCATTACGACTAC
Source organism: Papilio elwesi (assembly GCA_029849275.1). NCBI lineage: Eukaryota > Metazoa > Arthropoda > Insecta > Lepidoptera > Papilionidae > Papilio > Papilio elwesi. Next base: position 6,810,998 of record CM056690.1, read on the forward strand.
GTGTCAGTAAAATTAGACAATTTAAATCTAGCGACAGAGAATGAATGGGGGTAGCGATCGAACACAGCACGGGGCTGTGCACACACGGTCTGTGCGCTAGTCGCAAGCCGCGGAACATCGGTAGCCGAGCAGAGCGACGACCGGCCCGGCGTAGCACGACATAGCAACGACGCCTGTAACTATTGTGATACAAAACATACAGTACGAAGGTAACTTCTAGACGAGGAGCATTATTTATTAACAACCCAACAAATGGCACCGCATTGTATTCGCACCGTGCAACCAGGTATCATTACCAAACAAACAACACAATCCATTCGGACCATTTAGTGTTAGCGTAAAAATTGCATTTTATTCCTATTCATAGAAATAATTGTGTAAAAATAAATGAAACATTATGTTTCAACGATACAGATTCTAGTGCCCGACCGGCACCAACTATAAATCGTATGAACATTGTTAAAACTTACGGCATATACAATATTAAAAATTGATTTCGCTAAAAAAGTTAACGGCCAATATTTACAATTTCCATATGATATGCAAGTGCAAAGCTCACTAAAAATAGTTACGTGTAATAACTTCTATTGTCACTGGCGTGAACGCCGGCAGCGCCCCGGGCGACACGGCGCCGCTGCCGTCACCTATGTTAGTAGTAAAATAGTAATTTTTATAAACATCTAAATAGAACGAATGCGCTCCAGTTTAGCTGCTCGCACTTGTATATGCATTTAACAATTTTACAATAGAGTATATAACTTAGTGAACTATTACGGTTAAAATTTTAATGACTTTGGTATTGATAAGTTCGTGAACCCGCCGATAGAGGACGCATCGAACGTGCGGCACTGCGCCGCTACACTATGTTATACTAGTACCAAGCTTACTTAAACAGTAACCGGCTACCACTAACTGATACCTAAAATTATGTTTGTACGTTTACAAAGAGAGTTCATTGTCATGTTACGTAAAGATGACGAGGATTCCGTATTCGAGTAATAAATTTATTTGTTTCACTGGCTTAGTATGGCGCGAATCTGTTGTAGCCGCTTCTGTACATCGCCGTCTGAAATTAAAACAAACGAGGTCCTTATAACTTGATGGATAATGTTGATATCGATAAGAAATCGTCAAAGCAGAGTATACTTACCCCGTATCCTGTGACCGGCCCGATGCTATGGCCTAAATACGGGTCGCCATATTCTCTGCCGTACCTATAAAAAGTAATTTTTAATACATAAATTAGACAATATGAGAAAACAAGACAGAAAACTTAAAGAATAAAATTTATTAATTAAAACGTTCTGATGGCCTCACTAAACACTATTTTAGTAAATATAGCTGTGCTCCGCGGTTTTACCCGCCCTGCAATTTTACTTAAAAGAAATTTTATTAGAAGAGAATTATTAGAATTTATATTACTAATTAATACTACCGTAGTCTCATCATCATCTCCCTGAGCTTTTTTCGCGCATGTGGGGCCGACACAGTATAGCCGTAGCACCGTTTAACAATCATTTATAATTGTTTAAATCCGCCTGCCTAACGCTAACCCTCCTCGGGAATAATAACTAACCTAACAAAACGTAACTAACCTACCTAACAAAACATATTACATAATAATACATACTGGTTCGCATTTTTTCCGCTAGGGTTTAGACGTAATAATGAAAAATATTTAATGTTGATTTTAATGTGTTGTTATGTGTTATTTGATTTTAAAAGTAATACTAAATTTAGTAACTTTTATTATCTTTTGGTTTTATAATTGTATATTGCCGCATTTCGCTTCTTAATTTGTATACAGCTAACGTAACGCCATCTCTAAAGAATAAACAAATTTTCTTTTCTATGGAATGGGACCCCGTGATAAACTTTAAATCGTCTACATTATAAAGATCGTAATAAAACTAATAATAATATATAACTAGAAGTTCAACCTATTCAACTGATTTTTTAGCATTTTTATCGAACAAATGTTTGATATGGTTTTTTAAATTGATATAACTTTTTTATTTAAGAACAAATTGAGATAAAACAAACACTAAACGTCAAGTGAAGCTTACCACAATATATTTGTGGAAACCGCACCCAAATCGCTCAAGCCGTTTCTGAGATAAGCGGTAACAAACAGACAAAAATTCTAAAAATTATTATTTTGGGTTTTATTACGTTTATGAAGGCCCCCAACAATAGTTTTTCTCAAACATCTTCCATGTATAGACAACGATCAGTTACATTTTTATTATATGTATAGATTTACTCAAATCAATATTTATTATCTCAAGATAAACAACGAACATAGGCAACGCGTTTAGGCAAGACTCGCAACGAGCGGCCAGCCGCAAGTTATCAATACATACTGTGTTATATTATGATAGTGTGATAAGGAAGAAGTGTATTGTAGTTACATTACGTACGTGGCGGCGAGGGGCGTGAGCGCGGGCGCGGGCGCTGCGCTGACGGCGGCGGCGGCAGCACGCGCCGCGGCACCATAGTTGGCCGCAGCCGCAGCCGCCGCCGCGTGCTGTGCCGTCGTCAGCGGGGACTTCAGCAGGGGCGCCGCCGCAGCAGCCGCTGCCGCCGCGGCCTGCACACAAACATACAATATGACACATCGACGCTCGGTTCGACTCAACGCTGCACTTTTCGAGCATTTCAATTCAATTATAGTTAGTTCAGTTTCAGTTATAGTAAATATAGTTGATTTAAATATCGATAGAAATCTTTAGCAACATATTTTATGTTGTTTCTAATTCTAATAGTAGTTCGAACCAACCTACTTATACGTTAACGATTAAATTTTATAACTCGTATTCAAGATTCGAACATTTTGATGTTTTTTATTCTTCACTTCTTATTAATTATAATTCGATAACTAAAACAAATAGTACCAGGTCCCTATAAGTGTATTAATTATCATTACACGTTTACTACTCAGTATTCACTGAACGTACAATATTCTTATAAACCGATAAGCGAGATATATATAATGTTGTTCATATAGTATTCTAGCATATAAAATTAGTGGAACCTAAGTTTTCAGTAAAACATGTTGAATAATAAATGTGATCCCAGAACATGTAAGATGACATATACACATGTAAGATGACATGTAAGATACATATACGTAGACCATTACTAAAACGTTTAAGTTGGTCTTACCGAGTCAAGCTCCACTGGAAGCTGCAGTTTTCATGTAGTTATGATGAACAAATGCATGGCGTAGCAAAGTTTAATTTAAGTAACCTGACATGATACATTACGCTGAAGTATTCTATAAGAATTCCTATAGCCAGAAAACAAAGCGACTGTACACACAAACGAAGACTAATTTACAAAAAAAAAGAATTCTGCGTTGCGTGTAATTTACATACAATATCATCATGCAGCTTTCTCTCACGGTTCCTGTTTACCCGTTAATACTTCCCTGCAGCAAATAACAAACTCGTAACGTATTGCTGCAGAAAAATTACACAAAACATGGTGAAACCTCCGACGGTCATGCAAAATATTCACTAATTATGGAGAAATCGATCATGACACAAACTACACAGCGCGATGATGACTCGCTTACAAGATCTACATTGACGATGTTAGTAAGTAATTGGAAAATGATGATTAGATGCCGTGTCGTAGGCTCAAAGTTCTGCCGGGAGCGTGAGGACGTCGAGTCCGTACGGCGTAGAGCTAACGAGTCGGTGTGTACACAAAGCGAATAGGTCGCCGGCAGCTGCCACCTGTCACCACAAACAATAGTGCACCTTGCGAGGCGGTGTCTTACCAGGAGCCGTATGGATAAAACAAAAGAGAAACCAAGTCCCAGCACACTCCACGACGACTTGTAGTAACTAGCGCAGTGGACAAGATTTAGGAAGCATATTAAACAGATGTATGTAGGTAATAGTCACATATCGAGAGTGAGCGCTAAACGCGCGATGGTTTACCTCGGCGGCGGGCTTCGCGGTCTGCAACAACACACGCACTGTCACCCACACTTGCTTAGATGTTTATTATTCAAATCAATATGGTAATGTTTACAATATTATGCGATATGTGATGTTAAAAAGTGTATATTAATTAATATATAATATTAACGTATTTACCTGTAGTCTGTAATTAGAGTCGGCAGTCGCTGCCGCTGCTAAGAAGGGGTCGTAATACACGCTGTAAAACCAATGAATTTATTAATATTGTACACAACGTAAATCTAAACTATAATATTCTTCAGAGAAAACTGAAAATGTTTGGTTGCATAACCCTGAATTCGTTTATTTTATGTTGTAACTATGTCACTATGATTGCCTATCAACATATTCACTGTACTGTCACTTACGTTAAATTCATAATTAAAGTAAATATGGTCTATGATTCAAAAATAATCTTAGTGTCCATTGTCTATTCGTTTATCAAATATTCGCTGAACATTATGTGATAATAAATGAAAATGTCCTAGTGACAAGCGTTACAAAGTATCTACAGCGAGTCTACAAAAGGTTTGATAATGTACATCTATAAAATACTTTAATACTAATAATTATTTGGCAGCGAGCGTAGGCCCACGGTCTTAATACATGCGATGCTTGGTGCATAATTAGTACAAATACCTACGGACACGCTAAATTATTTTACAGACATTTTAAGACTTAGAATGTGCATATATGTTAATCTAATTAGACAGTAAGAAATGTTAACTTCATACCAGCGGGTTTGTGGGATGGAAGGATCGTTACAGGACGGAGTTTAAAGGAAGATAGGCAAAGGGCGCACGGCATCTCCTGTTGGAATTACATAAAAGTGATAGCTTATTTTAGTGTTTCAACCTGATAGTAAATGCGATGTGCTCGGAGGATGTTACATACTAGTTTGGAATTAGTCTAGTCGCTTCTCTCTTGAAGGTACACATAATGAAGCTAAGAATAGATATATTATCATAATTGAATGGAAACGCTGACGCTGGCACATTGTTTCAATCGTACATATCGACACCTAACGTGTGTACAACAAAAGCATGGACTGAAAGACTAGAGCCTAAGAACATACGGGCAACTTCCTCGTCATCCTTTTGACAATCCTCCGATAAGAAAATAAGATTAAATTTTGGTATGTGGATTGCTTTAATAGGCATCATTTTGATGGTACCAATGCAAAATTATCATTCAATGGCAGTGACCTTGTTAGTGCCGTATTTATTTGAGCATAAGTATAGCATAGGATATCTAAGACTTTGAATTTTGTATTGCGAATTAGCTATATTTTCGAATGTGCTTACCTTGGCACAAAATGCCCACAAAAACAAGTTATTAGACATATATTTGAAGTTGGGAATTGAACTATTTTTGGAAAATTATGTAGTTGTGTGTATGTATTTACTAGGGGGATAAAGTAATTCTGCAACATTATAATTCTATTTAACAAAGATAATAAGTTCTGAAAGATCTTAAAGTGGACTGTATCGTTTACCTAATAGGGAATAGGGCTCGGTGTACAAATAACAAACTCCGGTCGGTTTCAATTTATTTTCCATTGGAAATATGTACAAGTAAGCGTACAACGTTTTGCTCGGTCGCAGCGTGTTGCGTGCGCGTGCGGCGGAGATTTGGTGATCATTTTGAAACATTGTTATGCTGCTGCAGTTTCGTAGAAGTTAGGCGTAGGGACCATTACATAGCAGGAATATTTTCGATACTACTGAGCGAACCAAGATATTGTACCAATTTATGACTTAAGAGAATGTAAACAATCGCTTTGCTGTGTAGATTTTGTATTTCAAGTGTATTGAATTAAATAAATCAGTGTAATAAAAAAAACAAATGGATGGTGTATCCAGTAATTTCAGGCAGTGTCGGAAGGATATCGGAGTCAGGGATGCGCGGGGCGATGGGTCAGAAACCAACCGATACTGAGGAGCATCTTTATTACACTGATTTATTTAATTCAATACACTTGGAATGCAAAAACTACAAAGCAAAGCGATTACTTGCGTTCTATTGAGTCATAAGTTGGTACAATATCTTAGTTTGCTCAGTAGTATCAAATATTCCCGCCATGTAATGGTCGCTGCGCCTGTTTTCTAATGAAAATGCAGCATACAATTTTCAAAAATTAATTACATGAATGCCGACATGTTAGTGCATGTCATAATCACAACAAAGCTTTAAAAAAGAGCTCTAGTCGGTTCTATTTATTCAGTACAGAATCGACAGTCAGTTGAACTGCAACTAAATTGCAGACCTTGCAGATGTTATGTTATAAATTTAAATGATCTGAATAATTCCAACAGGAGCGTTGAGGTGGGCGGTGGCGTTGGGTGCGGTGTGTGAGCGCGCGAGTGTGCGCCTCGCAGCGGGGCGCGTACTCACGGCGCGTACGCGTGCAGCTGGGCGTGCGCGGCGGCGGCGGCGGACGAGGGATGCGCAGCGGGCGCAGGGGGCGAGGCGTAGGCGCGCGGCAGCATGTGCGCGAGGGCGTGCACGGCGCGCGGCGCGGCTACATGCAACACACGGAGCATGCGTATGGGACAGGGGTGGGAGCACGTTACCTGCGTCGCTGCGCGGCGCGCGGTGCGAGCACGAGCGGCGGCGCGGGCGTGGCAGCCGGCGCCGCGCCCAGCCACGGCCACGTCACGCCGGACACCCGCAGCCCTGCGCACATAGCGCGCCCTCAAACACCGCGGAAACATCGCCGCGGACCTCACGCACCACCACGCATACTGACACACGCTATCGAAAATCTAACTATCGACATGCTTTTTGCCCTTTACTACTCTACACCTTATTATTCTCATTTGCTTTTCTTGTCAAATACTTTTAATTTAATGAAAATATAGTTTTGTTTATTTTCTTATATTTTGGAAAACGTAAAAACGATGAGCCCCCTTTAAATAGGAAATTTTAATATTGATAATGTACAATGACAAATAGTATTTTGAAGAGCATCGTACAAACAAAACTTGAAATAGTTAATTAAATTGATTATTTACATTGAATCTCATTGATCTCACAAATTGACCTTTATATAGGCATGTCTTACTGTCAAACCATGGGAACTTCAGTATGTTATTTCTGCCTGCGATCTATACCCTCACTGCGTTACTTCCCTGGTGTAATGAGAATGGTGTGCCAACAACATACATAACTCCAACATTAAACACAGTGACATTGATCTATGGTACTATAAGAACTATGAACTAAAATGCAGATCAATTTACGTGACTAGAATAGTATATAATATTAACACAACGAGTGTCCAGTATAACAAGGCCATTCCACATTACAGCACGAATGGAAATCACAAGAATCAAATAGTAGGATGCTCACCACCGTGCGGAGGATTAAATACATTCCTACTTTCAGTTCTAAAGAAGCATGGCCGTCAGGGTAAATTCGTGACACAATATAAACGTCTCATCGACCAAAAGAAACTAATAAATCATATACATAATATATAGTCCCACCACATAATTAAGGAAACTTCATGCTCGAATGAATGTTATGTAATTAATGTAAACGCGTAAGCTTTGAATAGTATTTGAAGTAACATAGAGCTCAAATAATAAATCCTCACCTTCCGGCCATTGGACGCACACTGAAACAAAATCAAATCATGTTATTAAAAGTGGGCTTAGTATTCAATGCTAATTTCTAGACTAGCACAAAGAAGACAGGCCTAGAAGTCATTCTCCGCTACGAAATTGAAATATTGACAGTGCAAGATAGAAGTTGCATTCTTTCTAGCAAACGTCAAGATGGAATTGTTTGGTAGACAAAGTGGAATGATAACGTAGCAAGCCGTCTAAGTTTGGTGTTATCCGACAGTGTTATAATCAGGCAAATAAAGCCGGAGACAGTCTTTTCAAATTATATTATATGAGCATAAATAATAAATGTTATAATACAAAATTGAAAGTTTTGGGATTAAATCTATGTAGCAAAAATAGCGTAACATGCATTAGGCATGCCGACGTCACAAAATTCAATAAAATATTTATGAACGCTAATTGTAATAAATGTACTTTTTAAAATGAAATATATGCAGCAATTAAACTGGTCGAAAAAATAAAACAACATAAGATATACCTATACGTTAGGACTATTGACTATATCAATCTGATGAAATAAAATCGTATTAAATTTTCAAGATGGCGGATAAAGCGCGCGTCATTCGTTGCAAACGTCGGGCCTGGCTCAGGCGCAGACTGTCTCCGGCGATGAGTGGACTCGTTCTCTACATAGCATTCACCTACTTGCATTCCGAAAAAGTATCTAGCCAACATATAACAAGTGAAAACATTAACATGGACAACACCGATCTTTAGTATGGCAGCTCTCTCACCCAAAGTGGGAACTGATCCATTTCTAGCCAGTATAACTGGATGGATTAAAAGAGAAAAATCCCATGATGCATTATATTACATAAAACAGATTATTAAATATGTTAAAACATTTCATTTTTTATTTTGAACATGTATTGAATAAGTAAAAGTACAAATCAATTATTACATTTAAGATATGAATTGAGGCAAAGACTTACCGTTGGGGACCGCTGGTGGTTTCTTAGTTTGTACCCTCGCAGTTGCATTATTAACCTGATTAGGAATTAAGTAATAGGTCAGAAAATATCAATGTTGTCACAAAGATGACAGAAGTATTGTATTGTATAAATGTGATTTTATATTTGAAACAAAAAGAAATATATGAAAATTAAAATATGATTGAAACAAAATGAACTATTTTTATTTGCTCTTTAAAGTTGTGGATCCATGGCGTCGCACGGGGGCCGGGGGCCGGGGTCCTGGGTCGAAAACTAATAAATTGGAATGTTCTAGATTTAGAAGCATTTTTGTTTGTTTTAATTATTTTCATTTACACACATACTTATATCAAATATATCACAAGAGACGTATCAGACAATTGTAAGTTGTACATCTATAAAAGAAATTAGGCATTCGCCTCTAAACAAGTTGTTAACTTGATATTTATATCGCAATATGCATAATAATTTCCTCTTTAAATTTGCAGTATTTACTGATCGGCACTCACATTAAAAGAATTACAGTAACGATTGGACACTGTTTGAGTTTTCTCGACAAAATATAAATGATATAAAACAGTATACAAATAACAAAGTGAATAGTGCATTAGCTGTCTTACCTCGTCGGTATTGAGACGATACGGTTCGTTCTACATTTCTCTGTGAGACAGTCTCTCAATCAATCGGCATTTTAAATGACCGTCTAGAGAGTAAAGGGATAAAATAAATAAGGTTTGTTTGTGGATTAGATGAGGGGCAGGGCGGCATACTTATAGTGCTAATATGCGGGCCGGCACGGCGCGCGCGCACTAGCATGGCAGTAACTACAGAGCAGAGGGCGCAGGTTGCGGTGGGCGTGGGCGTGGGCGTGGGCGGGATGTTAAAGTTACATAGTGCTACGGATGGTATTCATTGAATCATGCAGACCTCTATCTTTCTGCCCTCAACCACGGTGCCGTGAAGACGCTCTCGTGCTCGCTCCGCATCACCACTATTTGCGAATGTTACAAAACCGAATCCCTGCATGCAAGACAGACAAAACATGCATTAAAAACAGCGTCGCTCAAAAAACAACGTGCAACAAAAATTAACATTTATGCATTGCATATTCTTTATTTAAACATGGTTGTGAGATATCGAGAGGATTTTCGTTTCCGTTACGTTGCTGGTTTGAGCGTACTCTAGCTGAATGTCAGGGTACACAGAAGCGGCGTCAGCTCGGCGTCAACTCTATCTAACGTCAAGTAATCGAATGTCTCTCGACCTAGCGATCAGTACTATCGGATCATTCGTTACGACAAAAACCTATAGTGAGGGATTCTTCTCCAAGCTAATTCGATAAACACTAATTTAATCAAAATATCTATTAGTTTTGTATGGAATGTTAGCTGCAATTTGTTCTATAAAGTCATCCGACGTGCAGGTAACTAAAACAAACTAGCCGAATGGTTTAACAATAAAAAAAGATCATCCTGGAAATCTCTCGAGGACTTCATAGGTTAAAATCTAATGGATCCTATGTTTGGGTCGATTGCGAGCAGTATTATAGCGTTTCATTTCGATACTACCAATAACCTAGGGGTTTAGAAAAAAATATTGTGCATAAACTGTACAGTGCTAAAACACAAAAAAATGAAAGCAATGTATGTAACTCTATTACAATTGAACCCATTAACTTTATTTACTTATGTTTCGAGGTTGTCATTTCCTATGCAATAAATATAATTTTCAATAATTATTAATTTGTTTTTTGAATCAATCGTGCTAAAGGTAAAATGAACTACTGTCAAAACATGGTGATAACCCACAGATACAAAAAGCAGCTAGCACAGCACACAATACAGTGGGGAGACGAGTCGTGAAAGTGGCCAACGAGTTGCTCGTTGTACGAAACGCATACAATTATAAAAAGCATGACAGCTCTATTATCACAATTACCATTCTGGGTGCATATATTTTTAAATTAAATGTACACAATAACTATAACTTGGGCAGAGAGAAAGAGAGAGGAGACCGAGCGACGATTGTAATCAAAATGTGGGGCGCAAGCTTCATCTAGCGACGTCGTTGATCTTCGTAAACGTGCCCGATCGCGACTTATTGTCGACTATCCGTATTCGAAATATCGATCTAGCGGACGGGGAAGACACTAATGCCATTCTCCAGAATAAGCCAAACTAAGTGATGCACCAAAATTACTTCTAGGATACGTAACTTACGTTATCATTTTATAACACAGAAAAGTAATAAGGGTCAGCGAAGTATACATGCCCAAATACTAATGAAACATTTTGTCCCCTTGTTAGGAAGCGCATGACTGAGAAATCTAGGATTACAACAAAATAACATTTTCAATCTAATAGAATCAGATTAAGATATATTTCAGAATGACGCATCACCCAAACTACACACATAGGAAAGTTCAATCTAGTCATAAACAAAAGCCATAGGACATAGACACGTATAAAATAACGTTCCTTTCATCGTAAATACAACTATGAAGAGCAAGCGGTGCAGTTTGGACGATAGTAAAATATTTATTAGTGATGAATAGAGCTGTCCTGAAAATGTGACGTAGAAAATCAGCTGTTAAAGTGACGATGCATTTTTTTCTAATACTGCATATCCCAATGTGAGGCATTGAAGAAAAAAATAATTCGGAGCAATTTTATCAAAAGAGTAAATACGTTTTAGACATGAGCGGGCATGGACTACTGCAGGGTCGGTCACCAAACTGACACAAGGAAAGCAGTAAACACGAAAAAGCGATCAATCCAATCAATTGTTTGTAGAAGTCACTTTCAATCATCTCTTTATAAATTGTTAAAACTGTAATGTTCCAGATTTTACAGTGAGTTGTTTTTTGAGTATCAACAAATTGTGAAAATTGATTAATGTTGCTCTGGACAGTCGTACCGATCACACGCTTTCTTGATCTCACAACACACATAGGACATTTAGTAAATATGTTACAAAATCTGGTATATAAGACACTTAAAAGCATGTCAAAGGTACCAATAACTTAACAGATCAGTCATTTTTTTAAAAATCAGATTACATTTTTATAAAGATTATTGTTTAATGGTAATATACAATGCAATTAGAAATTACTGCACCAAACATTAAATCCAAGAATATGCTATGAGATAGAGTTTGTTTTAACACAAATAAATAACATTAATTTTAGTCTAAGCCCTGTCGCCTTGAGACTCGTGTAAGATTATATATTAATGTAAGACGTATATCTTGAAGAGATAAAGTTCATGTTTATAGGGAGTCTTTATGGTAACTTAGTTTGGGCAGCAAGAGTAATTGTTGTTCGGGCTTCTTAGCTACCGCACATAGCATCAATTGTGACAAGGAAGTAATTTGCAACTATGATATTGCTTAGCAATAGCTATGAAGGATATCTGTGAATTATAGGAACAAAGACGTGGACAAAATGAATTGTCCAAAATGCGGAAGTTAATTTTTAAATAAATTATTTTCAATAAATTAGTCCGATACGGTATTTTATAGTCATAGTCATGATTCGTAACAGAATATTACCAAGCAGACACGTTAAAGTTACTCAAAGAAAAACGAAGTACATGCAAGAATAATAATACATACTATTTTATACTCGAATCCAGTTAGTTAAATAACTTCGCCAACTAGTTTCGCGGGATATGAAACTCAAAAGGATTTGAGAGAAGGATACAAATAACTTTAGTTCCTATAATTCACAAATATATTCGAAGCAATAAACATTCTATTCAACTGTGCCCGTATCATAAAGGCTAAAAATTTGATATTTTAGATATTAAAATGTTTAATAATTGAAAATTAAATACGGTTAATATCCGTATATTTCACTAAGTCATAAAAGCCGTAAACGATGCACGGTCCGTCTGTTTATTGCTTCATAAGACACGCGGTCTCTTAATAAAAATCGTCAAAGTGGCCACAATGAGACCCACGTTAATGCCGTAGATTTCAGGGCCACTTCATGTAACTGGAGGAGTACGGCGTGATAACACGGTGCTTACCTTCGAGCCGCGTTCGTTGAAGATAATTTCTACATCAAGTATCGTGCCATATTGCTGAAATAAAAACATCGGTAGTTAATGAAGTTGGTATTGAAGCTTAGTAGGGTCATGCAGCGCGTGAAGGTAATGCGGGAGTTGTATACGTACGCCGAACATGTTTCTGAGGTCGGGATCTCTGAAGCGGAAGGGTATATTGGAGACGTGCAAGCGTTTGGGCTGCGAGGCCTGGGCGACGGGCACGACGAGCGCCTTGTCGGGCGCGCCGGTGGCCGTGCTGGCGGCGGTGGCGGCTGCTTGCGCGGCGGCCGCCTGCTGCGCCACCGCCGCAGCTTGCTGCGCGACCGCAGCCGCCGCCACGCTCACCGGGGTGGTGCTCTCCTCTGGGGCTTCGTTTTCATTTTGCTGTGAATCATGAGTGATAAAAGTTTAAATACCAGGAAAAAAATGATTATGAGTCTCTTCATCCAATCACAGGAAACAAAGATATAGATATTATAAGATTTTAACAGTGGTATAGACCGCAACAAAAACATCTGTTGCAAGAATTGGCCACGACGTCACTGCGTTTCCTCTGATGAGTGGCGTGACGGAGGCCTAATTCTGGTCCTCTTCTCCTTCCCATCCTTTGATAATAAGGAACGAATGGGAAGGGGATATAAAATTTTTCCATTGATCTCTTCCTTTGTCCATTAAAGGTAGGCAACGCATCTGAAACTTTGTTGCGGATGCAATCAATTAAAGTAAGAAAAAGAAAATAGAATATAGCTTTGGATTTTGTTTTTACATGTTCCCTACAATTAACTTGTTTTTATCTTAATTTGATAGTAAATAAATAGTCTTTATACTAATTAAAAGTCTAATAAAATATTTTATTATAATACCAAAAATAATATTTAATTAATAATAATATTTTACCAAATGCCAGCAGACATAATGTGGAGTTAAATAATAATCTCTGAATGAGCACTTGAAGAAAAGTGTTCTTTTATCAAAACTTCATGTGCAACTGCAAATTCAGAGGTATTTTAACTTTAGAAGATATAGATAGATATTTCTCAATGGATAGATTTTCAACTTTCTTAAATCAGCTCTAGTCTTTATATTAATAGGATTATCGCGCGCCTACATCAGTACCAACAGTGAACTTGATTGTTTGCGCACATTGTAGCTAAATTTGTGAAGTTAGAGACGTGATTAGATCGAGACCGCGTTACCTCACAATTTGATGTCGTCTCTGAATTCATTTCATCATATTTTGGAAATTCACTGAAGTTGACAGAGAAAATAATGTATTAAAAGGTGTCAAACGAGCAAGAGGTTCACCCGATATCAAGTAATCGCTACCCAGACATCTTCAACAAGCACAAGTTACCTTCCTTCTCCCTCTCCTTCTTTCCTTCCCATCCTTTCTCTCTAATGTTCATTTACCGTATCCTTTTTCCTGCGTTTAATCTTAGGCAACGCATCTGCAAGTCATGCGCTTATTGCGTAAGCGTTTATAACTGTTTTTAGACATATTCTTGTATTGATCGGCCCCAAATAGCAGTCGAGTTTTAAAATACGGTATTACTAAACCATTTGCATTCAATTCTGTCGAAATCATAGACGTTATAAATGGTATAAATATGTTTCTCTACTTATATCGTTACAAATGGTATAAATATTACGACACTAAGTGCTTTAATTTAAAATGATTTGCGTTGTTAGCTTTCGAAGCGGCGTTGGCGCCAAAACCGATTAATATTTTAGATACGCAAAGACCTGCGCCCAGCCACAGCCGCTATAAATTAACGCTGCGAAGAACATTGAACAGAGCAACATTGCGCATTTGAGCAATTTATCCAAATTCCGTTTTCTTATAGGTCAATAATTTCTAATATTATTTTACATCATATATTTTTCAGTCTCTGTTTTTATGTCCCACAGATGTATGTATCTAGCAAGCTTATCATAATAACTGTAAATATATTTATTTGTATATGGAGACAGTTTCTCATAGCAGATGTGTCTCAAATTATTTTGAATTTATTTATTTCGTAGGATGTATTTTTAATATTGTTAGTCAATATTATACAAACGTCTAAGAAAAAACTGAATTTGTGATCAGGATGCTTCTAAAGGCACTGTGCGTTATCCTATCGCTTATTTATTGACGAAGACTGGACGATGCTACGAACGAGGATATAATTTGAAAGGTGATGTAAATGTTATGTTGAGTGTCTACTGCAAGCTGCCTGCTGCTGCTCATCCTGAATTCGATTGTTTCAAAATCAACACGGACGTACTTCGACACAGAAAAGATACTGGCGGAATTCCATGAAGACGGAAGAGGGCACTGGTTCTACAGAAATGGAATTATTATTACAGAAGAGATGAATGCCGATCAGCTAATGACGAACCTAACGCGAAAAGGGATGCGCCCGACCAATAACAGACCTCGTGATATTTGACTATCTCGGCAACGGCATTATCTTTACTTACACTGACAAAACTTAAGTACACCCAATTATTCCCCAGGAGTCAAAACTTATACAGTATGGACTACAATCATACTGTGCCGACCCCACCACATGAGTGGAAAAAGGGCAAGATGATGATAAGTCAGATTCAGTTTCAAATCATACCCATAAAAATATGAAACAACTTACTGTGCTGTTATTTTGATTTTCTACAGAGTTCTGTGCGTGGGTTTGTGGAGGTGGTTGTGGTGAGAAGTTGGCCGGTGGGAGAGGAGTGGGTGGCGGCTGGCCCTCACTCTTGACCAGTTGAGGTTGCGGGGTTACGGCCTCTGTCTTGCCGATGGCGTCACCGTTGGCCGCGTATTGCGCCGCCGCCGCCGCAGCCGCCGCCGCCGCAGGAAACGGGGCCGCCATACCCGTCCCCACCATGTGCTGAAAGCATTAAATTGAGTTTTGTATGCAAAGAGTTCATTATTGATCAAGCGTTCCTAGCGAAACTATGATATTGTTATATTTTATGAGACATCATAGATCTATTAAGAATAAGCATATGATAGCCCAAGGGCTACAGCTGCCATAGTAAAACGTCTATCGGAGCAAGGGTCAACTCAATTTTGAATGAAAAATAAAATTTTATTACTGTCGAAAAGACTTTAAAACTAATGCAACATACACCAAATGAACACGGCAAGTACAAAGCATACAGCAGTAGGTCTACTACCTGCTACAGAACGGTACGATTACATAATCTTGTTATGTATTTAAAGAGCTTTATTTTCTCAAAGGATTTACAAAATCCACTCAAGAGAAATCTAAGATACATAACAGCTCATTTACACCAGTGATACTACATCATTATTTTAGTTTACATTTTATGATTAACATCATTTTAAATAATACCATAGAATTGATGTCTCGAATATATGTAGGTAAAGTATTATTTAACTTCACGCCCTCAAATGTCACGCTTTTCCGTCCATAGTTTGTTCTTGGTCTTGATATTTCCAATTTATGTATGAGGCCTTTTTTTAAGGATTATTTGCGAATTTGTCTTATTTGTTATAATTTTCTTAACGAGAACACATGTATTATATATATATAGTACAGTTGCTTTATGTTCAGTTTATTATTTTTAATAAACATTGCAGAAGTTGGCGAAAGGTAATGGAACCGAAATAATGTTTTTATTAGTTTGTGTTGTGTCCTTTGTAGGGTACCTAAGGTTGCCTTGAAAGAAGAACCCCACACCTCAATTAAATATTCGAGGTGTGGTTTAACAAGGGAGTTATAAAGAGTGTGTCGAAATTGTGCAGGGATACAATTGATTACTCTTCGCAGAACTCCAATAAGTGTACAAATTTTTGTGCGTATATAATTAACATGTGTTTTCCATGTAAGTTTACTATCTAGACGAAGTCCTAAATACTTTTCAGTGTCAGATTTGTTTAAAGCTCTTTGTTATTTATTATTAAGGAACAGGATTA